>OZ012728.1:5349859-5949859 GCA_963942605.1 Poecilus cupreus
ATTTAGGAATACGTACCGTTTATATTTAGCGTGATGTATAACCGGTTACAAATGTCCGCATTAACGACTTAAAAAAATTTTAAATGATTTTTTAAACATTTTTTCACGGAAAAAATGTGTTTGATTTAAATCATGATTTTTTTGAGTTTTTCGATTGATTTAAATCATGATTTAAATCAATGATTTAAATCACTTGATTTAAATCTTGTTAACCCTACTAATAATGAAATATAATATTACAATTTAAATATTTATATTAGTTTGCAATTTTCTCAACATTTTTTCGAAAGTCCGTGAACCACCGTTTGTTTATTTCTGGCATAATACACCTTCTACGTCGTCAGTATAGTTTGAAATCAGATCTTAATATCTCGCTTATTCGGAGGAATTTTTAACACGGATTTTCACATGTAGTCTTATATTTTTATGTACTTCAAGAATAAAAAATTTAAAAATACCGTGGAATAGCCTATTGGTTATAATAAAAATTACACTAACGAAAATATTGTTATTATGTAAGATTTCGTTCTTAAAAATTAATTTTGAATTACTATTACTATTGTAAGGAATACTTTTAGCAAAAGTTCTGCAATATATCAACGCTCACATACATACCTTTAAGTTTGACCAAATCTTATTAAGATTTTTTCAATTTTTCATGGTGGGAAACCAGATACTTACTGCAGTCTGAAAACGTTAATATGACTAATTATTCTAAAACCCCTTTTTTGACAAAAAACCAGATCAGCACCTCTCACCGTACAGAAAATATGGCCTTTTTTTCGGGGTTTTTCTCCAAAAATCAGGTTTTCTTCTTAATAATGTAGTTCTGTTTTAATTGATTTAAAAATTATTTTCAATGCTACTCGATCATTTTACTTTTATGAAGTATTCCTAAGTTTTTTTTCTTTAAAAAAAACTGATTTTTTTACTTATTTAAGAGAGGAGGCGATAGGCGGTAAGTAAGTAGATGAAAAGTAATTTTTTGTAGGTCTAATATGTGAAAAGTGGCGCTACGACATTTGGTTCAAGGACACTTTTAATCATCTTATCCCGGGATACCCTTTAATCGATCATTAAAAATAAGTAGGTATTATAACAAATCTAGCAAATAATAAAAATATACGGACTGAAAAAGAATTATTAAAATAATACTACTCTGTACCAGCGAAACGAGTCAGCGCCATTTTTACCTCCCGGCTACCTCTAGGTAAGGGAGGTATTGTTTTTGATCAAAAATATTGGGTATGTATGTTTGTATTTGTGTGTGTGTAGTCTGTGGCAATTTTTTCGTCTCGTCTGAATTTCCGAGTGTTTTGCATTATGATTGGTTAAAAACTAGTCGCGGGAATTTATCACTTACAAAAAGTTACCCTATTTATCCGCTGTGAAAACTCATAACTCAATTTTGTGAATTTTTGCTTCTTATATTTAAATGAAGAACTGATTAGATTTTGGATAAAATTGGCCAACCGGAAGTAGCAGTTTACTTAACCATTAACAGTTTGTGAAAAACACGGTTAAATTTCCTTTTTCAACAATTCATATTATTTTGAAAGTTGTAGAATATTTAATTTTACATGTGTTTTGCTGACGTTAATTTTATTAATTTTCATTAGATTTAGAGATAATAAAATATAAAATTTTTTACGAAATGTGACACATGTCATGTTGATTGTGACGCTGTTTTCTTAGTGAAATATATGTCTAAAAATTAAATAAAAATAAGAAATAAAATTAACTATTTCAAATATAAATAGAAAATAAATAAATCCCGATTTCGAAGGAGGGGTTTTACCTAATGTTAGTTTGCTTGAGTTGTTTTGCTCAAAAGCAAAGAAAACGAGTGCTTAAAAATAAAAATTTATCTGAGAAAATCAGAGAGGTCGCGTGGTATTTGATGAGATAAATTCCAAAGACAAAACAAAATGTAACTTGAAATATTAATTAACTGTCACACTGACAGTGATTGACAGTAACAATTATTTATTTCCTTTATAGCGGGAATTTTATCGGTGTAACCCGGGCAACGGGGTTTTACCGCGGTGAAACTCTGGTAAAACTCCCGTTACCCGGGCAACGAGGTTTTATCAGTATAAAACTGTCCCTATTGGTTGAATTTTCAAGTGTTTTGCATTATGATTGGTTAAAAACTAGTCGTGGGAATTTATAGAGGTAAAATTCCCGTTACCCGGGTAATGGGGTTTTATCAGTATAAAACAATTGGTTGAATTTTTTCAAGTGTTTTGCATTATGTTTGGTTAAGAACTAGTCGTGGGAATATATCACTTACAAAAAGTTACCTTATTTATTCGCTGTGAAAACGATAAAATTGTTTTTTCTTTATGGCTTACTTTATATTGGAGTTCAATTATCACAAAAAAATTCCCATCGAATATCCCTCGACCAATGAAAAATACTCATAATTTTATCACGACTACTTCAACAACGTTACTACGGCGGCAGGCTGTTACCAGGAAAAGTTCTTTCGGTAACTGTGATAAAATTATTTCGGAATTATTAATGGTCTAGGGATATTATATTTTAAAAATTCGCACTGGATCCGCCCTTGAATCAGTTGCCCAAAATATTCCACATAAAAAATATTAGTATAGTAAATAACGTAAAAAGGGCGTTATAAGGACAATAATGCGTGAGGTCAACAGTGTGCTGCCGAGGGCCTCTGGCCCAAGGTGTGCGTGCACGTTGACCGAAGACATTATTTTCCGATTAACGCCCGTGGTGCGTTCAACGTTTAATGTCCTACCGATATTTTATTTTATAAAAGATTTTTAACAATTTTTATCCTATCATTGTGTTTTGTTAGAGAGATCTATTTGCTTGCAAACACTGTGACTAGGTAACGCGTTATTCTTATTTGTCTATAATACCGATTTGTTTATTTCAATATTTCTATCTGACAATAGAAGCCAGTATTTGTGAAATTGTATATTCTATACCCAACAACGTCAAATTTATAACGCTCTAGGGCGTTATTTGCTATATAATTGGCCGGCTAGCCGGGCATTTATGATAGCAATAACGTAACGGTCGGACATAAATACGAGTATTATAGGGAGTATACAGGGGACAAAATGTTAATTGCAATTTTCTCATATTAGCTTCATGTTTTGAGAAAAACTAATTATGTATTTAATAATACGTTTGAAAATGACCAACAATATGTATTGTTTATACACTAGTGCACGGGTGGGCAACCTTTTGTATAACAGGGGCCAGAATAAAATTTACGTTTCGTACGCGGGCCGTAGTTGTTAATTGACACATTTTTGATACTTATTATTTTTTTTTTCTGTAAATATAAAAAACAATAGTAAAATAAAATTAACTAAGTACTACATTTATTTCTTAATTGAAACTAGACGAATTATATCGAAAATTAAACTGTAAATCTCCCCTTTTTCTTTATGTTGGGTACTAACCTAATTTAAAATTTTTGTTTTTGAAAATATTTATTTATTATTTCTTCTAAAGATCTCGCGGGCTGGATTGGAACTTGACGCGGGCCGGAGGTTGCCCACCCCTGCACTAGTGAGTTTAATATCAAATAAAAGATCTCTGGGAGAAGACTTACACTAAAATGTTAATAATTAATTTTGGGCGATCGTCAATTGTTTTTTGTACAACTTAATTGATACTATAGAGTTTGATATCAAATTAATGGTCTCGAGGTGGAGAGTTGAAATAAAATATCATAAATTAATTTTCAATGATCTTCAATTTTTTTTTACATCAGTTAACTGAACCTTGTTTGGTAGCAATCGTCATTTCTTTTGTGTTTGGTAAAAAAAAGTGATTTCTGAACTTCAAGGTTGTGTTTTTCTAATATCTTTTCTGATATCTCCTAAATTTTTTTAATGTCTTTGAATATACATATTTCTTATTAAACATTATTGTCTTACAAAAGCTTGTTACAATTATGAAGAATTTTTAGACAATTGTATGTAAATTGAATTTGTTACTACACTTAAAATAGAATTTTGTATTGTTTATTTAGTGTAATTTGTTTGTTAACATTAATGACGTCGCCCTTGTATTTGCTGTACTCTTTGGCGAATAAATTATCATTATTTATATAATAATTGTAGTTACACTGAGAATAAAAATATAACTGAAATATGTTTTCTTTGTGTATAAGAATGTAGAACTAAATTGTAATGAAATTTCAATTTTAAATTTTATTATCAAAACTATTTTCCGGCTATTGAATTTCCATTGCGCATAATTTTATTGAACGGTAGAGCGTTTAAGATATTGAGGCTATTTATAATCACATATTCTTACAAAAACAAAATCTATTAAAATGTATTTGTACACAGGTTGCATTAAACTTCAAATTACCACACATGCATGCTGTTTAATTGAAATGATATATAGACTTACAATTTCTGGTAAACAATATTGTAGCTTTTCTTGCACCGCAATTCCATTTTCGTCTTTTATTAACACGCTTTCAAGTTCTTTATGATTAAGACACAACAAACATAACTCTGATAAGTAATACATTTTATATAGATATTTTAAATGCTACTCAGAATTGTAGCCAAACAACAGAAGTCATGAATTTGACACGTAGTGTTGCCAACCATAGCATGAAAAACTATACGTTTCTCAATGGGTTATTTATTTTTTCATTTATATCGAAAAAACCATGTATATATTAATTAATATCTTCTATAATAAAGTTATTTACAACTGATTTAAAATATAAATCTAATAACTAAAGAGATTAACTAGAAACATTTTTACTATATTTCTACCACTTCATTTAAATACTTTCTGGAACGTCTGTTGACGCCAATGTGGACCTTCACTAGAAATGACAAATGAGTTGTTATAACTAGACCCAAAAACTTCGTACTAAATATAATAAAGATATTTTGAAAATATTTATAATTATTAGGATATTTGAGTTTTAAAAATAGTAAAACTGGCATCAGTATATTATGTTTTTCTGTTTAACTTTCTCTCTCACATATCTATTATAATCAAAGGTTAGCAGTGGTAACCAAACATTTGACTAAAATAATTACAGTTTATTTATGTCCTTCCTGGAATAAATGGTATTCATGTACATTTTAATTATCTACCACAAAATTTTTTATTATTTTCATTTAAATAATTATGTAAATAATAAAATAGAACATTTATGTGACTACAATTATTTACAATCCCTACTACTTGAGATCCACAACACTGACGTCAAAACATTTTAAAAAAATTATTGCTCTGCATAACAATTAGGACTAAAACTGTAGATAGTTTTGAATTTAGATGGTTTCATAAAAAAAGATAAAAAAAATATTATATAATGAAAAATTAAAAAATAATTTCAAAACACCTCTCAATCTTTTCTTAAACCAAATCCAAAATTGATAACAAAATTTAAAAAACCATTGTATGAAAAGGTAAAAATAGAAAATTATAATGAAAATTTTTTGGTTAAAAAAATATCCAATCAAATCCCTGCATTTCTGATCACGTGTGCATAATTAACCAAACAGGTCACAATTACACTGATTATTTCACTCATTACAAATTTGGCCAATCAGAATGTCTCGTTTTTTATTGTTGTGCATTTTAGATAAGTGATCAAACAGCACCCTGCTGTTTAATCGCGATTAAATTGAAGCTAGTTTTTATATGCAAATTTTGAACATTTTGAAGGCATATTTAGATGGATAATTAGTTGCAGAAGCAATATACTTACATGTTTTTTTACCTTCACTGGTATTCTACGTGTTTAACATGCTGAATTATTCAATTCAAGCTATTTTTATTTACAAATTTTTGACATTTATTTGACAAATAAAAAGAAAAACAATCAATTTGCTATAATTACAATATAACAACATAATTTTATGGTGTTTTTTGTTTATATGTGTACCGATTTATTTATGTGAAAATGTGTCAAAATCAACGTTTTAGTATAATTTCTTTGGCATTTTGTGATGAGTTCAGTTCTTTTCACAATATTAAGAATGAAATAATGCGAGAATGTGATCCAAATTTTAATAAGTTACATATTGGATATAGAAACCTAAGACCAATACAAATATCCGTATGCGCATTTGCTAACGATTTAGTGGTTATTGCAGGGAGTGAAGAAAAAATGCAACAGAATTTGAATATATGGAATGAAGTGATAGGGAAATATGATATGAAAATTAGTAATAAAAAGGCAAAGATTATGGTACTAGGAAACGAACAAGTAATTGTAAACTTGAGTGTTTTCTTCCATGGCAAACTTTGTATATGCATATTTAAATAAAAATAATACATTTTTTATTTTGCATTTTTCTCAAATATTTTGTATTATTTGGTCATTACATGTGAATATCATTGAATTCAGAAAAATATACTGAATCGAATAAGCAAATAAAAAAAGTAGGTTGCCATTTAAAATAAGAAAGTTGCACCCCGCATTTTGTGAACCACTGGTCTAAAAAAATTCTCGTTCCGCTAATTTTAATTATCTTATAATATAAAAATTGTTTGCTAATTTAACCGACCTCGTAGCTCTTATAGTTCTCGAAATAGCAATAGTGTACCACTTAAAATGAACACCCTGTATAATACTATATACAGATCTATATTGCCATGTGGTTGCGAGTAATGGGTACTGTCTCAAAGAATGAAAAGCAAAATTCAGGCGATGGAAATAAAATATCTAAGGAAAGTATAAGCAGTAACATCGCTGGACAGGATAAGAAATGAAATAATAACAGAACAGCTACAATGTAAACCAATATTAAACTTCATAGAAACAAGACAATTAGCATAGTGGGGCCATATGATAAGAATAAATGAAACGAGGACCTGTGCGGCAAATTTGGATGACAAATGTGAAAGAAAAGAAGAATCCTGGAAGACCAAAAGACACCTGGGATACCATCATCAATAAGATTCTGAAGAAGAGGAACTACACACTACAGGAGGCACAAAAAATGACGATGAATAAAAAACAATGGGCGAAATTTGTGCACGATTAAGAGACTTTTACACCCTACACCTTACGGTAGAAGGGTTCAAGAATATAATACAATTCAATGTCTTTTACTTACTTGAGGTTGACAAAACTAAAATTGAAATGTAAATTCAAACACGTGTTGAACCTACTCGTTCAACACACAACCTTCTCGCTTGACTTCTAAACCATAAGAGACGAGAACGAGTCTATCTGCTATTGTCGAAAAAAACAAAGTAGCTGACATCTGGTGGCGAAATTTAAAAGGTCCCAAATCGGGATAACAAGTCAAGATTTACATTGACAGTCATAGGAAGGAAATTCATGAGAAACCTGAGTAAATTTAAGAGATATTGCTCAGTTGCACAGTGCAATAGTTCTATTAGTGAAAATATATCTTTACATTATTTTCCCAAAGATATAAAAGTCCGGCATGCATGGGTTCATGCATTAAAATAGAAAAATACATGAGTGTGTTCTGAGCATTTCAAACCTACAGATTTATTAAGCATGTCTATCGCCTTCTTCATTTTTATCATATACATACTTAATAGATTATCTTGCAAAGAACGGGAGATAAAAATTAAAACCCGATGCTATATCCACCAAAATATTGCCAGTTGGTAGTTTTCCTAAATATAAAAAGGTTAAATAAACAATAACTGTTTTATTTTTTACCTGAAGAAGACAGCACTTTGCTGTCGAAACGTCGTTATTTTAATAAATATTTCACTGAACTTTTACCCAGTTATTGTTTATATATTATGAGTTCTGAAAGCTTCTTTCAATATTTAAAAGTAAGGTTATTCGGCCAGAGAGTATAGAACGATAAAACGGAATATTAACAAGCATAAACAAATATAGAGATAGAAAATTGTTCAATGCTAGTAATATTATTATATTTGCAGAATAAAGCTAATAAATAGTATAAAAGAGAAAAGAGAATGAAACAACGACGGTAGAATCTATGGGGCATTCTTCCATGGTACAAATCAACAAATCACAGCTTCTCCGTCAGTAATCGGCCGTATTTTTTCATCCAAATATAAAAGAATATCTGACAATGATTATTCCCACATTGAAAATGAATAAATATCCAAAAGTTTACACTAAACACGAAAATAACACACCAAAGAACAAGTGGAATTCATATACCGTAATGGCGTTCTGACTAGTGTTTTCCCTATTTGGGTGACAGCTAGTATGCGACAAGAGTGCCATCTATATTTGGTTTTTTCGCGAATTTCGGCTGCGACCGGTTCAATGTGGTCAAAATGGTAACTAAAAGAAACCAGGGCTAGACTAAATGTTTTGTTGGAGGACTTAACCAAAGTTAGGACTTCAACACGCGTTGTAATCTCCACCGAGTATGTGTTTATTACCGAGTGTTCTTAGGTATGGCTAGAAGTGTTACTTTTTAATGTTATGCTTTGGCGGACAATATATTGCTAAGAGGGTGATTGGGCTGGCCAGTTTTTATATAAGCATAGTTGTTGCTTGGAGATGGTTCACCACATATTCAAGTAGAAAATAAACAAAATATGTGGTGCTGTTCCTCCGTCAGCAGTACCATCAAAATGTTTTGTTTAATAAATTGTATATTGGGGAATTTTTTAGGTATATTTGGTTTGTGCGGTGAGTTTCTGCAATTAGCATGATATCTGTCTTGAATTCAGCGAGGTATATTTTTAACTCTTGGCTGTGATTGGCCAAGCCATTGGCATTCCATAATGCTATTGTTGAGTTGTGAGATATTATGAAAGTTTAGTTAATAATCTTGTGAGTAGGTTGTCCATTCTACCATTTAGTTGTAGCATCATCTCTTCTAGTTTATGCTGGATTGGTTGAACCATTTGGTTTGGTTGGGATTGAGGAATATCAGGTGTGGATGAGTTTAATATTTGTGCTGATGAGATATTGGGATTTACTTCCCGCTATGCGTTTTTGTTTTAATGTTATTCTTGGCTATTTTCGTTTATATATTTTTTTATATAACGTACATTCTTTGTAGTTCGCTGGGTCATTGCCGCATTTTGGTCTTTGTTGCAATTTTTGGTAAGATGATTTTCGCCACATTTTATGCAGCGTTCTTGTCTTGCACAGTGTGTTTTAATGTAACCGTAAAACCGTATCTTTGGCACCTGACACATTGTGGAATTTTTCGTTTTGGTTTGGGGCTGGGGGGAATGTTCAATTATAATTTTCAAGTGTTGTAAGTGAATATCATAGTTTTATTGTTCAAATTTTTTTCTAGTTCTAGTATTAAGATTTAGACTAGTGGAGGATGTTTTTGTGTTTTGTTTTTTATGTTAAAAATGTTCATGTGTGTGGTATGGCGCAGATTTTTTAATAATACCCCATATGTTTGGGTTTGTTTTAACTGGTAAGTGTGGTAACTTACCTTATTGCTTGTAAAACGTTTAATTATTTTTTCTATAGTTGGCAGCTTCATTCAGTTGGATAAGGTTATTTCCTACAATTTTAATGATGTAGTCGTCTTTTACTTGTCTTCTCTCTTCTTTTCTTTTTTGTGTATTTTGAATTTGTTATTGGTTTGCTTATTTCTGGTTGAGCTAATTTCACTTTTATGTTGAAGCAGGCCAGAGGCCTGAGTGCTTGACACTTTATTTGTTCATACATTAGTTTACATAAGTTTTGTTTGTTAATTGAATTAAGTTTAATAGTTGTATTAGGTAAGTGTTTGGAGTTACTGGTGTAACGTTTACATTTTGTCTTTCGTCTATTATTATGTTTTGTTTTCTGTACAATTTCATTTGTCTGTTACCTCAATACCTGAAATATCAATCGTTGCTTATTTTAGTTAATCATAATTTCTTTTACTTACCTTCCCGTATTTTGCTAGTAGTTATACATAATAATATTTTGTATGTTATATATTTATATATTTCGCGCATAAATTCTAATGTACCTATCCGAGGTCAAGATGCCAGGGCGCAAAGATGAACAGGAAACAATGTGTTCAGTTGTGTGAAAAAGATTCATTCGTTTTGTACCAGTCAATGAATAAACATCGTATAGTCTTTCTCCCATATTTATCATTTATTCTGTACCTACCTACCTACATATACAACATTATATAAAATCATTAAGCAATTCTAATTTCATATTTTATTATTTTTTGAGGTTAGTAACATGACATTTGTTTATAAATTATAATATCTAGTAACTTTTGGTTATCTATTTGTTAGTGTCAAATTCAGTCGATATTACAGGTAGTTGTTGGTCGCTTCTTGCTTCTGTCTCTTCCGCTCTCTCTTCGCTTCAATCTTCTTTCTCTTTCTTTAGCATCTCTGTTGTTTTCGCGCTATTATTCTTCAATTAAAATCTTTCTTCAACCTTGGCACTACTTCCGTTTCCCTCTTTTTACATATCGTTCCTTGTCTGATAATGCATTTTTACTTAAAAAAAGCGAAATTATGTAAGGAGAAGAGAGTTCTAAACGAGTTAATTGGCGAACGCGGTTGTGACCGTTATTTGAGGTTTTGATTTTCTTTTACGGCAATTAAAGTTTTGGAAAGCCTAATTTTCACCCTTTTGTGCTAGTTTTTTTTTTTTTGTAAATCTCTTGGATAACCCAGTCCGGGGATACGAGTCAAGTCTCCTTTTTTTAACGATTCTTTTCGCGTTCGACCATCTGCCCGTTCTTGAGGCTGTCGACGACCACCTCCAGACCTTTTGGGTCACCAACTCCGCCCTCCTGTCCCGTCACCAGGTCCAGGCACCCGCAGAGGCCAGGACGAAGGGTTGCAGATAAGTGGCAAAATTTTGTGTCCAAGTTAATCAGTGAATGGTGTTGTGTTCGCGCCGATTAGCGCCAAGCTGAACTTAAATATTTTCTTTTTTGTGTGTTTTTCTGTTAACGAGGATGTTCATAGTATACGCCCTTTAAGGTTTTTTTTTCTGTATTCCGAACGTTAATTTTTTTCACTCGTCACCGCGCCTGCGCGTATTTTCAATTTTGTTCTGCGTTATCGTTTCCCGCCAATAATTTTGTAAGTCCGCTGGCCAGTCGCGACGTGTTAGGGACCTTGAAGGTAACCAGGTTCTGGGTTGAGGTTTCAGGGTAAATGAAAATATTGTCGCCGGTCTCGCGTGTTTATCATTATAGTTTATTTTGCTTTTATAGGCGTCGTGAACGTCCGTGTTTCTGTCGCAACGTTGTTCAATCATTGTTTTGCTTTATCTATGCGGTTAATAAACCAAGTTGTTAAGAACGTCTGTGTTTCATTGTTACGTAGTTTACCACCCGCATCCCTGCCCGTGTTCTTTGCAGGATATTTAGACCAGTTCCCGCAGTATGGTAGTCTAGAAGAAGATGAGGCAAACATAGTGACTACCTTTTTTATTTTTGCATAAAACAACCCCCCCTTTCTCCACTGAGAAGCCGGCAGCCACATCCGCGTGAGGATCTATTTTTATTCCGACCACCTCGAGCGGTAGGTACTTTAGACTGGTTATCTAACCACACGTCCGTTCACTATGAGTATTATAAGGGGAATCTGAGGGAATAATAAATAAATAATTCAATAATATTACTGATATATATTTGATAAAATTATTATTTGTATAGAATGTGATAAGTGTGAATATTTTTATTTATTTAACACAAACAAAGTTTCTATGAACCTACGTACATATTTTGAAAATTTCTACAATCTAAAATTAATATAAATTATTAAAAATTGTAAGTGATGTATGTTGTAATCAATTCGAATACATAAATATTTTCTGTGCAAATTTCGTGTGCGTCTCAAATGCCAATAATCCGATTTATGTCTCTGGTAAGTACAGTTATTGCAACCACAACTGTGACGTATATAATCATGGATAAATACTATAATGAGAAATTTTAGATATTTATTAATTACCTATTAAAAAAATAAAAATAAAACTGCGACAGGTATAAATCCGGACTTACATTATAGAAGAAACTCATATGTAAGCTGAAAATTTTCGTTTTAATTAAAGTTGTTTCAGATGTAGAAACAAATAACAAGTGCTGTTTAATCTAAAATATATACATTTTAATGAAATAGCGTTAGTAAAAATAATAAAATTACTTTTCTTGTCACTCTTGGATTTGCACAAGTTAATAAATTTGAGGACAGTTTCTGTCTATATTTTATTTCCTACAACAAATATTTGATAGTTTATATGATGTTAACATAAAATTCCAAGTAGATTTTAAGTAATAATTAATGTACCAACCATTGTTTTGTACGTAATATTTATGAAAATGATTAATCCAATTGAAAAGATATTTAAAGATAATATGGAAATAAGACCTGGCAAATACAAATATTTTTCATATAAAAATAAAGATTCTATATACAAGCATAAATGGAAAGTTAAGGTGCAAAAAGTGGTAGGTATTTTAAGTGTAATTACTACGTTCATAATGTTTTGGTAAATTTTCATAACTTCTTGTAATTTCTCATAGTTTCTCCAATATGTCTTTATTTGACTTAGGAGACGGATTTCTTCAATGAACTGTTCAAATAAAGTTACAATGTTTCTTCCGAACTGCTGCTTCCCGCAGAATTCTTGAAATCTTTGCAAGATTAGTAGAGGAAAGATTAGCATCGGCAATAATATTAGAATGATAAATCCAATATCATTAACAATAAAACCCCAAACGAAATAAAATTCGTTGAATAAATAATAGCCAAAAAAACAATAAAATATACTTTTCGATGCAATTATATTAATAAGTATAATTAATGAAAGTAAAATTACAACCATTTTATCATTCATTTTGTTTCTCAAAATTCCGTGAAAACTATTATTTATTTCGTTTAGATGCCGCAGAAGTATGTTGATCTGAAACATAATTATAAATTAAAAAAAGAAAAAAAATTAAATGTAAAAAGATAATCTATAAAATACTAACTAGTATTAATAACAATATTTTCGTGTGTCTTAATTACTTTTTCCAAGTATGAGTATTAAATAATAGTTATTTGTCAAACTAGAGAGGAAAGCGCATATTTTTCCCACTCCTGCGGAAATGGAAAAAGGGTTTTCCTCTCGTGTTAGTCACAACATTTTTTTCACGACATGTTTCTAAAAACAATTTGCTCGGACCTAAAATACACTTTGACAACACAACTGCCACTTTAAAAGTTTGATTGTCAGATGCAAGGCGGGATATCAGAGTTGCCAAATAAATTAAAGTTATCAAATTGTGATTTAATTCAGAAAAAGAAAAATACGACATAATTGTAAGACAATTTAAAGTATGTATATCACTAAAATAATAATTTTCAATAAAATTAGGCACTTATTTATAATTTTTAGAATAATGTTTTTGTAAATAATATCCATATTGGTAACAGTTTTATATTTTCCGCACTAGAGAGAAAAAACACATTTTCTTCACTATTTCGGGAGAAAAACGGTGAGGTTTTGTAACATGCCGTGAAAGAAAAATATTTTATGATAATTATTGCAATGACTATGACAAATGAAGCAAAATAAGCAGATATAGAATTTATATTATTACAAACTGTATGATGCCATACTTTGTATGAGCGTCCCTCCATTCTATTCTACCAAACAAAAGTTTTATTCATTTCTTACATTTGTAGTTATTGTGAACATTGTAATAAAATATTTAATGGCGAACATTTTCTTAAAACTCGTGTTGAGCTTGAAGAATAACGTGATAACTAAAAATCAATTTACGAAACAGTGACGAGTGACGTAGTATTTTGGAAAACACCCGAGATCTATTGGACATTTTGACAATCTTGAACAGTTAAAAATAAATTAATAATCATGGCGCAATATGACATGATAGACACAATGAGGTTAGAGATCTTGACTAAATTCAAGGCCGCAATGTTAATCAGAAACAACATATGGCGTTATATGTTTGATGCGTTAGAAGAATCCATTCCACCAGAAAAGCTGAAAGCGACTAAAATGATAGCTCATAACGAATGGAGCAAACAAGATCTTAAAGCCAGATCAGATATAATCCTGGCTGTTTAGTAGTTTGAAGATAATTTTAAACCACTACGTCTACATTTTAGACATTCTTTGCAGTTACTAAACTTTCCTATACATGTTCCCCCTCCTTGAAAGGACACTTTCAATATTATTCCATAGCATATTTAAAGTAATGTTTAGGTAATGTTTATAAATAACATGCATGGAAGAAAAAAACTTCATATGACAAAAATACATTAACTAATTATAATAGTTCTCAAGTGTTCTTCTCTTTAAAAAGTCTCATTTCCTTCAACGGATAAAACACAAAGTTTAGAAATGGCACGTTTAATTTCTTCATAACTTGTTTATATTAATACAACCCGAACTACACCAGTTGCCTGGAAATAACTAAATAATACGTCCCACTAACCACTTTAGCACTGGTAGATTTTCATCTTTCACAATCACTAAATCACCCACTTCCAATGTTGTTTCCGTCTTTCCACTTCGTTGCCGCTGCTGAAGCTCGGCCAGGTACTCAGGCCGCCATCGGGCCCAGAAATTTTGCTGAAGTTGCTGAATATTTGCAAGCGGACGATTGGTTTTCTGGTATAGAAATTAGCTTCGGTTCCGGAATGGAAATAAATCTTTTCAATTAAAAAATGGGCAGGTATGAGGATTTCTAAATCGTCTGGGTTATCAGTCAAAGATAACAACGGACGAGAGTTCAGAATTGCCTCGATTTGATTTAAAAGTATATTTAATTGGTCGTAGGTAAGAATAGTGTTTTTAACAGTTTTTATTAGGTGATTCTTCATCATTTTTACAGTCGATTCCCATAACCCTTCAAATTTTGGTGCATATAGTGAGATGAAATGCCACGTGATATTCTCAGCTACTGTTGCCCTAATTTACTCAAGTTGGTTGTGTGTAATAAGCGGATACATTTCATTGATTTGCCTGTGGCTTTCCCGAAGTTTGTACCATTATCGGAAAAGATGTCGGCTAGCTTTCCTCGACGTGAGGTATTTCGTCGTAGAGAAGTGAGAAACAATTATATTGATAAACCGCTGATCGCTTCCGTGTATGGTCTTAGTGCTCATACAAATGAAAAGACATACATATGTTTTGATCGGTTTCCAATCACGACCGCCCTTATTTTTTTTATTGGTAAATTGGTGTTTATTTTAATAATAATAAGTAATTATTACAATCTTGAAAAGCAAGTTTTTATTTGATATCAACACCTCTTTTGCCTTGCCATGCTGTGCATTCTATTACAAGATGACAAATTATGAATGAAAAATTGAAAAATTATAAGAATTATTGAATAATATGTGACTAAAATGATAAATTTTATAATGCGTTTTTAAATCGTCCCAGGTTTTTAACTTGCTGAACGCAATATAGACAGCGGTTTTGCTCTTAATTTTAGCTAAAATACTCGACATTGAAAATTCGTTTTGAAAATCACTTACATCTATTCCATTCCATTCTAAAACTTACTAATTTGTCACTTATTTCAATGAATCTCGAAAGTAGTTTGCTCTCGCCATGGAACTCTGGTACCTAGATGAATTTGAATTTAGAATGGAGTTTTCAATATCTGAATCAAGTGTAATTTTTTCTATTAAAATATTGTAATAGTTGGGGTTGGGGTTGCTGTGCGATCGAACTCGTTGATGTGCATACAAAGGTGGGCGGGGTTTGTTCCTTGGGTTACATTGATTTTGGGCTGCTAGTGCTCGATATGCCTTCGAGCTTGCTGATATTCGTTCAGCTAATGCGGCAAGAACTTATTTTCATGCGCGACAGTAACTTATGTTTGATCGCAATTAAATCGTTTTACGAACCGAAATCGTTAATACCATATCGGCAATCCTACCCGTCTGCACCAATTAATTTTTAATAATCGTCTATGTGTTTTTAAAAAGATTAATTTTATTAAAGGCTTATACTTACCTCGTCTTTGTAAATATAAGAAGAAATATGACTTGCGAATACTAAAATAATATTCCCAATGGTAAATAAATATATTTGTAGAAGATAAATCATCGGCCCCAAATATTTTCCGTAGATACTTCTGATTTCATAACATTTTTTAAAGGTCAATATACAATAATATAATGAAGAAATATCTATTAATAATGCCATAGCAATAGTTCTGTAGCTATGTTGTACTTCTCTAAAAATTATTGGAGTTAACTAACTACCTTCTTATATATTTCATTGTGCCTTACTTGTTACAAATTCTTGATGAGCTCCACCCAAATAATCCCATGATAAAGAAAAATGGTTTCACACAATCGTAAACATCTGTAAAATAAGGCATTTTTTTCTAATTACCAAATTTGAATGAGATGATGAAATTTATAAACTTTATTGGAGAATCGACAATGTTGAATTGTGTTCAGTTTGACAATGAAACAGAAAGACAATGTAAAAATGTAATTTCAACGTAATTTGTTCTGCACATTAATTCTATTATGTCTATTATAGTATATTAGATATACTTATATATATATATATATATATATATATATATATATATATATATATATATATAATTATTTTATTAAATGCAAAATAAATGATCTTAAAGACGTACATTTACTTGGCACCTTAGACTGTTGATTATATAAATTTAATATGATTTAATTTCTATGAATATTGCGCAATATAGGCTGAGGCGCTCACATAATTCCTCCCTCCTCAAGAGTGGAAATTATATTTTTGGAATTTCTACTAAATTCTTTTGACCATTTACATTATTTATGGTTTCGTATGTGTTGTGTATATTTCTAGGTATCGAGGTGGCTTTTATAAGTGCTTCTTTAGGGACATTGGATGAGATTGTCAGATTATCGTTTTGTATAGAGCAATAGGTTTTAAAGATATTATTATTCTGAATATTTATTTATCAGGATAGTTTTTATAAAAGTATCTTTCATTTTATTAATTTCATTCAATAGTTCTTCATAATTTATAACTTCAAAATATAAAATATTTAATTGATAGAAAGTTATAGTTTCTTCTAACAATATTAACGAGAAATAAAATTCTTGACCTAAATGAATTAATTCATTTATTATATTTTGTGTTTTTATAGTGTCAATTTCATCTACAATTTTTCGTATTACATTTTCTAAATTTTCTAATTTTTTATTTAAAATATTACCTATTCTTTTTAATAAACGAGTTAATTTTATTATTAAATTGTGCGGTAATATTATTATTAATTTTAACCATATTATTTACTTTATTCATTAATTTATTTTCATTTTTATTAATATTTTCAATTATTTGATCGTATTGCACTTTGTCTGTTGAATCTAGGTACCCAGTTATGCTTTTTATGCCGTTTATTAATGCGCGTTTAGATCTTTTCATGCTTAAAAGTTGTACTTTATGTTTTAAATGCAACATAATATTGTTCAGTATATTTTTATGATTCGTTATACTTTCTCCAAATTTTTAATTTTGTAACTTCTCATTTAATAAATTTATTATCGAGCGTGTGGTATTGGTCAGGGGAATTTGAAAGGATATTATTTAGGTATTTAGCTATAAATAAGCTGTCCCTAAGTCGAGTATGTTTAGTTCGGTATTAGTGTCAACTTGGATAATATGTGAAATTCCAAAAGGAATTAATAAAAATAATAAAAAGTCTTTGATCATTGGATCGATGAGAATGGCTGGTGTTGGTTGGCTCCGGATAGATGTTCGCTCGATTCTGGGGAGACCGGGTTGTTGACTTCTCCTGTTCTGATCTGCACTCAGGAACGGTTGGAGAAGGATTCCGTGTTGATGATGAGTTCCACGATGAATCGGAGATGAGCAGAGGTGTCGCTGTGCCTCACAGGATTAACTTGGTCACTTGTAGATTTGTTTTTGAATAGCGCGTTAGCGTTAAAAATCGACGACTACGTTATTTGAAGGTATTGAACCAGTTTTAGGTTTTCGGTATACGTAGACTTGGCTATCCTACCGACTGCGCCATTTATATTTTATGAACTTATTATATTGTATAAAAAAATATATTTTATTAAAAACGGAATAAATGGTTCTTACTAGAACGACGGTTAGAACATGAATCCTTACATTTCTATGTGATAACATATTTATACAAAGATGATCTTAGAGACGTGCCTTTTTACTTGACACCTTAAACTGCTGCAATATAGGGAGAGGCGCTCATACACAGGGTACTCTCTAGCTAGCACTAGTAATAAAGAGTACGAGCCCCGGCACAAGGCAATCACACATATTTATGTCAGATTCTGATAGTGACGAATTCATAAATACTGTTTAAAACGATATTAATAAAATCTTAGTAATATCAAATAATATGGCGTCTTTGCAAGATATCAAATGTTACGTTGATATTGTTACGTTTGTAACAGACGGGTTCGGTGAAGTTTACTAATCAATAATTAAAACAACTATTAAAAGTCACAAAAAATTTATTTACTAACACTTATATTTATTTAACTAGTTATTTATTTTTACACGTCTTTTTTTGGATTCGGTAGATGACGTCGTTAATTCGCTTTATTACTTGATAGGGCCCATCCTAGGATGTCTGTAGTTTTGGTGATAGGCCACGACGTCGCTGTGGAATAGGCGTAGATGTTGATCCCAATCTCTTTGGTGCCCGGAGACCACTTTGGAGAGATGTCTATTGATTGTCCTATTCATGCGTTCGACCATGCCGTCTATTTGCGGATGTAGAGTAGTCGTTCTCGTTTTGCGAATATTTAGTATGTCGCAAATCTTTTGGAACAGTGCAGACTCAAAATTTCTGCCTTGGTCTGAATGCAATTCCAATGGTACGCCGAATCGGCAGATCCAATCCTTGACAAGTGCGTCTACGACGGTGGCGGCTTCCTGGTTTGGCAAGGCATAGACTTCAACCCACTTGCTGAAGTAATCCATGACAACAACGATGTACTTATTTCCATCTTCGGATTGTGGAAATAGATCGGCCACATCGATCGCTATTCTTTTGAATGGGCTCCCGACATTGTACTGTCGCATTGGAGCCCGCCGACGCTTCTATGGTCCATTACTGGATGCGCAAACCACACATTTCTTGCACCACTCTTTCATGTCTTCTCTGCAATTTACCCAGTAAAATCGTTCTCGCAGTTTCTGTACGGTTCTTGTTACTCCCAAGTGTCCTCCAGCAGTTCCATCATGAATCTCCTTCTGGGGATTATGATCTACTTCCTAACCTCCGTAGCTTCAGGAGTTTCCAGGACACGCTTGAGTAGCCCATCTTCCATAACAATGGAATCCCACTGCGCCCAGTACAGTTTTACACTCTGCGAGCGCGTGAAACTTCTTCCCATGTTGGTTTGCAGCCTTTCTTCTTCCAGCCGAGAAGATGTTTTAAAATAGGGTCGTCTTCTTGGTCTTTTTATAATTCTTCGCTTTGCCAGCCATCATTTACCACTGCAGTTCTTCGAATGGAAACAGATTTTCCTCTACCCTGTTACAGTGTTTGCAGTCTTTTGGACCTAGTCGTCTAGATAAAATGTCGGTATTTCAATGACTTGTTCCAGCTGGTGTTTTCTTCCTTTCTTCAGGGCAGCGGCTTCGTACATGTCCCAACTCATGGCAGTTCCGGCAACGAATCTGTCTTATACCTGGAAGTAGTCTTTCCACCATGCGTTGTACAACTGCCTCTAGAGACTCGCTGCGCTCTTCTATATCGGTTCCCATAACATGCGTTCGCCAGGGCGTCAGTCAACGTGCTGCGGCGAACCAGAATCATTGCACGCTTAATGTCTTTGTCTCGTAGCCCATCGATGAATGCTTGGCCAGCCAAACGCTCTAGTACGTTATGTGGGGTTGCAGGATATGCCAGGCGAACTAAGCGAGCAATATCATTTTCAAATTCTTGCAAGCTCTCACTTGGTTTTTGGTATCTGTTCTTGAGCTGCGAGTGATATACATCCTGTTGATGCGCTAGTTGGTAGTCGTTCTGTTCTTCAGCAGTAATCGTTTGTAGTACATCCACCGCATCACCGCGCAGTACTACAATTATTGCCATAGCTTTCTCTGTTGATGACTAACCATTAGCTCTTGCAGCAGCTTCGAATTGCCGTCGAACTGTGGTAGTTTTACATTAATTCTTGTCTTTGATTCTGTCGCATCTGATGTTGCATCTTCATCAATTTTTTCTTTATTTGACTGTTGCTGACTTGATGCAGGCGAGCCCAGTGTTGCAACTCTTCTATTTCTTTTAATTTCTCTTCAAATTTTCTAGATTTTTCTTTTAACTTGCCTTGTAATTCTTCTGCTAATGTTCTAGAATTTTCTTGTAATATGCGTCTATTTTTGCTTGAAATTATTCTGCTAATATTCCAGAATTTTCTTGTAACTTGCTTTGAAACTCTACTACTAATGTTCTAGAATTTTCCTGTACATTCTCCAACTTCGTATTAACATCTTCTAATTTTGCATCTAATTTACCTGGAACTCTCTTCTAACTTGCTTTCTACAGTTTCTTTTAATTCGCTTTTCAATTCTTACAGGATAGCGCCAAATCACCAGAAATTTCAAATTGAAATTCATCGGGATTCTCACCAACTTGTGTCAACGACTCACGAAGACGATATTTTAACATACTTTTCTTCCCTGCAGTGTCTACATCTCGTTCTTCCAGTTCTTTCTTGAGATCCGAAACTTTTAATTCATTTAAAGAAACTTTTCTTGTAGCCATTTTGATTTATTTTAAGTTCAAACTTCACTTTTTATTAATTAACACAACCCGTACACCTGACACCAATTGTTACGTTTGTAACAGACTGGTTCGGTGAAATTTACTAATCAATAATTAAAACAACTATTAAAAATCACAAAAAGGTAATTTACTATCATTTGACAACACACTTCTCGCCATACAGAATGTAATTAATACCTTAAAGACATAGAATACCTAAACAAAATATAACTCACCAAAAAAAATGTTATTTACCAATACACTAGTCGTTATAAAATTTATTATTATATTATATCAATGTTAAACCCTGTAACAGTCCTAATAGCCTAGATGCTGAAGAACTTAAATATTAATAAAAAAAAATTTAAATTATTATCATCACAAACATTAAATAACTCTTTTGTTCAATTTAGACACGAACATCTCGCGTATGGTCAAAAGGAAAAAATACAAAATTTAATAGAAAATTCTTCAATTTTATTCCCAAAGTCACACGAAGAATTATCCGCTACAAACGTAACTACTCATAAAATTCGTACAACAGACGATACATCGGTTTTTCAAAAAAATTCTAGACTCCCACAAATTTATGAAAAAGATATACCGTGTGTCCCACGTAAAGGTTGGCATAGGCAAATAACATGTAAAATCAGTTTTTTGTAAATAAAAAGTGTCCGGCAAAAAATTATGCATCCAAATTTTATATCACAGTACTGCCAATATCCCTACATCTTATTTAATACAGATTACTTTATTTTAATACCGCAATTTAATGAAATTAATAATAATAATTCCTAATTTTCCGCCTACTCTTTTTATTGCTACTGACGTATAGTGCCAGCAATTTGTTTTAAATATTTTAATCTTAAAATTCAAAAATTCCATATAAATCACCTATACGGATTGTAAAAAAAAAAAATAGAAGCGTCAGGAAAACGTAAAGCAAGATTAGTAATCGACTTCAGAAAATTAAACTCGAAAACAGTTGAAGATAAATTCGCTCTGCCAAATATTGACACATTATTAGGTAATTTTGGAAACCCAAATTCTTTTACAACTTTAGATTTGCATTCTGGCTTCCATGTAATTTTAATAAAAGAAAAAGATAGACCGAAAACAGCCTTCTCTACTGCCTCAGAACATTACGAATTCGTCCGGATGCCCTATGGATTAATGAATGCCGCCGCGACATTTCAAAGAATGATGAACGAGATCTTATCAGAATATATGAATAAAATTTGTTTAGTTTATATGGATGACATAATAATATTCGGGAATACTTTAGAAAAACATTTAGAAAACATGGAAAAAATATTTTCAAAATTACTAGATGGGAACCTTAAAATTCAAATAGATGAATCGGAATTTTTAAAAACAGAGTACTTTTTTATAATATCAAAAGAAGGACTTAAACCTAATAGAAAAAAATCGAGGCAATTGAAAAAAATAATGATTCCAAAAACAATAAAGGAAATAAAATCCTTTTTAGGTAAACTCTCCTGGTACAGACGTTTTATCCCTAACCTGGTTAAACCCACCAAACCTTTTACGCAGCGCCTAAAAAAGGGAAATCAAATAGACATAACTAATAAAGAATATCAAGATTCATTTAAAACTGCCAAAGAGTTAATAAGTAACCCACCAATTTTAGAATTTCCTGATTTTTCAGAAAAATTCATTCATAGACGCATCCGACTTTGCTATGGGAACTGTACTCTCCCAAGTCATAAACGAACAAGAAAAACCAATCGCTTACGCATCAAAAACATTTAATGCCGCAGAACAAAATTATAGTACCATAGAAAAAGGATTAAAATCAATTATTTGGTCAATAGATAATTTTAAACTATACCTATTTGGCAGAAAGTTTAACATCCGTACTGATCATAAACCCCTAACGGAACAAAGCAAACATTGTAACAGGATGGATCGTCCTGAAAATTTATTATTTTACTATGTACAGAAGTACAAAGCAGAATATCACAATAATTGTATGTTTTAGAGTGTATATTATTAAAGAAATCAAGGGAACAAAGTGAGATTTTAAATTGAACTTATATTTCATGGTATAACTTTAATTAAATATTGTAGAATAATGGATAAACGGAAACATGAAAGAGGGGCGCAGAAAAGAAAAAAGAAGAGACAAATTGATGAACATCGAGCTAAAAACACTAAAATTAGTAAATTCTTTTCATCACTGGTAACAGCATGAGTAGAAGTTCAGCTAGTCACATTAAAATCTAGTCACAATGATAACGAGGAAAAATATATGCCATCAACTAGTGCCAGTGGTCGTAAATGTGAATCTGAAGAAAATAGAGCGTGCACTTCTACTTCCAAAATTGAAGCAAGAACCGAGACAGAAATGTACAGTGAATTAAAGATCTTGAATGAAACCGTAACTGTCATGGGTTACTATAAAGATAAAAAAATATCAGACGAAACTAAGAGACATATAATTCTTTCTACTCCTTCTAAACCTAAAGGACCGTTTAAATAGGATCCGTTATAGAACAATAGACATTTTTCTGAAAATTATTATTACTGCTCGTATAAATATGGTAAAATTAATAGATTCTGGCTTTGTTATTCCCCAATTTTATTGCGAACCATGCTGGTTATTTTCTGATAATAAACATGACCAATGCCAATCTATGGAGAAGACTCAAATTTACATTCACAAGTAACAGTTAATTATTTTCTTTTTTTCAGACGATTTCGAAGTCGAAGATTCCAGAATTCATTTGTTCTTCTTGCCGCACAGCAGTCCATTCATTCTACAAGTTTAAAAAACGAGTTTAGAGAATTATAGACGTTACACACAAATATTAAAAGGAAGAACCGACTCGCGAGGTCAGAAATTTTCTGAGTTCCAAATCCAGATAAATAATCTAGAGTTGATGACGGATCGAAAACAGGGTGTGGATAGTGCATTAGATGTTAAAAAGAAAATTGAATATTCCTTACAATCATTGAAAGAATATGAACAGAGAACTGTTGTGGGTGATAGCGTCGACATCAAAGAAGAATTTGTTCCAGACAGCAAAGACAACGAATTTTACTTGAAACATGTAAAGGACGAATCCACAGCTGATAATGAACAACGCAGCGTTTCAAGTATTACTTGTGGAGATGATAATCAATTGAGTGTGTATGATGATAACTTCAATGCGAACACAGACAATGTGAATGCAACATGTAATAATACAGATACAAGTGAAGAAGAGTTGCAAATCCAGATAAGTAATCTAGACTTGGTGATAGAGCGAAAGCAGGACGTTGATAGTGCATTAGATATTAAAAAGGATATTTAAGATTCCTTACAATCATTGAAAGACTATGATCAAAGAACTATTGTGGATGATAGCGTTGACATCAAAGATGAATTTGTTCCAGACAGCAAAGACCACGAATTATACTTGAAATATCTAAAGGACAAATCCACAGCTGATAATAAACAACGCAGCGTTTCAAGTATTACTTGTGAAGATGATAATCAACTGAATGTGAATGAAGATAATCTCAGTGTGGACACAGACATTGTAAATGCAACTTTTACAGATAAGTAAAGAAGAGTTCAAATCAAAAGATCATAAGAAGAAACGGAAATCTCATTTAACCCAACATATGAAAATTCATACAGGAATTCGAGATCACAAATGTTCTATTTGTGATAAAATCTTTGCACGAAAAGATAATTTAACACACATATGAAAAATCATACAGGAATTAGAGCTCACAAATGTTCTGTTTGTGATCAAATGTTTGTACGAAAGGAACATCTAACTCGACATATACGAGCCCTGAATCATATCATTTAGCCCAATTAAATCTTTTAGAATTGCTTTAAAAAATAGATCTGATGTAACAAAAGAAAAATTATTGTACTCAATTTATTTGTATCTTAAATTCTGTTCCTTTTAAGAATATTTTAAGGAAAAACGACTGAAATAATAACTAATTAACAACTTGGCCCATAAGAATTGGCTGTTACCACAAACACCGTTTTTAAATCTGATGATAACAAAATACAAAAAAATGTTTCAAATAAAGATTGTAAGTAATATTATTCTACAACTTTTTGATTCCAATGAAATTTACTTTATCTAATTTATTTATTAAAATATGCCCCAAAACCCTGATAGGCCTTCAAATAATCTACCACTTACTATTGATGAATTTTTCTCAAAATCTGATTAATTCGTAACATAAACAATACCTCCCTTACATATATGCACATGCGAAAGGTAAAAATGATAGAATTAAAGATATAAATATGACGAATTAAACAATTTTTCTTTGTATGACTTTAACTGGGCCAAATGATATGATTCTGGGCTCGTAGAAACCCATACAGCAACTCTAGATCACAAATGTTCCGTTTGTGATAAAATGTTTACACAAAAGGCTCCTTTAACTGAACATAATGGTAGTACATTGAGGAATTCGAGATTACAAATGTTCTGTTTTTGCTAAAGTGTTTGTATGAGAGAGTTCTTTAATCTTACATATGAACGAACAACATACAAGAATTAGAGATTACAAATCTTTTGTTTGTGATAAAATATTTGTACGAAAGTTTTATTTAATCCAACATATGCAAATACATACAGGAGTTCGAGATCACAAATGTTCTGTTTGTGATCAAATGTTTACACGAAAGAGTTATTTAACCCAACATATGAAAAATCATACAGGAGTTCAAGATCACAAATGCTCTGTTTGTGATAAGTTCTTTGTACAAAAAACTCTATTAACCCTGCATATGAAAATTCAATATCACAAATGTTCCGTTTGTGTTAAATTGTTTGAAGAAAAGGGTGATTTAGCCCAACATATGAAAATTCATGACGAAGTTACAAATTATAAATGTTCTGTTTGTGACAAGATGTTTAGGTATAAAGGAACTTACACATATAATGGAGATACATGAAGGTATTGGAGGATATGGTTGTGCTCTATGTAATATGAAATTTTTAAGCAAGAGTGAGCTGGAAGAACACTTGAGAATTCATAGCGGCAGCACATCAGAGCGCGTGTAGCAAAGTAAAATATATATTAAAAATCAAATACAATGTCTTATGTAAATAAATAATATATTCTTTAAAATTAGCAAATTTTATGAAATTGGATTATAAGTTTGAATTAAAGAAATATGTATATTATATTATTGATCACGATGATTGTTAAAAAAAAAAAACTAAATATTAATTTTAACATAGACTATTGGATAGCAGCCAATAAATTTTATTAAAAATCTGCTTGTATCGGTTTCGGCAACACATTTGCCTTCAGGAGGTGATTGTGTTAAAAAAAATAGGTTTTTATACATTTTTTCAAATTACATATTAAAAATTACAGAAGTAATGAAAACATCACATGACGTCAAACAGTTAAATAAATATATAAATATTATTAAATGCTTTAAAGTCGTCAAAAATTGTAAAAAGTAAAAAAGTTAACAGCCTTTGAATTTTTTTAACTGAGTTGAAAAAAAATTAAAGGGTGCTAACATTTAACTTTTTTTATATTTTTACAATTTTTGACGACTTTATAGTATTTTATAATATTTATATATTTATTTAACTGTTTGACGTCCTAATGTCCCTTTGGATTAAATTTGAAAATTTAATCCCTCCGGGATTAAAAGTAACACTTCAGTTCACGAGACAGAAAAATAATTTAGGGAATTTAAACCCGGAAGTCCAAAAAAATAATGTAGTTGCTCGCTCTCTTCTAAATTACAATCACCGAGAGTATGTAGTGAGAAACCGGGATTGACTGTAATATTGTTCACATTTAAGAATCCATGATTTATATTCTATCAATAATTATTAAACTATAGTTGGCAACATTGCGCCAATCATGCTTCTGTCAAATTACAACCTTCGCTTAATCGCTAGCTCCATATCTATGCAGCACGTAAAATAAATTGTATAAAATATATTTACCAGAGTTTTGTTTGTTGTGTCCTAATTGTAAGTCACTTGAAATCGTGAATGTAGTGAAAACAGTTAAAATATTGCTTGCCTAAAATTGTAAGTAAACAATAATTTCTATTACATAGCATGTATGTGAGTAATTTTACAATTTGAAGTTTGAACCAAATAAATCAATTAACAAATGTACTTTGTTTTTTAAATTAAATATTTATTTGACTGTCAAATATACTTTGTTTGCAAATAAATCTTGGTTGTACTACCATTCAATAAACTAGTGTAATATGAGAATCATATCAATGGAAAGTAGTTTTGATAACATCAAATTTTAAATTCTTATTTCTTTAATATATTTAATTTTTTAATTAAAAAATTTTATTCACTAATACCTGCTTCCATAAAAAAATAATTATAATAATTTACACGTCTGTGAAAACACAAACACATTATGTAGTCCTACCGTTCAATAAAGTTCAACATGAACATGACTTTTTTGAAACAATATATCATTATTATAATAAATGAAACATAATGTTTTATACCTACATTTGTAAATAAAAGTCCAAACTTTTGTCAAATATTTTAAAAAGCTTATTTTGTTTGCAAATTACGCATGAACAAAATTTTGAGAGTAGTAAAATTTATGTCACATATTCCCATCAACGACTACAATATATACTATATAATTAGTATATCACATATAGAAATTTAGAACTAATTAATTGCTATTTAATTACGCTAATTTTAATTTAATTGCGCCATTTTTTTAAAATTACGTTGTGTGAGCTAGCAAACATCGTATGCCAGCTCACCAACGTATCTTATAACTATATAACCAGTATATCACATGTAGAAATTTAGAACTGGTTAATTGCTATTTAATTACGTTAATTTTAATTTAATTGAGCTATTTTTTTAAATTATAGGGTGTGAGCTAGCAAACACCGTATGCCAGCTTAACCAATGTATCTTATAACTATATAACTAGTATTTCATAATAAGTCCAGCAAAAGAATTAATTGCTCATTAATTGTTTTTATTTCATATGTATTAAAGCAATTTTTTAAAGAATATATTTTCAAAAACCCGCAAAAAATTAAATTCCACTCAGCTCACCAAACTTGCTCTCCGAATGAAAGTGTTCAAATTAAACCCCACAGTTATTAAAATTAATAATAATCTGACCGCCGACATTTTTTTATTTAATTATTCGTCCAATAAACCATGGATATCTTAAATTCCAGACTGAGACATTTAAAAAAAATTAAATAATATTGCTCTAATTCCAGATTCAAATCGTCGTATTTTAAAATTATGTCTATTTTTTCCTTTACCAGTTTTTTATACCAACTATTTGATAATACGAAAATTATAAAATACCGGGCATTTTGAACGATTCAGATTCAGGGCACTTTTTCAATTCATTTCGAGATATCTCCATAATTTGTTTACCTGTTAACTTGAATTTTAGTTTCGTAAGCAAGATTCGAGTTGCTGATTCCTGGTAGCCAAATCCGCTGACCAAAAAATAAGTTTGAATATTATTTTACTACTATTCCACCATAATAAAAAATCTGGTGTGGACACCACACTACTTTCTTATACAAATAAAACCAATTGAACACGTATGATTTGTTCCTTGCATATGACTTTATGTTATGTTTATTTCCACGGATTATTGGACGAATAATTAAATGTAAAAAAATGTCGGTGGTCAGATTATTATTAATTTTAATATCTATGGGGTTTAATTATCTTTGAACACTTTCATTCGGAGAGCAAGTTTGCTGAGCTGAGTGGAATTTAACTTATTGGGGGTTTTTGAAAATATATTCTTTAAAAAATTGCTTTAATACGTATGAAATAAAAACAATTAATTAGCAATTAATTCTTCTGTTAAACTTATTATGAAATACTAGTTATATAGTTATAAGATACGTTGGTGAGCTGGCTTACGGTTTTTGCTAGCTCACACACTGTAATTAAAAAAAAATGGCGCAATTAAATTAAAATTAGCGTAATTAAATAGCAATTAATTAGTTCTAAATTTCTATATGTTTTTTTTGTGGTGAGCTATAATGGCTGAACCAGCTTATGAGACCCAAATTTTTGACCAACTAGACTTGAACTAATATTTTTTTATAATTTAATGTTAAAGCTATCCTTTTCATCCACATATATAAATACTAGAATGTTCAAAGACTTCACAGTAATAATTGTTTTGTTTTTCGATAAAAATAATTATTGTAAGAAATAATTTATTGAAATTTAAATTTGCGAAACAAAAGTTATGGGAGTGAACGAACCCAGCCTGTGAAATGTACTTAATCTGACGTTACAATGTACAAGGCACTGAAAAAAATCCATGAAATTTTGACGGATGGAGGTTGTTGGACCATAAGGAACATGAAAATAAATGAAGAATACAGGGATTGCTGTTTTTTAAAGAAAATAAAGGATTCGTTCTTCGACGCGTATGTTTGACCTTAATATTATAGCTCTGTTAAATTACACAGGACGATTCAGAACGTACGGAAAAGATTGAATGTGTAGCTAGAGAAGCGGAAAATAATGCATTTTTTCTTAATAAACTTTTGCCAAAATCTCAATAACCAAAAAGTTATAGCAAATTAAAGTTCTTTTAAATTAACGCCCACCTATTAAATACCGCTGAATATATTCATTATTTTTTCGTTTCCATAGTAATATGTTTCATTGAAATCAGACAATTTGCTGTCATTTTAATTTTAAATTATGCACCCAACAAAACATAATGGAAAAAGTAGTGATTTGTAGAAATTTAATAAACTTATTCCATAACCCATAATTATGTCCATACTCCTCGTTACTGAAAGTATTTACAATTTTGCACAACAATATTTTATTATACTTTGACGTTTCAAATTGACATTCAAATGAATTTCAAAAAATTTTATAAAGTGAAAAATTACTTGTAAAGTTTATTGAGGTATGCTAATGTTTAAAAAAACGACTTAAAAAATACTGACATTAAGAAAAGTATATATTAATTCAATTTACAGTGATTTTATAGACAATTTTATTCCTTTAATGGCATTTTAAATTATTAAAAATAATTCTAGTTCATATTTTGTTAGCAATGTTGGCTAATGATCACGTTCACATACAAAATTCATATCGAACTGTCACTTTACTGTCAGAATTTACTGTGTTGTTAAAAATTTGTGCTCCTTGTGATCCAGTGTTTTATTATATGTATGTATAAATATTGTGTTTATTGCTACAAATCACGTCTAAAAAAAGCGACACATGTGATGCAACAAGCATTGCATTTTTATTTCAACAAAAATTAGTAGCCCATAGAAACGTTGTTGCATAGTGACGTCATTATCTAGTAATATTATTGGTGACGTGTGTCTTCTCCAAAATCATTTTGAGTATATTCATGATATATTTTAATATTACTTTAATGCATTACTAATATTTTTGATCAGTATGTATTGTTTTCATTTTGACTAGTAATTCCAAACTAATTATATATTTCCTAGTTTGCCCTGAAGAAGCCAAATGTGTTGGCGAAACGTCGGCTTTCGATTAATAAATTCATCTTTACCGCAGTCCTGAATATTTTGTACCTCTCATAAAAGGTTACATATACGCGCGCTAGTCGACTATGTTCATCCATAATTTTAGTATGTTATAGACGATCAAATTTATAAATTTACGAAATATTCATATATTGTACTCGTTCATGGGAATATGTGACATGCATTTTACTAATTTAAAAATTATGTTCATGTATACTTTTGCAAACAAAATTAGCTTTTTAAAATTTATTACCAAATGTAGGAATAAAACATTATATGTTTCAGTCATTATATTGATACATTGTTTAAAATATCTGGGGTGGCCAGCACATAACCTCCCGCCCAATACTGCTCTTAAACGGTACAAAATAGCATTTGATGATACAGAAACATACCTTCTTATTTGTTTATTTTGCATTTATATTTGAGAATTTTAATTTTCTTTCGTATATTTATTTAATTTTTGACATATATTTCACTTAGAAAACAGCTTCATAATCACAATGACATGTGTCACATTTCGTAAAAAATTGAAAATTTTTAAATGTTTCCATGGCGTACTAGGAATGCAAGATTTGTGAAATCTAATTTCTTTATATTTTATTATCTCTAAATCTAATGAAAATAAATAAAATTAGCGTAATCAAAACACATGTAAAATTAAATATTCTTCTACTTTCAATATAACATAAATTGTTGATAAAGGAAATTTAACCATGTTTTTCACGAAAAACTGTTAAGGGCTTCAAGTGATCTACTACTTCCGGTTGACCAATTTTATCCAAAATCTAATCAGCTCTCATTTAAATATAAGAAGCAACAATTCACAAAATTGTAATTTTTGGTATTATAGTATTTGATATTAAAAATCAAATTAAAACTAAAATAAACCCCGTTGAACTGAAAGTAGGAATTAATTCAGTTAAAGCACTAAGAAATGGACAAATAATGATTGAAACAACAAATGAAAAAGATTTGGAATTAATTAATGACAAAATTAATGTAATATGCAGTGAAAAATTGGAAGCAAAAGTCGTGAAATTAGAAGATCCTAAGCTAATTATTTATAACATTCCACAAGAAATTAATGTAGATAATGCAAAAGAAGCAATTATTTCACAAAACGAAGAACTAAACATTAATTTTGATGACATAAAACCTATTTATTGTTTTCTAAATAAGAAGAAAATAAAAAATTTAATTATTGAAGTAAAACCTGCTGTTCGGCTTAAATTAAAACAGGAAAAAATAAAATTAGGGTGGAATATCTGCCACATTGAGGACTACGTTTCTATTACTAAGTGCTACAAATGCAGTAAATATAATCATAAATCTGACAACTGCAAGGGAGATCTTACTTGTCCAAATTGTGCAGAAGCTCATAAATAGCAAGATTGCAACGCACTTAAAGATAAAAAATATAAATGTATAAATTGCATCAATTGGAATAAATATAATACAAATAGTAAAGTAGATAGTAATCACTGATCACTTGACAAGGCATGTTCCTGCTATCAAAATGTACTGAAAAAGAAAATTCAAAACACGAACTACTAATGGCTGTACAAATTCACCAACAAAGAAATTGTTCAAACTGTTCAGCAAGTTTAACTACAAGTATACGAAGGATCAGCTTTGATAATGTCATTAGAATTCTGCAAATTAATGTACAACATTCCAGAGCAGCGACTCAAAATATGCTACACTTCATGGAACAAAATGACATTGATTTAGCTCTAATCCAAGAACCGTATGTGATTGGTAATCAAATCAGGGGCATACCACTACATTTAAGAATATTTTCGTATGGCAATGGTCATAAGAGGACGACAATTATAGCAAGAAACAAACTCTTGAATATTTTGCAAATGAACCAATTCTCCAATGAAGATATGATTAGAGTACAAATAACGTATAAAGGCCTTCTACTATATATTGTTAATGCTTATTTCGATATTAAGGAAGACATAGAAATAAATTTAAAAAAGATCGAAAAAATAATTCATTTTACTAAACAAAATTCTCTGTTACTAGCAATAGACAGTAATGCAAGATCTTCACTGTGGCATGATCTACAAACAAATACAAGGGGCCGCGAAATGACAGATTTTATAATCACGTAAGATATACAAATTTTGAATGAAGAAAGCGATCTATTCACTTTTGATAATGGGCGCGGAAATAGTAATATTGATTTGACATTAGCTAGTCATACCTTGGCGAATGCAGTGAAAGATTGGAAAATTGAAGAGGAGGAAAGCTGCTCTGATCATAATTATATAACATATTCAATCAATTGGGTACATGAACATAAAGGTAACTTTTACCAAGCAAGACCCAAATTCATAATAAACCCAAATGAATGGGAGAACTTTGACAAACAAATTGCAGAAGAGATACAAAAACTGTTTATTAAAGAAAAGAGCAACCTAGAGCTAGAAGAATTAGATAATGAACTCACAAAAGTAATAAAAGAAGAAACCAACCTTGAATTATTCATGTCAAAATACTTTGAGGCATTAAATATTGCATGTAAGTAAATTTTCCACGTCTCGAAAACTAGAAAATTCGATTATAAAGGTAAAAGCGTCCCATGGTGGACTGACGATTTAACTTTGCTCCGCAAACATGTTAATGCTCTCCGAAGGAGATACCAAAGAACGAAAAATAATGAGCTTCTTAGGCAAGAAAGAAAAATCATATATTTAGAAAAAAAATCTCTCTATATTCAGAAAATTAAAAGTGAAAAATTTAAATCGTGGAAAGAATATTGCTATCTGTCTAGCGTAAGCAATCCTTGGAATCTCGTTTATAAAATGGCTGCAGGTAAAACGAAACGGAATTTTGTATTAATTACAATAAAAGATAAAGAAGGTGAATATACACGAGATACAGAAAATACATTAAATCGAATGTTAGAAGAATTCATACCAACAGACAATATTAAAGAAGAAAATGACTATCACTTAAGAGTAAGAAATGAAATCATAGAAGTCATAAATTCAGAGCCGGACGAACATTTTAGACAAGAAGAAATAGAAAAAATTTTACGAGATATGAACCCGAAAAAAGCACCTGGAAATGACGGAATTTCAAGCAACATATTATTTAGAATATTTAGAATATTTCCACTCTTCTTCACAGAAATTTATAATCTGTGTTTAGACAGAGCATATTTTCCAAAACAATGGAAAGTAGGTACAATTGTCCCAATTACAAAACCTGGCAAAGAAAGTTCAGTTGAAGCCTACAAATTCCGTCCTATAACCTTCATTAACGTTGGGGACAAAATTCTGGAAAAATTAATGATTGACAGGACTATGTTATATTTGCAATCCAAGAAGCTTGTGCATGAAAATCAGTTCGGTTTCACGAAAAATAAAGGGACCAGTGATGCTATCATGGAACTAATAAGTTTTGTAGAGAATTGATTTTACAAAAAAATTGTAGTAATCCTCACCAGTTTGGATGTTAAAGGAGCTTTTAATGCAGCCTGGTGGCCGGCAATTCTAAAAGCGCTTAAAGATTTTCATGAACTTTCGCAAAATTATTTTAAAGACAGAAAGGCAACCTTGCAAATAAATGGCATAAAAATCGAGAAGGAAGTTAACAGGGGATGTCCTCAAGGTTCATGTTGTGGTCCTGGTTACTGGAATATACAATATGACTCGCTCCTGAAATTAGATTATACCAGAAACTCAAAAGTTATTGCCTTCGCTGATGATGTTTTAATTTTAACCTGTATAAAGGATTCCCTGGAAGCGGAAAATTTTGTCAATATAGAGATGACCAAAATAATGAATTGGGCAAAAAAATAATAAAATACTATTTAATGAAAGTAAATCTTTAACAATGTTAGTTACAAATAAAAGATCACAATTAAAGAACGAAATTAATATATTTTTAAATAATAAGAAGATAAAGCAGGTATCAACTATTAAGTATTTAGGTATTTTTGTAGACAACAAACTTTCTTTTGATGAACATATAAATTATATAACAGAAAAATGTTGTAAATTAATTCATATATTGGCTAAATCGGCAAAAATATCGTGGGGCTTACAACAGGAAGCATTAAACATTATCTACAAAGGAGCTATTGTACCTATTTTATCATACGGAATTCCAGCATGGAGAAACGCTTTACTAAAAAAGAAAAACCAAAGGAAAATTAATAGAGTACAGAGACTTATAAACATTAAAATTTTAAGAGCTTACAGAACTATCTCCTATTTTGATTAAATTAGAAGAAATCGCAACAATTTACACCAGAATGAAATTAGAAGCAAGTACAAGACCAGATACACTAGCTACCGAAGAATCAAAAATATTAAAGATAGCGTTAACCTGTGAAGAGACGAATATAAGTATTGATAAGTGGCAAACCGACTGGTCTAATTCTGAGAGTGGTGCCATCACTAAATCGTTCTTTCCCAACGTTCAATCTAGACTTGTAACAAATATTCCGTTTTCACCCAAACTAACAGTTATTTTAAGTGGCCATGGTCCAATAAAAAGTTATTATTTAAAATTTAAAATTATGGACTGCGCAATGTGCAAGTGCGAAATCGAAATTCAGTCAGTAGATCATCTTATATTCAACTGTCCATTAGTGCAAGACCAAAGAACAGTTCTCCGTAATAATGTAAGAAGCAGCGGCGGAATTTGGCCTCCTTCTAAAGAAGATCTAGCGCATAAATTCTGAATATACCTTGATAACTTCGAAAAATCTATAGACTTTGAAACATTACATTAATTCTCATTCTTATATTGTATAGCTTACTCAGAAACGTTGTAACATTGTAAAATTTCATTACTAATTATTCAAGTATTTTATGCATGTAATATATGTATATGTTACCGGCCAAACCCGATTTCAGGATAAACTAGTTTTGCCTAGGCTAAACTAATTCTTCCTACATGCAATAGGATAAACTGGTATAGCCTAGGCTAAACTAGTTCGTCCTAAGCCCGATAGGATAAACCAGTTTAGCCTAGGCTAAACTAGTTTATCCTGACAGAAATACACGCTCTTAGGATAAACTGGTATGGCCTAGTATAAACATTATAGAATACCTAGAAAGACAAAATAAATAAGTAAATTGAATAAAATATTATCTAATTAAATATAACTCAACAGTTCGAAAAATTGAAAAATAATTCTCCATTATCTTTCTCATACTTGTTCCCATTTGGCAATAGCAGTTGCCTGGCAACAAGTTTTCGAAAGATCTGTCAAACTATTTTCAATTTATTCTCACTCTCTTGTTATATTATTACTGAATATAAAGCTCTACAGGTTATTTTTGCGAATAATCTTTTGTTTTTCTCAATACATAAGTAAAATGTGCTGAAAAGACCAGTTTATTGTCGTTTTTGATCATGAAATAAACCTAAAAATCATAGAAGTCACTTCAAGAAATACCAATACCAATTAGTAATCATTCGCTATGGTCTTTACAACTCACGCTCAACAAACTTTTATTATTATTAAATACTAAGTTTCAAATTACTATACGTAAAGTCCTGTAAATGGGACTTTACAGTACTCTTTTTTTTTATTGTATTGTTTTGTGAGATGTAGCTGTAACAAAAACTGTTCCACAAACAGATGCAAGTGCAAGAAATAAATGATACTCTGCAATTCTAAGTGCCACCAAAGCACACCATGTAAAAATAAATAATAATTTTAATAATTATTTTATTGAGGTATTCTAAAATGATTGTTTGTGTTACCAATCATCCAATAGTTATTGCGACGAATTATTATCGTTTTAATAAAAATGATTGTTTTTAATTAAATAGTATTTTATTCAATTTACCTATTTAGTTTGTCTTTCTAGGTATTCTATAATGTTTATACTAGGCCATACCAGTTTATCCTAAGAGTGTGTATTTCTGTCAGGATAAACTAGTTTGGCCTAGGCTGAACTGGTTTATCCTATCGGGCTTAGAACGAACTAGTTTAGCCTAGGCTATACCAGTTTATCCTATTGCATGTAGGAAGAATTAGTTTAGCCTAGGCAAAACTAGTTTATCCTGAAATCGGGTTTGGCCTGTAACATATATATGGTGCATGCTGAAAAAAAAACACACACACACACACATTTAATCGCGAAAATAGTAAAATCGTATTATAGGGACCCTAAAACGTGCTTATTCATTGAAAACTCACTACCCCATTTTTTGACCAAAAACAATACCTCCCTTACCTAGAGGTGGGCGGGAGGTAAAAAGTCATGTTCATGTTGAGCTATCTTCAGCCCGTATGGTTGACCTTAATATAAAATGTGCATTTCATGTACTTAATACTTTGCAACACTAAAAGTACGAATCAACCAGTCAACTATGATTACAACAGTTCTGTCAACAACGAGCCTCTGATAAGTATAGAAATACAAATATAATTGTTGTAGTCATATCAGCGTCATAAAGTGTATTTTATTATGATTTTTTTTTAAATATGTGATTTTTTTTTTATATTTCACCTCACTTCACCTCATAGATGGTATCATTTTCCTCCACGAAAAACTTATAACAGATGTTGTTTGTCAACCTCCATGTTCTTAAGCATTTTGGGAGGAAAACTTTAAATGTGTGTGTTCGTGTGTGTCTGTGTGTGGCAATTTTTTCTTTCACGATAACTTAAAATCTAATGAAGATATTATCTTGAAATTTAATATTTTTATGTAGAGGTTATGAGGTGATTAGATTTTGGTGACATCAACCACTAGATTACGTAAATAATATAGTTTATTGGCATTAATTCCTTAATACAAACATTTGTCATAATATTGGGATCTGACAGGGGGGCGTGGCCTATCCAAGATGGCGTCAATTAGGGTGAAGAATCGAATCTGACATTAGTACTGTTCGCGCATAAAATATAAAAAATCTGATGTGGCCAGCACATAACCTCCCGCCCAATACTACTCTTAAACGGTATTTAATGTTACAGAAACATACCTTCTTATTTGTTTATTATTTTTATATTTGAGAATTTTCATTTTCTTTTGTATATTTATTTAATTATATACATATATTTCACTAAGAAAACAGCTTCACAATCATAATGACATGTGTCACATTTCGTAAAAAATTGAAAATTTTTAAATGTTTTCATGGTGTACTAGGAATGCAAAATTTGTAAAATCTAATTTCTTTATATTTTATTATCTCTAAATCTAATGAAAATTAATAAAATTAGTGTAATCAAAACACATGTAAAATTAAATATTCTTCAACTTTCAAAATAACATAAATTGTTGAAAAAGGAAATTTAACCGTGTTTTTCACGAAAAACTGTTAAGGGCTTCAAGCAAACTGCTACTTCCGGTTGACCAATTTTATCCAAAATCTAATCAGCTCTTCATTTAAATATAAGAAGCAATAATTCACAAAATTGTATTTTTTGGTATTATAGTATTTGTGTTATGCGAGACGAAAAAATTGCCACAGACTACACACACACACACATACATACATACATACATACATACATACATACATACATACATACATACATACAGACATCATCGCGAAAATAGTAAAATCGTATTGTAGGGACCCTAAAACGTGCTTATTCATTGAAGACTCACTACCCAATTTTTTGACCAAAAACAATACCTCCCTTACCTAGAGGTAGGCGGGAGGTAAAAATGAGTCTCACGATTAATAATATTGGCGAATGTGCTACAACAGATCCTGCAAAGTAAATTTTAAAGAAGCTGAACGCATTTTGTATACTTGACAATTGATTAAATGCGGGAAAAAATTAAATGAAAATGACAGTGACTGTGGGTGTAGTGGCTTTCTGTATGTCAACGTCGAATTTACGAGGTGATACCCATCCAATCAATAGGAAAATTTTAGGAAATGAACAAGTGATAAGTGTTGTTTGTTCCTGCATGGCTGGTTTTGGGTGAAAAATGCAGAAACTGCATTGCTACGTTGTTGTACTGTTACAGGTTAGTTGTACGTTTCTTGATCTAAATCAACTAAATAAACAAATAACTAAAAATGAACAAATATAAGGAACATTAACTTTGAATACAGATTTAATTTAATTTATGTACTTAGTTAATTCAAAGTGAAGAGATTTCCGAGCAAATTCGTATTATAACCTTTACTTAGATGTACATAACCGTCTGGTACAAAATATACAGAGCATATTCTTTACTTTTGTAAGTGCCCTGCTACACGGTGGAACGAACGTTCGACTCAATACATTTGATTCCAACATAGGTTCAATTCTTGTGTCAAATTATTTATCAGAAATAAATTAAAATGGAATATGGTGAGGATATAAATCTTGCTGCTGCTGCAACAGTTATTTTATTGGCTTGTTGCAAATTATATCTTACACAGAAGAAAGTTAAAACACGTAAAAAGAGGTGGTGGATGGTGTCTCTAAGTTTATCTATTTGGAAATTTTTTAAATAAAATATTTAGAAATATTTTAAATAAAACTGAATATTGTAGTTCTAATAGTTTAGCTTTATTACTGGATTTAGCAAAAGAACCATCAGTTAAACTTTTGTTGAATATCAGCTGAAGATTTTGAATATCTATTGAATAAAATTGGAGGAAAAATAACAAAACAAGACACTAATATGAAACAAGCTATTCCAGTCAAAGATCGTTTAGCTGTTACTGTACGATTTCTAGCTACTGGAGATTCTTTTATGAGTCTCGCATACGTTTTTAAAATATTTCATCAGTCCATAACTGAATAAATTCCAAAATTAACTCGTTTGTCCAATCAATTATTGAGTTGTTATCCATTTCAACAGCAATAACGTCACGACAATTTTGTTTGTTTTAATACTTTATTTATTTATTTACATGTCAAAATACATTTTTGCAATACCTTTACTGTAAGTTACCCATTAATAACAAAATTTAAACACAGTAAGTGGAACTTTTATTGCACAATTGGTTTTCATGGTTACATCATTTACTTACCGTCCACGGTGGATGGTAAGTGAAACTTACCGTTCATGGTGGACGGCGAGGTGGACGGTAAGTAAATATATATCATTCAAATTTTATTTTTAACCTCAATCTGACAGCTGTTAATTTTTCCTTTTCTTATATTTACGCAGGTATTGCAAAAAATATCTTAGTAACCTCTAACTGTAAGTGATTCTTTAGGTCTCGAATGTTTAGGAAATCTCGACCCTACGGGTCTCGACATCCCAAACTACATTCTCGACCTAAAAACTATCACTTACAGTTCACGGTACGTAATATACTATTATGATCCTTGTTGTTCTACTCTGTTTTTTGTATTACCTACTTGATAAAACAATAAAAGTTCAATTTATATGACAACTGGATTGGACGAATTGTGTAGCAGTGTGTCAAATGTCTTCCAAATGTACCGTCCAGTGAAAAAAACCCTTTGATGCGCTTGAAAAGACCGACAACAGCCCGAACGTCATCCAACGCCAACGTTGGACGCTTGACATTGGACACTTTAATTTGAGCATCGGCCACACGATGCGTCCAACCATCAAGCGCCCAACGTTGGAAGGTGCTCGTAGCATCGTGTGGCGCCGGCTTAAATTTTTTCCTAGGTTTTCCGCACTCCAACTTGGTTTACTTTATAAATAAAACGTTTGTCTAGCTTCGGAAAATAATGGAATGTAACGTCCAGATTTTTACTTGACGTATTATTACACCCTTTTACTGCACAATACACTTTATTTTTCGATTTTTCGCTGTGTTTAACTACGATTTCGGTAATTTTTTATCTCAAAATTCGTTATTCCGCTTTGACGTAATGTATTTCTAACGGAATCTTCACCCTACTTTGTGTTCTAAAATAATCCGCTAGATAGCATATCGCTACATGTCAGATCCCGATACAATCAAATAAAATTGATTAAATACGTTTTTTTTTCTGTTTCAGCTTACTTCACACACCTTCATTTCTGCAATGTAATCTTTTGCATACTATAGTTGGCAACATTGGACTAGTTACGTTTCTGTCAAGTAATAACCTTGCTTACAAAGCTTCATCTCTATGCAGTAACCAGTACGTGAGATAAATTGTATAAAATGTTCTACTTATCAGAGTTTTGTTTGTTGTGTCTTAATTCTAAGCAACTGGAAAGTGTTTTCAAGCTAGACGGCAATGGAATTGCACTGCAAGAACACCTACAATATTGCTTCCCTGAAATTGTAAGTAGCCATATCAATCTATAAGCAACATGACAGGTGAATTCTGAATACACTCCGTTAAAATATAATACAAAAATTTATTTGTTAACGGATTCGTTAAAATTTGCTATTCATAACAACCCAAATTGTCGGATCTTTTTAAAATAATTATGTTTTGAACGGTAAATAAACATTAAAGCTTGCCAGTCCAGTGAAAACTCTTTCGGAAAGTGTTATGAATACCAACTATTTTTCCTGCAACGATCAACAATTACATTTAAAATGACAATGACAATATAGTTGGAATTTCTATTGTAGTTATTTTTGTGTTTTGTGTCAGGTTAGTTATAATATCAAATGTTTATGGTCTAATTTCATTTTGTAACAAATCAATCATTTGATTTTGAAAACATAAAAATATTGCATAGAGAATCCAATGTCAGTAAGCGTTTATATTGAGAGATGTTTGCTGATATCACGAGTTTAGAGTTCTATTTTCGGGTATTTTAAGAGCAGTGTTTAGGCTCGGTTTTAGCGCTGTACAATGTTCTAAAATTATTATCTAAAAAATGCTTCAAATAGAGGTTACAGAGAAATGTATTATCTGCCAATAAAATAATTTTAGAACTTTGTACAGCGCTAAAACCGAGCTTAAAACACCCAAAACAAAGTTCATGGTACCAGAAAAAAATGTTTCAGACAAATATTGTAATAGAAAGTTTAAGGATTTTAAAAATGTTTTATTTTCGAAAATCGATGGGGTGTTTTTCAAAATATCTTGTTTAGGAATTTTTGATTGGTCGCCATTTTGTTATTTGATGAAATAGAAAATAATTGTAAATACAAGTGTTTTAGAGAACCGAAAGCAAATGCTTAAAGTTTTTGTATTTTTTAAATATTCCTTAAAATAAGGGAGTTATGACGATTTTTCGAAAAACAAGAGAACGCCAATAACTATGAAATGGGGCTCCAAATAAAAAATTTGAGCTAAAAAAAGTTGTTTGTTTTAATGAGTTCTATCTAACATTTTCGGGTGTAACGACTTGGTATTAACACCCTGTATATATATTTTAATATTGTTTTTGTTAAGTTGGAAGTAAATTTGTATTACGCGATATGAAGATGTTGTGTTGATAACAGTGTGTACAATATTTGTTATTTTGAGTATGAAGGAAGTTTATGTTTTCTGTTCTAAAGTTCTGTTGTAATAAATTCATCATAACTTAGTGTATTATTTATCTCCACACTATCACGGACATCTATTAACAGTTTTAATGCGGTATTAACTTTTAGGTCAGTAAGTTATGTTTTCATTTCGACTAGTAACTCCAAACTAATTTTGTATTTCCTAGTTTGCCCTGAAGAAACCAAATGTGTTGATGAAACGCCGACTTTCGATTAATAAAGTTATCTTGACCGCATTACTGAGTATTTTGTACCTCTCATAAAAGGCTACATTTACGTGTGTTATTCGGGGGTGGCTGAGTGCGTGGTACTTTATTGCTTGCAGCGCCTTCAACGGTTAAGCGTTGAACTAACTTCACACAGGCTCTTATGGACAAATTCGAGTTCTCAAATAATTCAAATTTATTGCATTCTATTAAGAAAATTTCGACACACTTGCGTTCCTAACAATGTAAGGCAGGGACATATATTTTATGTTTATTTATATGCAAAAATTAAATAAATTTTGTTTATAAATATTACATTTAAAAAAATAAAAAAAATAGTATCAACTCATACCAGCGAACACTGCGTGTCGTTGTCACATCACCGAATACGAGGAACCGAGGCGGCATACAACCTCAGCAGTTGAGACCGCTTTTCAAAAAAATAGTCCGTCCCTAGAGATATCATTATAATTTCTACAAAAATAAAATGATATTTTCAAGCAGGACATTGCAAACTGCACATGAACCACGATTTCACTGATTTAATGCTATCACAAACAGGTGTCAATAAATTGAAAAATACGAAACCTCTCTGAAGGCAACTTCAAGAATTTTTTTTTATTTGTTTATCTATGTAGACGACTCAGAGTCACATTCACAAGTAACATTCAATTACTTTCTTTTTCAGACGATTTCAAAGTCGGAGATTCCAGAATTCATTTGTTCTTCTTGCCGCACAACAGTCCATTCATTCAATAGGTTTAGAAAAATGAGTTTAGAAAATTATAGACGTTTACTACATTTCACGCAAATATTAAAAGGAAGAAGCGACTCGCGAGGTCAGAAATTTTCTGAGTTACAAATCCATGTAAATAATCTAGACTTGGTGATGGAGCGAAAGCAGGACGTGGATAGTGCATTAGATATGAAAGAGGAAAATAAATATTCCTTACAATCATTGAAAGAATATGATCAGAGTGCTGTTATAGATGATAGCGTTGACATCAAAGATGAATTTGTTCCAGACAGCAAAGACCACGAATTCTACTTGAAATATGTAAAGGACGAATCCACAGCTGATAATGAACATGGCAGCGTATCAATTGTTATTTGTGAAGATGATAATCCACCGAATGTGGTTGAAGATAACTTCAGTGCGGACGCAGACAATGTATATGCAATTTGTAAAAATACAGATACAAGTGAAGAAGAGTTGAAACAAGAACATAAATGTTCTATGTGTGACATGGTGTTCGTACAGAAGAAAAGTTTGGTTCAACATTCGAGAACACATACAAGAAAGATAAATTTTCACTGTTCTGTATGTAATACGAAGTTCTTACAGAAAAGGACTTTACTTACGCATATGAAACTGCGACATGACACAACTAGAATTATAAAATGTTATATTTGTGGAAAACAGTTTAAACAAATTGGTCATTTAAAAGAGCATTTAAAAATTCATGCAGGAATTAGGGATTTCAAATGTTCTCTTTGTGATAAGTTGTTTGTGCAAAAGGCTCATTTAACACAACATATAAAAATTCATAAAGAAGTTCGAAATCACAAATGTTCTGTTTGTAATAAGATGTTTGCACGAAAGGATTTGTTAACTCTACATATGAAAAACCATACGGAAAGTCGAGCTCACAAATGTTCTATTTGTGATAAGATGTATCTACAAAAATGTCATTTAACCCAACACGTGAAAATACACTCAGGAATTGGAGATTACAAATGTACTGTTTGTGATAAGATGTTTCTACAAAAGTGTCATTTAACCCAACACGTGAAAATACACTCAGGGATTAGAGATTACAAATGTTATGTTTGTGATAAGATGTTTCTACAAAAGTGTCATTTAACCCAACACGTGAAAATGCACTCAGGAATTGGAGATTACAAATGTTCTGTTTGTGATAAGATGTTTCTACAAAAGTGTCATTTAATCGAACACGTGAAAATACACTCAGGAATTAGAGATTACAAATGTTATGTTTGTGATAAGATGTTTCTACAAAAGTGTCATTTAACCCAACACGTGAAAATGCACTCAGGAATTGGAGATTACAAATGTTCTGTTTGTGATAAGATGTTTCTACAAAAGTGTCATTTAACCCAACACGTAAAAATACACGCAGGAATTGGAGATTACAAATGTTCTGTTTGTGATAAGATGTTTGTACAAAAGTGCAATTTAACTCAACATATGAAAATTCATACAGGAGTCCGTAATCACAAATGTTCTGTTTGTGATAAGAAGTTTGTAAGAAAAGATTATTTAAACAACCATAAGAAAATACATACGGGAATTCGAGATTACAAATGTTCCATTTGCGATAAGACGTTTCGACACAAAAGTAATTTAACCCGACATATGAAAATTCATTAAGTAGTTACAAATTGCAAATGTCCTGTTTGTGATAAAATGTGTAGGTATAAAGGATCGTTAGATACACATATGAAGGTACATAAAAATGTTGGAGAATATGGCTGTACTCTATGTAATTTGAAATTTTTAAGTAAGAGTGAGTTGGAAGAACACGCGAGAATTCATAGCGGCAGCTCATCACAGCGCATATAACAAAGTAATGAATTCATCAAAAATCAAAAGCTATTGGTTAAATAAATAAATAATGTTAGATATTTTCAAAATTAGTAAATTTTATGAAACTGGGTCATTTGTTTTGTATCATAAACTCAAAATTAACAACCTTCTTGAACAAACACATAAACTCATGTCAGCACGGCTTCCGGAAGAATAAATCCATTGATACAGCGTTACATAAGTTTACGAACGAGATTTTATGCGCTTTGGATTCAAGACTCCATACATTAGGTATTTTTCTGGATTTATCCAAAGCTTTTGATTTAGTCAACCATGAAATATTACTAAACAAATTAGAAGACTACGGTATACGAGGAAAATCTCTGGATTGGATTCGGTCATATCTTGCAAACAGGACCCAAGCAGTTTCTCTTCACCATGCTGGGAAAATTTACACTTCAGACTGGAAACAGTTAATATTGGCGTACCACAAGGTAGTATTCTAGGACCTTTGCTATTTGTTATTTACGTAAATGACATTTTTAATATCATTAATAATAATAATAATATCACAGTTTTAGCATATGCTGATGACGTTAATATACTAGTGAAAGCAAATAATAAAGAAGAAATGCAACAAATCGCGACTGACACCTTAGTGACCTTAAAATCTTGGTTTTTTAATAATAAACTCATACTTAACTGTTCTAAAACTAATTATGTTTTATTCGAACAAATAACATTAGTCTAGTAAATGAAATTGTGATCGATGGCGAACCATGTAAATTAGCAGTTAACACTAAAATGCTCGGTAGCATTTTGAACAAAAATATAGTGTGGCTTGATAATATAAACATGTTAAATACTAAATAAAATCGAATTATTTTCGGCCTAAGAGAAGCAAGTAAAGTTTGTAATCGGTGTGTAGTAAGAACTCTGTACTTTGCCAATTTCCACTCCCTACTTAGATTTGGAATAATATTTTGGGGTTCAGCATCCTGCAGCAACAAGATCTTCATTATACAGAAGAAGGCCGTTAGAGTTCTAGCTAATTTATCCCCTTATGATTCTTGTCGACAAGCCTTTAAAAAACTACGTATACTGCCATTATTTTGTGTTTATATGCTAGAAAATCTGTGTTTTTGTTTCAAGAAAGATATTACTTTTAATAATAGATTTAAGCACATGTATAATACTAGAAATAAAGAAGATTTTTCTATTCCCAAACATCACTCATCTAAATTTAAAAGTAATTGCTCGTACCAAGCAAAAATCATGGTCAATAAACTACCTCTCGACATTAAATCAAGTAAAAGTTTCAATATTTTCAAAGTTAAACTAACTATTTTTTTTTTAAAATCATTGTTTTTATTTCATGAACGAATTTTAAACAATTGTTAAATATCTTTCTTAGATTTTAATTATTTTTTTTGTCCAACTTCGCCAGTTCACATATTTATTTATTTGTTTTATTACACGTATGGATTTTATTTTATTTATTATTTTAAATGTCTTTACTTAAGATTTTTATTTATTTATTTATGTGAATGTATGTACCAAATTAGTTACTTATTACTTGTATGTTAACCTTTTGGTTAAATTTTAAACTAACTCTAATGTATTGATTTTTTTATGTGTGAATACTCTTTTATGACTTGTTCGTAGCTCCTAGTTTGTACTAATTTTCTGCAGACAAATAAATTTATTATTATTAAAGAAATATGTAAATTATGTTAATGATCTCGATGATTAAGTTATAGTTGCAATCCCTAACCATCTACGGTTTGCAAGTGTAAAGGGAGAGGTAGCGAGTGGGCTGGACTTGAATTGCTCCCCCACTTTTAAAATTGTGTCTACGTAACTGATTGAGGCGGTCTCAGTATTCCTCGCTCAAGTTATCTTGTTCTTGTTGCAAGCATCACAAATTCACAATTATATGAAAATGCAGTAAAAACAATAATTTAATCTACGATAGTGTGTAAAATTGACTTTTTTTTTTGCAAGTGCTGTTTTTAATTTGTAAAACAGTTTTTTATTAACAAGATTCCATTAGCCACGGGTTACCACAGCAACAAGTGCTTGGTCGCCGTCTAATACAGTCCAAACGTCAGTCCATTCGTTTGATTGAAGAAATTCTTATAAACAAATGCACTTGTATTCCATTTTTTCTAAACAATAATTGCATTGTTTATAAGAATAAATAACACAGAAAATTAAAAAAAATGGGTTTAGAGTATGTGCAAATTGTGAAAAAAAAATATTTTGTAATGAATAATGAAAGAAAATTTGAATACAATAAGTAATTGTTGTAAACGAACGGATTTAGAATATTGGCGTTTTATAATGTAAATTTAGTGCAGCGTTTTGTCGGAGCGCGATCTGAAGCTCTGTCTTCGCTCTCTCTGTACCGCGCTCGCCACCACCTCTCTTCAGGTCATACCTATACTAGCGCTAGTCATAAGCTTTACCTAACATTTTTAAATGTTGCTCTCTGAACAGAGTTTGGCGCCTCTCCTGGCGTTTGTAGCGACGCGTAGCGGATTAGTTTGTCAAGCCCAATTCGACGTCCGAGTGCTCTAAATTGTTTTACAAAACCTAGAGAAGGTGGGTTCGAATCCCCCGAATGAGTGAAATTTTTATTGTTTTTAACAATTCAAAATAAGAGATTCAAGAGGTGCAACAGAAATAATATTACTTTTTACATTCTTGTCTATACGAATATAAAAATTATGTAAATTGACAATGACACATCTTCTATACAATGAAAAATTCGAGAATTATATATAATTGAATACAAAACATATTTACTTCAATACAACACAACACAATAATAGATACATTGTTGCATGTTACTTTATTACCATTTCAACATTCCTTAGGCTGGAATATTTATTTATATTTGCTCATACAAATAATTTATTTCAAGTTTTCAAGGTACTTTTATATTATTTGTTATTTCATTAATGTAAAAGAACCAGTTTTGTCTTTTTATTTTGTGAGAAGGAAGTTAGGGGCACGACACGCAGCGGAGTGACCCAGCCCTTCGAACAAAATAAACGGAAACGAGTTCTTTATACTATTATATAATATTTTTAATATTTTGCGCCTTTTATACTCTTTTTTATCAAAAAGTTTATCCAAGTTTCAATGTTCATGGAATTTTGTGTTACTTGGTGACATTTATGTGACGTTTGAAAATTCAATACCTAGCCTTACCTTTCCTATCTCTTCTTCTTAGTATTCTTAATTTCTGCTTTTAAATTCAAAATTTTACAAAAATAACATTCTTACAGTTTGTATTTATTTATCTAGCGAAGTGTGTCATTTAATATTTTTAACATATGTCATTTTAGTAGAGCTACCAACCTTGAAAATATATATTGTACTGCTCTATTATAACTCACGATTGAGCTGTTACGAAATTCCTTCGGGTGTCCAACAGCTTTGTTATAGAAACAAAATATAAAAATATTATTGTAAATAAAGTAAAATATATGTAACCATATTATTTTATTATGGGCCTCATATACCGGGTGTCTACTTAAAGGTGTATATAAAAGATTAACATGGTAAATCAGTTTTTTGTGTGCTGTTGCTCGGTGTTCTACCGGATAATAGAGATTGTTGTATCAATCGAAAGATATCATTTTTCTGAATGAAACGATGTAAAATACATTACAATTTAGTTGTTATTTGGTTCCGTAAATTAATTTTTAAACGTCAAATAAATAGCTTGAAAGAAATCAAAAGAAAACAGTCATAGGTGACTACATTTATTTTCGTTGAAAAATGAATAAATCAGAGAATTTTTAAAACTTTAAAATTAATTTACTGAGCCAAATTACTACTATTGTAATTTATATTACATCGTTTGATTCAGAAAAATAATATCTTTCGATTGGCACTACAATTATTGTTGTCCGGTAGAACACTGAGTAACCGCACGCAAAAAACTGATTTCCCATGTTAATAACCGTGGATTACGTTTAAAAAATAATAAACCTTAGTTTAATAAAAAACAAAACAATTCAAACACAACAAACTTTCTGTCACTTGGAAACACAAAATACCGCTCACAGTCAGTTCACTAAACAATCCCTACCCGAGATCCAGTAGGCGGGACTTACTGGAGCTATGAATAAGGAAGATTTACTACCGACATCACTGTAACTAATACTGAACTAAAATTTCAGAATTTAATATTACAAATTACTTGCATATGTATTAACAAAATACTTTATTTTCTTTTAGACCATGTCAGTTTTGTAATTCTTAATACTGCTTAGTAAATTTTTTATTAGTTTTATAAACAGAACTAAGTAAAATGTTATACGTAAATATCAGTAAAATTCGCCATATTCATCAATTTATATTGTTTAAAGTAATAACAATTACATTAAATAAATAAGTAGGCAGAGTGGATTTATCTTCTCACTATCTATTAAAAAAATTGGATCAGTGTAGGTGCATCAGAAAAGGCACAATTTAAAATTCTGCTGTGTCTTTTTTCCACTCTATTTTTATTACAAGTGAAGAGCCTTAAAAGAAAATAAAATATTAATTTTAACTTTTATTTATTATGATAATGCACTAGCGAGTTTCTGCTTGACAATCTGATGCGACTGTTCTACATCCTATCTCTTACTCTTAGTTATATCTTTTATTACAATACGTATTACTTACATCCTGAGATACAAGGCTTATTTATGAAACTTTTAATAAGGAATAAGAATAAAACAGCGACATATATAAAACAAAGATAAAATACGTTCATGCACATTTCGTAAAATATCAAATCCAACCATTGACAGAAAAGATATTCATACCAACATTTTAAAAATATATTGCACTTGAATATTTTTACATAATTGTTAAAAAATGATCTCCATCTGAATAACGAAATAAAAATATACCAAAAAACACCCTTTTTTGTATATTTTTAATTGTTTCTCAAAAACTGTAAATTCAAATGAAAAATAATCTTAGTATGTTATATAGACGATCATATTTATAAAAATACGAATTATTTGCATTACTGAAGTCGTTCATGGGAATGTGTAGCATATATTTTACTACTTTGAAAATTATGTTCATGTATAATTTGTAAACAAAATTAGCTTTTTAAAATTTATTACAAAACTTTGGACTTTTATCTACTAATGTAGGTATAAAACATTATGTGTTTCATTTATTATAATAATGATATATTGTTTCAAAAAAGTCATGTTCATGTTGCGCTATCTTCAGCCCGTATGGTTGACCTTAAATTTTGAATAATGATCAATAATTGATTTATTTTTACTTCTGCCTCCATTAGGCTTACCCAGTTTTGTTCTTCATCAAGAATATGTATTATACTATCAAGAGTTTTTGCAATTTTAATTTCATTTAACTTTATTTGTTTTAATTTTTAATTAAATTTATTTGTCAAATAATTTTCATTATTTATTATTTGTTGATTTTGAAAAATCTTTTGATTGTCTTTTAATTGATTTATTAAATATTAATGTTTTTCTACGTCACTCTCACTTATATTTCGTAATGCATTTATCAGGCCGCGTTTAGTTCTTTTATTATTTAAAAGTTTTTTAATTTGTTGCGTCAAGTCATGAAGAAAATATGACAATGCTTTATTTTGTTCTTCAAAATGAGGATTATTTTGAATTTGTTTTATAACATTATTTGTAATATTTTTTAATTTGGAATATTCTTTATAAATTGGGGTGATATTATAATTAAAGTAATGCATTATTTCTCCTTCTTTTACTTTACAATTTCCGATCCCAAATAAGAGTGCCCACACTGTGTGTGGGGATAAAGGTGCTGCGTATAGCAACTCAATGCATCGGTGTATCACAAATAGCATATATCACAAGGGCAACATTTCTAAATTTAACAAAATACATTATATTAATTATACAATATTATTATTCTTGATTATTTATTAATTATTATATATGTATATAAATAGATCATTTTTTAACTCAGGGCTGCAGCCCCGCAGCCCTTATCCACGAGCCGCCACTGGTGCTGAGGTACATATTCAATTTTATTTGAAATTGAAAATTTTGGTTATATAGGTTAAGTTTATAAATCTGTCAGTTATCAATTGAAAATGACAATCAGTGTTGCCAACCTCGAGAAGTGAAGAAGAATAACACTCAAAATAATGTGTTTTATCCTCAATTTCGTCATCGGAATTAATTAGTTAATTCTTCTTGCAAATTTTGTTTCATGTTACGTCCAAATTTACTATAGTACGTCAATATATCTGCCAAAATTATCCTAATTGTATAATAATTAATTATCGGTTGCCAACACTGCGTTGCTCAAAATCGTCGTATAATGGGTTACTTTAGTAACGATTTCTGAACTTTTAATGACGATTTTTAAGCACTTTAGTGCCAATTTCAAATAAACGTAAATTTTAAAATTTTTTTATTGAAAGAGAAAATTTAGAGAAAAATTTATAACACGTAGAAAACCTTTATTTTAAACACATATTTCTTATGCGTGTTCTAATGTGCTCTTCCAATTACCTTACTTAGAAATTTCAAATTGCAAACAGTACATCCATATTCTTCGATACCTCCATGTATCTCCATTAGTTTAACTAAAGATTATTTAAGAATAAACTTCTTGCTACAAGCAGAACATCTTTGATATTGAATTCCAAAATACATTTCCATATGTTGGGTTAAATCAGCTCTTTGTTCAAAAGTTTTATAACATACAGATCATTTGTGATGTGTTTTCATGTGTCTGGTTAAATTACTCTTTTGCACAAACATCTTATCACAATCAGAACATTTGTAATCTCAAATTCCTGAATATATTTTCATGTGTTTGACTAAATTAAATTTTTGTACAAACATTTTGTCACAAACAGAACATTTATGATCTCGAATTCCCGAATGTATTTTCATATGATTGCTTAAATAAGCATTTCGTACAAACCTCTTATCACAAACAGAACATTTATAATCTCTAATTCCATTCACATTGTCTGTGTCCGCACTGAAGTTAGCTTCATCCACATCCGGTTGGTTATCATCTTCACAACTACTCCTTGAAACGCTGTCTTGTTCATCATCAGCTGCTGATTCGTCCTTTACATGTTTCAAGTACAATTCTTGGTCTTCGCTGTCTGGAACAAATTCTTCTTTGATGTCGATGTCATCATCTACAACTGTTCCCTGATCATGTTCGTCCAATGACTCTAATGAATCTTCCATCTCTTCTTTAACATTTAAGTCACTATGCACGTCCTGCTCTCGCTCCATCATCAAGTCCATATTATGTATCTGTATTTGCAACTTGGAAAACTTCTGACCTCGAGAGTCCCTGCTTCCATTTAATATTTGTGTGTATTGCATTTTTCTAAATCTGCAAAATGACTGAACTGTGGTGCGACAAGAAAAACAAATGAATTCTGTAGTCTCCAACTGCGAAATTGTCTGAAAAAGAGAAAATATTTTAATACTACTTGTGAATGTGCATATTAGTGGTCAACATAGAAAAACTAATTAAAATATCTTCTCGATGTTGGTTCAGAAAGGTTTCATATCTTTCAATTTATTAACACATGTTTGTGATAAATTGATAGTTTTCCAAAGAATAGATCATAATTTCTCAACAGCACTCTTGTTACAATAAAATATAAATTAAATTATCATAATTTTCAATTGTTAAGCGCAGTATTATTATAATTACTTTTATCTTCAATAAGGAAAGCTTTCTACAGGGTGTCCCATAACTTCAGGTACATATTAGAAGGGCATATAGTTCTCAATGTCCTGATTACGGAACAAAAAGAATTTTTCAAAATTCCTATAATTAAGGGTAGTTCACTTAAGAAGAACATTTTTTGTACCCCTGAATACTATAATATTTGGAATAGTGAAATTAGTTATAACTATTACATAAAATAATTTAACAATGAAATTAATTTATGCAATTACGTAAAGCTTTGTCACACCAATTAAGTTTGGGAGATGTGCATGTAATGAAAAAAAAAATCAAATTATTTACTTTATTTTTACAAAAACGGTTCAAAATTATTTCCATTAACAGCTAAACATAATGCAGCACTTTTAACTAAAGAAATTGAACAAGCCCGATGAATTGCATTCTCTTGTCTAATTCTTTCAGCATAATTTTCAACTCGTTGCCGTAATTCTTCAAGGGTTTCAGGTGCCTCTTGCTTATCATAGACGAGGGATTTAAAATTATCCCACAAATAAAAATCTAACGGATTGAAATCCAGGGATCTAGGGGGCCAAGACGCGGGACCTCCTCGACCAATCCACCTGTACTCAAATACTCTGTCAAGATGATGTCTGACATTTGTAGCAAAATGTGGCGGCGCACCGTCAAGCATAAACCATGCATTTTGACGTACATTAAGAGGAATATCTTCTAATAATTCAGGCAAATTATTCTGCAAAAATTGTAAATAATCATTCCCAGACATTGTTAGGAAGTATGTATGGTCCCAGTAACGATCCGTTTATCATCCCAGCCCAAACATTTAGTGAAAATCTGTGCTGAAAATGACTCCTGATAGCAGCATGTGGATTTTATTCGGCCCAGTAAAATTGCCATCCTGAGCATGATGGTTTAGAAAGCATTCACAAAACCTTACTCGAGAGTAATGATCGGGTTCAATTAACGTATGGACCCGTTGAAAATGATAAGGATGTAAATTATTATTCCTTGAAATTCTCCAAATTGACATTCGTGGTACACCTGGTAGTTGACGAGATATTCTCCTTATGCTGATTGTTGGGTCATTTTACTGGTCTACGATGAGGCCCGCCGTCTCTTCTCCGATTAGGTTGCAAGAACCAGTGTCGCGAAGGCGTTGAGTAAGGCTTACAAATATGCGAGAATTCGGATGCCGTCGTCCTGGGAAACGTTCAGCGTAATAACGCTGAGCTAATCTACAGTTTTGCTCTGCTTCGCCATACATTAGCAACATATCCACTAACTCAATGTTACTGTAACCATTCATATTTGTAACAATAATCATAAGAGCTGTATCAAAACTGTTATAAGAAACAAAATTTATGTGGCCGGCTACTAGAAACCTAATGAAATAATTGTATTATGCAAACATTTCTTATTAATTAGATATAATACAACGTAATATTTAATATTAAAACTACCTATTCAACCAGTGTCCCAAAACTGTTTCCTTCAAAAACCTCAAAAACTAATTTTTGAATTTTGAATAAATTATTTTTGTTCCGTAATCAGGACATTAAGAACTATATGCCCTTCTAATATGTACCTGAAGTTATGGGACATCTGTATAAATCAAATAGTATATAAAAATATTAAATTGCCAACGTTTATTATTACTCGTAACTTCATTTTTCATTTAAAGAACATTATTATTTGAACTAAGGTTGTAATCAAGATTGGTTACCATGAAATTTGATACATTTTGATAATATAATAATTAATTAATGATAAAAATGGAGTTAACGCAAATCCCTTTTATGAATCAGCCTGTAAGTTACTAAGTCACAGAAACCGGCCAATCCAATCAATCGGTAGCTACGGACGCGTATCGTTCTTATTTGATCTTATCAGCGTAGTGTAACCCGCCAACTGCTGTGAGGCAGTGGCACCGAATGACTGGATCGGCGAGATCTAAAATCTCAACAGGTTTTAAATGGAACTGAGAATAAATTGCTGGGTTGTTTTGGTTTATTGCACATCCTTATAAAAATATACAGATAAAAAAAGCATGAATTTATATACACAATCTAGAAGCAACAGGATAAAATAAAAATGCAGTGGGCAATGCTATACCTACATACTATAACTCAAAACAGTAAAGTGTATTGTGACATTTTAACAGTGTACATGCTGGTATTGCACATAGTTTTAACACGCATTGGAGGACCAATCATAGCACAGGAAACCACGTGGATATATGTCCCTTTAATGAAAGGTCTCGACCACAAAGTAATAACATAGGAAGAGACAAAACTCAATGTATTAAAATTAAGTGTGTTGTGGAACAGAAGTTCCTGTCATCTGGTCTAATTTTTTACTTTTGATTGGGTTTTTCGCCTTCCTCTACTGAGATTTATTGATATTTGGTTTCAGCACCTCACATTTAATAAAGCTAAGTATTATCTTTCATTTCTATTCAAGTTTAGGTTAATTTTTATAATTTTGCATTATTTTTTGACGTTTTTTTCATTTTATTTACATTGGTTACGGGATAGTTACGGGTATGTTAATGTATATTTGAGTGTATATGTTATAATTTGTTATCTTTCTTTCTTTATCAAGGATAAGCCAGGTAAGCTACCTTGACTCCTACTCTTGTACCGAGAGAACCCGTCTTTTTTTTCAATCTTTCATTTTGTGAAAATGAAGAATATATGGGCGAAGTGGAATGTCAGAGGTATAAATGGAAAGAAAAATGAATTGATGTCTGCAATGCGTACGTATAATGTGGATGTTTTATGTGTGAGTGAAACGATGCAGGAAGGTTGTGGCGAGGAAGAGGTGGATGGAATGTTTTATTTATGGTCGGGTGTGTGTGCGAATGCTAGAGCGAAACATGGTGTGGGTATGGTTGTAAGTGAACGAATGAAAGCATGTATTAGAAATTATGATTGTATTTCGGAGAGAATTTTATGGTGCAGATTAAAGGTAGGCTTTCATAGAATCTTCGTTGTGTCCGTTTACGGCCCAACTGAATCTAAAAGTGATCTTGCAAAGGATCAATTTTGGAATTTGTTAGATAGCGTGATTGATGCGTGTGATCCTGGCGAGAAAGTGATTGTTTGTGGTGATTTGAATGGTTGGGTGGGTGTAAAGAGTAGTGTGTCTGGTAGCGTGTTAGGTAAATTTCCAATTCCATTTTTAAGCATAAGTTAGCTCATATATATACATGGGAGAATGTAAGTACGAATAGACGTAGTGTGATTGATTTCGGTTTGTATGATGAGCACTTGAGGAGTTTGGTTGTAGATACACGTGTGAAAAAAGGGAATGAGCTCGGAACGAATGACTATTATTTGGTTGTGTCGCGTATACGTCTAGGTAAGTGTTGGAAAATGAGGGTACAAGGTTCTGGGAGCTTGTTTCGTGTGAAATCCAATGTCTTGCAGAATGAGGATGTTCGAGGGTTATTTGTAGAGAAATTGAACGAATCTTTGCATGAATGTGAGCCTAATTTTGATTGTTGCATAAATGATGTTTGGGTGAAATTTAAGGGCATTGTCCTTCAATGTGCGAAAGAAATTTGTGGTGAATGTAAGTTAGGCTGTCGTTCGAGGAATGCATGGTGGAATGAAGAAGTGAAAGAAGCGATTGAGGATAAAAAAAAGGGCGTATTTGAAATTTTTGAATGTGAAGGATGTACCAGGATGGAATACAAAAGGAAGAATAAATGTGTTAAGAGAGTCGTAAGAGAAAGTAAGGCAGGTTTCGATGAATTGATGAGTGAAAAATTAACGAATGATTTTAGTATGAATAAGAGAATGTTTGGCAGACTGTAAAGAGATTGAGAGGTGGGAGTACAAGACCAGTGAAAGCAATTAAGAGTGCGAATGGTGAGTTGTTGTGGAATGAGTCAGATGTTAGGAATAGATGGTGAGAGTATTTTAAGGAATTGTATGGTGGTGTAAATGGAGTGAATAATAGAGGAGGAAATGCTAGAAACGTTGAATGGAATATAGATGAAGGTGATGTCAGCTTTGCATTGATGCGTCTAAAGAATGGTAAGGCTCCCGGTTTGGATGGTATAACAAATGAAATGTTGAAATATGGTGGTGAAAGATTATTTGATTGGTTTAGTTTATTTGTTCAGATTTTGTTTGAAACGGTGCGTGGCTCCTGATGCTTGGAAACGTACTGTTATTTGTCCTTTATTTAAAGGCAAAGGCAGTTCGAGTAAATGTACCAATTTTCGAGCGATAAGTTCATTGAGTGTGGTAAGGAAGTTGAATGGAAAAATCTTAATTCATAAGGTGCGAGCCTTAACAATTTCGAAGTTAAGTGGTATGCAAGGAGGTTTTCTGCCTGAGAGAGGTTGTGTAAATCAATTGTTTTCTCTTCGAATGATTGTTGAGAAGTCACTTGATAAGAACAAAAAGGTGTTCTGTGGCTTTCTCGATTTAAAGAAAGCGTATGACAGTGTTCTTCGGGAGACTATGTGGGATGTTCTTGTAGAGTACGGTGTGATGGTTTTTTGTTGGGCGCGATTCGACCGTTGTATGAAGGAAGTGAGACTGCGGTGAGAGTTGATGGTAGATTGAGTGATTGGTTTCGTATAGATGTTGGTGTGAAACAGGGTTGTGGAATGTCTCCTTGGTTGTTTAATTTGTATATGGATGTGTTGTTACGAAAGGCATTGAATGGAACGGATGGTGCACGTATTGGTGGACGTGTAGTGCCTGTGTTAGCTTATGCGGATGATGTTGTTGTGTTGGGTGAAACCGAGGAGCAATTGAGAAGAATGATTGTGAGCATAAATGAAGTAGGGAAAGGTTTAAATCTGCTATTGAATGTCGATAAATGTAAAGTGTTGGTGTTTGAGAAGAATGATTTGCTGACTGATTGTAATGTTTCAGTGAATGGTGTGAGACTGGAACAAGTGAATGAATTTGTATATTTGGGTAGTATGTTCTCGAGAGATGGACGTATTGACCGGGAGATTGAAAGGCGAGTGTCTGCAGGGAGCAAGGTATTGGGTGCTCTGGGTACATTTGCTCGAAACGTGAATGTACCTAGAGTTGCTCGATTTAATGAATTACCGGGTGCTCCATTTTCGCGCAATAGTATGCAACTTAATATTTTAAAATGGAACACCCTATATATCTTATGTTTTTCTTTAAATAAGATCTTATTCACTATAGTACTAAAATGATTACAGAAACAATTCACGGTTATAGGATTCAATAATCACGCAGAAAATATGCCATATAATTGTGTGTGAATATTTAAACAATCAGATTGCTGTCAGATCGTTTTTCGTTTTTCACTTAGTTTAACAACTTATATATATATATATATATATATATATATATATATATATATATATATATATATATATATATATATATTTTATTTAGTTTGTTGAATTCATATTCAATTCGAACATTTTTGATGAATTTATTTATTGTTTTTAATTTCATGACATACTTTCTGTGTGTGATTGTTCATTCTTCATAAATAAAAACGTGAATAGTTTCTGTACTGATCATTTTTGGACTATAATGAATAAGAACTATTTTAAAGAGAAACAAAAGGTCTTTCAAATTTTGCAAAAATATATAGAATGTTCCATTTAAAATTATGAAGTTGCATATCATTGTGAGAAAATGGAATACCCGGTAGAAAAACTTATACTGCAGATACATGGGCATTTTAATGTAAAATAAACTCTGTCTGAAAAACATTTCGGTAATATTTATAATAATCGAATAAAATAAAAAATACAGACCGATGGACCACCTGTATATAGAATGTCCCAAAAACTTACTTCTATGTTTAATTTCAGTATATTTAAAGGTTTTCCACGGTTTGTGACTTTTAAGTTGCTCATCAGCTTAATAATATTAATAATAATAATAACTTTATTTCACTACGTTACATATTGTGACGACTCCCTGTTCGAGTGTCAAAATTGTGACGAGTCCTTCTTCAGCGTCAGTCGGTCGGTAAACGTTCGGGCGCCAATCAGTCGGTGTTGAAGCTGAAAGAAAGAACTTCGTGCGCGGGATAGCTAACAGTGGAGACGGGCCGGATTATTAGATGACACAAGATGTAATTTACAAATGTTTTTATTTCAATAATGTAAGATATAATACAGGAACATGTGAAAAGAGAGACAGTGAAGAGAAAAATGTTGTGAGGCTTTATTAGTACGGAAACGGTCAGAAAGTATACGGAAAATGCGGACGTTTTGTGTTTGACGGTTTAACGGGTGACGGTATCACGTTTTGTATCGGTTCGGTGAGCAACCCACCTTCTAGTTTTTAAAGATTAGGAAGGCCACAATCTTTAAAAACGTTTACTCAGAAACCTCAATCTGATTGCTGATTTATTTTCGGTCAGGAAAACCTTAACCAAAAATATCTTCCTAAAGACCAGGAGGGCCACAGTCTTTAGTAGTGATCAGCTCAACGAGTCGGACTGATCTCGACTGATTATAATTGCTCCGCGGCGCGCCTTTTATACCCAGTGCATGGCCCACTTAATCATGTCAAACAATTGACAACAATTAAGTGTGGGGGGGGGAGGGGAAAGCAATAATTGTTTTATTTATTTAATACTGATTTTTAAATTGCACAAATATTTCTAAGCCTCGCAACAGTTTTACATATAACATAATTTAATATATTAGAAATATATAAATCCTTAAATAATATATTTTAAATATAAAAGAACAATATTCATGTTTGTACAACTTGCCGCTAGATGGCAACAGCAGTAACTGTCATCGGAACTGTCATTGACAAGAATGTCTAACCTAGAACGGAATGTCACAGACTAAAAATACAGAAGTTGTAGTGTATGGAAAAATGCATTCCGAGTTTTCCAATGATCACACAGTACAGGTAAATGTATTTGAATACATATTTCCTAATTCATATGACAGTTACTTTCAGATGCAAGTTACCGGATTAAAAATGTGACAGGAGGGACCGGATCGTCACATCCTCCCCTTACTTCACAATAATAATAATAATAATAGATTATTACTAGCGTCGACCCCGCCCATGGCGAGGTCTCAGCTAAGGCTCCGCCATCTCTAAAAATCTCACAAAACTTATGTAGTTATAACAAAATAATAGGAGAAAGGTGATTAGTACTGTATAGCGGTTCGACCTACTTCGCAGATCTAATCCCTGTGCTCCTCGACCCTGAAGAAGATTTCAACTTAATTTAGGGTCCAACTGAAAGTATGGGATAATAAATCATAGTGCTTTGTTAATAATATCTCATATGAGACCATGCAATTGATGAAGAAAAGTCATTCCTCCCTTTCATGTAACTAAATTGGCGAAGAAAGTTCGTCACTTCGTTCCTCGCTTTCATGTCATTAACATTGACGAATATCATCACTTTGTTCTTCGCTTCCATGTCACTATGGGAATTTTCGTGCCTCTCATATTTTTCATTGCGAGAAGTGGTGTCTCCCTGGTTTTTCATTGAGGGAAGAGTGTGTTTTCCATTGAGGGAAGTAGTGTGTTTACCACTGAAGAAAATTGCGTATTTTCCATAGAGGGAAGTTGTGTTTTCCATTGTAGGAATTTGTGTATATTCCATTGAGGGTAGTTATGTGTTTACCATTGTAAAAAGTTATATGTTTTCCATTGAGGAAAGTTGTGCTATTAGCACTGAAGAAAATTGTAAATTTTCTATTAACGGAAGTTGGATGTCTACCATTGTGGAAATTTGAGTGATTTCCATAAGGGAATGTTGCATGTTTTTTATTGAATACCCTATAAGTTAGCTTTCTAGTAATTTCTACAAAAACAATTGCCGATCGTACTGATTTGTGATAATGAATGTTCCTCACTAACGTTCCTCAACTTACTGCTCCTAAAACACTTCATTTAATACCCGACAAGTCAGGATTCTATGAAACAACACAAAAAAACATGTGCTGATCGTAACGATTTGGTATAAAAAAATTTCGTCATTGCAGTCCTTCATTTCCTGTCATAAAAAAATTAATTTAATATCTACTTCATAAGTTAGCATTAAAGAATTTCTATGAAAACAATTTCCCACTTTTGTGAAATTTCACTTGATACCCCACAAGTCAGGTTTCCATAAATTTAAAAAAAAAAACAATTGCCCATCGCATTTAATTTCATTTCACTTAAAAAAAATTACATCAGCCGTTCCATATTTTTCACAGATCGTTAGAACTCAAAACTTTTCATTTGATTCCAAACACGATATATTTTTTATGACTTTTAGAAAAACAATCGACAATCGGATAACTTCCATTTTTTTTATATAATCATTTATCTCGTCTTTCCGAGACATTTCTTTTGATACCCAATAAGTGATTTAAAAAAATAATTAAATCACACACAATTTACATTAATATTTGATCATGCAATAAAGACTTCTGTGAATCGGACACTTTTATTGTCATCTTGTCATTTTAAAATTATCTACAGTCAATAATAATTTGCATCCTACATTAGCTTCAAATTCCGCGGTTTTACTTTATTTTTTCTAAATTTAATCGTGTAACACCCACTTTTCTCAGGACGTCAATATACAATCAAAGCAAAAAGTTTTATTCGACATTTCTAAAAAAATTTAAATTAATGTTTAAAAAATTTGCATAATATCAAACCCGTTTGTTCATTTATTCCAAACACAGATAAATTTACAAAACTTCTCCAACTTGTCTACAATTAATGTAAAATATATTTAAAATGTTAAACTGTTCTGTCAAAAATGACAAACTGTCATAGATGTTCATCTTAAAAATTCCACGGCCGCCACACTCTTAGTTGATTTTGGCCCAAAAGTGCATGTTTTTTCAAATTTTCTCGCACATCGTGTGCAGGAAAAATTTGAAATCATCAAAAGGACCTAATCCTAACCACACTCTAAATATCTATGAAGGTTTCACTCAAATCCATCAATTCGTCTGAGCTCTAGAAATTGGCAAAGTTGCGTGATGAATCTATATATATATATATATATATATATATATATAGGCCCCGACTAACCAAAATAGTATTTGGATTATTATTTTTTATGAAATAACATCAGAATGAAAAATCTAGTTGATTTGAACCAGAAAACAGTATAAACATGAACGAAACAAAACAAAACAGAATTAAGGTTACAGTCTATTTTTTTTTCTGCGTCGTGTCCTGTGTGCGTCAGGATTGAGTACTGTTACCCACATCAATCCTCCGCCTGGTCGAGGAACTAGTACTCGTGCTCGTCGCTGGAACGGTACGGCGGCAACGGGCGTGGTGACGAGGTCTGGAGTGCGGGTTCCAGGAGGACCCTGTTTCCCAACGTAGGACTCCACCGATCTCAATTTCTTCCGATCCGGCGCTGGAAACGGTTGCGGTGTCGACGGTGGCCGAACCGGAAGCGGTGACACGTAGTTGATGGGTGGCCTCTTCCTCGTTGGTGGCGGAACTGCTGGCTGGTCATCTATAAAAGCAGGATTTAAATCTTTAATATTTATTTCTGCAAGCAATTGCGGCCTGTGCTCCGTCGGAATGCAGAGCTTCCGCTCTCGGTGCGGTTCAGTGTTGGAGAGATCGGTCGGATCCCAGGACCGTCGGCGCAGCCTTCCGTCGGCTACATGATACTGTGGGTGGTCCTGGGGCCGTTCACTAACTTCCCGAAGCATTCGCGTATGCCATGGAAAGCTGGTTGATGCAGCATGAAGAGCGGGTAAAGGTTTGCGGCTTAACATATCCGTCAAGTGGTTCAGACTACCTTTCCGGTGCATCTTCGTTTTTCGCGGTAAGTATCGCTGCTTGATCGGTGTGTCATCCTTCAGTTTGATGGCGTGTTTGATTTTAGGTGTCACGCCTTGCAGTCGCTCGAATGCGTCCACTTGGACACTCGGAGTAGGCGACGCCTGCAGTGTGACCTGCTGATGAGATATGCTGATAGTTGCGCCGATTGCCCTGAGCGCATCCATACCCAATATCAGCCCATGGGTCAGGTTTGGCAGGCGTTGAAATTGCAGCCGTCTGCAAACTCCTCCTATGATGCATTCTACCGTCAGTGCACCTTGGATTCGTTTCACCGTCCCATCCGCGAGCTGCACTTGCTGGTGATGACTTGGCTGTAGTCGCGTATGTTGGTCGATAAACTCGGTTGCCGTTCGGTTGTTCACGTATGAAAACATGGCCCCTGTGTCCACCAACGCTTGGTAACGCCGTCCCTTGATTTCAAGCTCCAGAAAAAGACGGTTGTCGTCGGGATCTCTCTTCCCGATGACCGGAAGTGGTACATGTGACTTTGCTTTTGGTAAGGGCTGTCGACTGGTGAGTTCCTTCGACTGCTCCTTTTGACAGCGGCAGTCACGTGTAAGAACGCCCTCTTTGTTGCACCGAGAGCAAAACAGTTTTCGCGGATTTCGGCAACTTTGTCGGTAGTGGCCGTGTTGGCCACATCTCCAGCACACGTCTGCTGATGTCGCACGCGCCTGCGTGGTCGGTTGGTTGCGGACAGGTGCTGTTGGTACAACGACATGTATTCGGGATGCCTGGTGGGCCGGTTTCTTCTCACGCTGTAGCTGTTCATAATCCTCTATCTCCTGGATTAAACTGCGAACACTACCAATGTCACGGCGACGAATGTACTCACGGTACTCCGGTAGCAGATTGTGGTGAACTCTGAAGAGCTCTTGATCAGGGGTAAGTTGGCCGTGGCGACGAATAAGGGTTTGCATGTCTGTGATGTAGTCGCGCCCTTTTTCGCCTGGTCACTGCTTCCTCTTACTAATTTCTTCCTCCATGCGCAGTTGATATTCTGCACCCACGTAATATATCTGGAAGTCTTCGAGGAAGTCCTTCCATGTTTTCCATTGGTCCCTTGTGTTGCGGACCCACAGAAGTGCCGTGCCGCTGAAGAGTTCAGGCAAAGCGGTTAACAGCTGCGCATCCGGAATGCGATAGCTGTCTTTTAGTTCGGTCACCCGTTCCAGGAAGGACACTGGGTCTGTCTTTCCATCAAAGTGAGTATTCCACTTTCGTACAATATCACAAATATTGGCAGAAACGGGTGGTGATTCGGTCTGTAATTGCGAGGGCTCGTCTTCTCCTTCCTTTGAAGTGGACAAGGATTTGAAGATTTTCACCATTCTTTTACGCAGTTGGTCAGTACTGCCGGTGACGTCACGTCCTAGCTCCTGCAATCGGTTTAGTAGCTCATCTTTCGACAAGGTATAAATCCATGCTAGCGGTACAGGTGGGACGTCTTGCCTCTTCGTCTCTTCTTTTTCACTCATCTTGTATAATTGTCAAGTCCCTGTTCGGGCGCCAAAATTGTGACGACTCCCTGTTCGAGTGTCAAAATTGTGACGAGTCCTTCTTCAGCGTCAGTCGGTCGGTAAACGTTCGGGCGCCAATCAGTCGGTGTTGAAGCTGAAAGAAAGAACTTCGTGCGCGGGATAGCTAACAGTGGAGACGGGCCGGATTATTAGATGACACAAGATGTAATTTACAAATGTTTTTATTTCAATAATGTAAGATATAATACAGGAACATGTGAAAAGAGAGACAGTGAAGAGAAAAATGTTGTGAGGCTTTATTAGTACGGAAACGGTCAGAAAGTATACGGAAAATGCGGACGTTTTGTGTTTGACGGTTTAACGGGTGACGGTATCACGTTTTGTATCGGTTCGGTGAGCAACCCACCTTCTAGTTTTTAAAGATTAGGAAGGCCACAATCTTTAAAAACGTTTACTCAGAAACCTCAATCTGATTGCTGATTTATTTTCGGTCAGGAAAACCTTAACCAAAAATATCTTCCTAAAGACCAGGAGGGCCACAGTCTTTAGTAGTGATCAGCTCAACGAGTCGGACTGATCTCGACTGATTATAATTGCTCCGCGGCGCGCCTTTTATACCCAGTGCATGGCCCACTTAATCATGTCAAACAATTGACAACAATTAAGTGTGGGGGGGGGGGGGAGGGGAAAGCAATAATTGTTTTATTTATTTAGTACTGATTTTTAAATTGCACAAATATTTCTAAGCCTCGCAACAGTTTTACATATAACATAATTTAATATATTAGAAATATATAAATCCTTAAATAATATATTTTAAATATAAAAGAACAATATTCATGTTTGTACAACTTGCCGCTAGATGGCAACAGCAGTAACTGTCATCGGAACTGTCATTAACAAGAATGTCTAACCCACAGACCATACATACAAGACAAGCCAGCTCCATAGTAACTTTTATTACATGATTAGCAGCGCCTCTATATTTGCTAGAATGAACTAAAATACATTTTACTGGGTCGGTATTGCAGGTTACTATATATAATGGCATTAATATTATTTAAAAATGAAAACGCATGTAATAAAATTTATCTTCTAATATAATATATAAATATTTACAATGTTTTACAATAATTATCTTTAAATAATAAATTTATCAACTATATTTTTAAGACTGAATCTACGTTATGGAATATACATATAATTACTATTTCACAGCAATGATTCGTCTATCATTAACATACTCGTATACTAATCTGAATTATGGAATATCTATTTACTATATAAAAATATTGGGCAATATAATGTAAGAAAACTAATAGAGATAATAGAACATAAATATTGATGCATTTAATAATTATTAATAACAAATCATACCTGTACTCAGTGATATTTGTGAGTAGTTTGAATACTAACTCTTAAAAATAAATTATCTTTTTACTGTCCCACTGTCCGAAACTGATTGTAAAATATAGGTGACAAACACAGTATTCTTGAGCTAATAATTGCGTTTAAGATTTGGCAAATCCAATCGACTTATTTGCAACAAGCATTCACGATATATACCTTTAAGTTTTTGTAAACAAAATAACTTCTCTCTTTCACCAGCTGGAAGATCGTTTCTTGTACAACCCACATGGATGTATTTAGTCTGTGAAAAAAAATTAAGATGTAAAAAATACTTAAATATTAATCTTTGCATGTGGTTTGTAAGTGTATCGTAGTTAATAAATATAATGAACAAATACAGCTTATAATACAGTAATATAAATAATGTTAGTTAGGTACTTACTGTTGCAATGCTTACTTCAATAATCACTGCAGGCACGTAGACATAAAAATATTTCACCATATAACACTATTGAAAAACAAGCACGTATTGTATCCTGTAATGTCAGTAACAATCGGTGACCGTAAATTTCAATTTGACACTTCAAATATCCGAATTCATCCGAAGAGTTCCGAAGTGCGATAGTGGCGTCATCTATATGTGCTAGATTGAACTAAAACTCATGGAAGCGGCCGTACATTTAACTGTCTCCCCCCTGGTCTAACCTAGAACGGAATGTCACAGACTAAAAATACAGAAGTTGTAGTGTATGGAAAAATGCATTCCGAGTTTTCCAATGATCACACAGTACAGGTAAATGTATTTGAATACATATTTCCTAATTCATATGACAGTTACTTTCAGATGCAAGTTACCGGATTAAAAATGTGACAGGAGGGACCGGATCGTCACAATATTAAAATACATTTGTAGAAGGTCACTAGATATAATGTATAAAAAACATAGAAGTTCAAATTGCAATTATAGTATATACAGTGCCGTCAATAATTAAGTGACTACAAACGGGGTAATTAGAAAATCATTACTGGTGTAAAAACATTGTGATAGAAAAATTTCTATATTTGATTTTTAAACTGTTGGCAATTCAGTGCTCTAATATTGTTTGGAACATGGTTATATAAATTCAGATCTAAAGAGTTTCTAGCTGAACTGTCGAGTCTAAAACGAGGAACTCCAATGTCATCAGTGTTTCGTGTCGTGTACTGGTGAATGTCTTTATTTTGTTGGTATAAATGTCTGTTTTGATGAATTTCTACTAATGAAAAATACATATATAAAGTAGGTAGTGGCATTATACCTAATTCTATAAAATGAGAAAGGCAGTGCTCATTTTGTTTAGCGTTAACAATTAATCTTACAATTTGTTTTTGTAGTCTTTTATTAAATGAGTAGAGTTTCCCCATATGGTTACTGCATACGACAAGTGGCTATGGAAAAGACCGAAATATTTTAATTATATAGTTAATGTCAGTAAAACAGATTGTATTTTTTTAAATGGCAGATTGAAGTTTGAATTTGACAGTATAAGCAAAACGCGTTTTGTTTGCTACCTATTACTAGATGTAAATATACAAAACAATGTAGTTTCAGTTATCCAGGCAGTTGTGGCGGCGCTGCTGCTAACCAACTGAAAATGAACATGAGTTTTACTAAGGTACTAGAATATATGAGTATTCTCATCCGCCATTTTGGGTTCAAGTGTCATAAATAAAACAAATTATTGGAATCCAGTTACTTTGATTCTCTTATGTCCAATTTGAAGTTGATATTGATTAATAATTGTGATATATCATTCCTTCAATTATTGTATTCCATATCTAACAGGTAAGTGTACAGAATACTTAAAATAATATATTACCGTATGATTTGTGTAGTTGGATTTTTTCTGGCTGAATATAATAACTGTACAAAATAAAAATTTGCGCACATTTTAAAACACTTACCTGTAAAGCTATAATACAATAATCCAAGGAATGATATATCACAATAATATTAATAAATATAAACTTCACATTTGACAGATACAAATTTAAAATGTTTTTTTTTTTTTTGAATTAACTGGATTCCAATAAATTTTTTTATTTATGACATCTGGACTCAAAATGGCGGACGAGAATACCTACATTCTTCTAGAGCTCTAGTTTTACCCCCTTGGTACACACCACTAATAGGTAAATTAGCGAACGGAAAAGCCAAACGTAAATATTATGTTTCAGAAATAATCGTTTATCAGTTTTAAACCAATTTATGCTAGTAATACGCTAATGCACATTAGCAGTAGTTCGGGAAATTTTGTTGTGTCTCAAAAACCTCAGTGACAGTTTTTTCTTGGCAAATTATTTGTTCCCTTTCGTTTACTGTCATTCATAACGATTTTTTTTTTACTTCACTAAATTAAAAAATGAAGCGTATATAATACGTACGTTGATAAAATTAATAATATATATCATATGACGGGAATAAAATGCTTAAAGTACCTATTGAAGGAAAAATATAATAACCAACTAGACACGGTGACAAGCAACAAACACAAATGTCAAGAACATATTTGACATAAAACATTTGGACTGACAAGGAATATAATACCAACTTAAACATAAAAATACTAACCATTAATTAACAAACTATTGCTATGAAATCGATTTAGTTATCTTACAACTCTGCGTTAACTAACTACGAGTTTAACTACATATTGAAAAACTGGCCCTAAGTCGTTCTTCTTTGTACGGTTATTATTTGAGTGCAATATATATTATAATATCCTTTTACTGATCATTTTCTTCCAAACCTTCTACAGGAGGGCTAGAATAAGGATATAAAATGCTAATGAAAACAATTCATAACATAAATATCACTCAAATATGTTTTATAATGGAAATAATAGGATTACTTATAATTTCAGGCAAGAGATATGTTAGCTGTTTTGTACTGCAATTCCATCGTCGTTCAGCACTAACACACTTTCAAGTTGCTTAGAATTCATACACAACAAACAAACTTCAGATAAATAAAACATTTTATACAATTTACTGTACGTGCTGGAGGGAAATTTATCACAACCAAGACCTATAAATATATCAGCCACTGACAGCAACTTGATTATATCGCTCAATGTTGCCAACTATGATATGATGTTAAAAAGCATCATCATCATCATCATCAATTGTTCTACAACCCTAAAGAGTCTCGACATGTTCCAGAATATTTTTCCATTCTGTCCTGTTCATTGCTTTTTCCTTCCATCTTCTTATTTTTAACTTCTTTGTGTCTCCTTCTATTTGGTCTAAATATCTTGATTTGGGTCTTCCCCTTGATCTTTTACCACTTGGTGCTTGTCTAGTTATCATTTTTACTGGGTCTGCATCCATTTTCCTTTGTACATGACCCATCCACCTCAATCTTCCTACTTTTATTGTAGTAATTATGTCTTGTGCTTGATACAATTGGTACAACTCGTGGTTATAGCGTCTGCGCCATAATCCTTGCTCTTGTATGCCCCCGTATATACAGGGTGGGCCATTTTAAGTTGCGTTCAGGAATATCTCGGAAACAAAGCATCGGATGAAAAATCCAACCCTGGTGGGGTGGGGCGGGGGTAAGTTTGAAATCTTAAATGGGAACCCCAAATTTTTTTGCAGATTCGCATTCTACGTGAAAAACGGAATTCAGTGACATCAAAATTTTCGCCCCCGCCCACCCCCCCAGGCCAGTTGGGTGGTGGGAAACTTTCAAATTGGTTACGGGAACTCCCACTTTTTCTCGAAGATTCGATCCAATTCTCGAGTCCCCTCGCATCTAACCAACGGGATGCACGGCACTGGCACGGGGCAGGGGGACAGGGGCGCAAATTTTGATGTTACTAAATTTAGTTTTTCACGCCGAATGCGAATCTGTAAAAAAATTTGGGGTTCCGATTTAAGTTTTCATACTCACCCCCACCCCACCTTCCAGGGTCGGGGTGGAGGCAGGGGTGAAAATTTTGATGGTACTGCATGTAGTTGTTAACGTAGAATGCGAATCTTTGAGCAAAAGTGGGTGTTCCCGTAACCAATTTGAAAGTTTCCCACCACCCAACTGGCCCGGGGGTTGGGGGGGTGGGCGGGGGCGAAAATTTTGATGTCACTGAATTCCGTTTTTCACGTAGAATGCGAATCTGCAAAAAAAATTTGGGGTTCCCATTTAAGATTTCAAACTTACCCCCGCCCCACCCCACCAGGGTTGGGTCGGTAGGGTTGAATTTGGTGTCATGGGATGTCCCCCTCGAAAATATTTTAGTCGTGTTTTTTTGGATTTTTCATCCGATGCTTCGTTTCCGAGATATTCCTGAACGCAACTTAAAATGGCCCAACCTGTATGTCTAAGCACCTTCCTTTCAAATGTTCCAAGTATTCTTTCATCATTTTGGGTTAGCACCCAGGTCTCCGAGCCGTAGGTTAGGACTGGCTTAATCAAGGTTTTATATATTTTGCACTTTGTGCTTCTAGTTAATAGGTTTGATTTTAAGTGCTTTCGAAGTCCGAAATATGTTTTGCTGGCTGCATGTAATCTTCTTCTGATTTCGGCTGATGTATCATTGTCGGCCGTCACTAAAGATCCTAAGTAAACAAAGTTTGAAACCCCCTCAATGATTATATTGCTAACGATGAGGTTTTCTTGTTGGTCACTTGGCTGCACTCCTGCACGCATGTACTTTGTTTTATTTTATTTACCTCAAGACCTATTTCTTTAGCAGCTTCTTACAACGAGAGACAGGCTTTAATTACTTCCCTTCTTGTTCTTGCAATGATGTCCACATCATCAGCAAATGCAAGGATTTGCTCTCTTTTGTTCAAAATTGTTCCTTTTTGATTTATATTAGCTTTTCTTATCGCTTTCTCCAACATAATATTAAATAATATCGTTGAAAGCGGGTCTCCCTGCCGCAATCCCGCATAAGTTTCAATTGTGCGTGAATAATCGTTTTGGATTCGGACTTTACAATTTGTACCCGATAAAGTTAACATTACTAGAGCTATGAGATGAGGTAGAATTTCGAACTCTTGTAACGTTCTATATAAAGCACTTCTTTGAACCATGTCATAAGCAATTTTTAAAATCGATAAATACATGATGGGTTTCCATATTGTATTCGCATGTTTTTTCTAACACTTGCCTTAATATAAATATTTGATCAGTAGTCGATTTTCCGCTGCAAAACCCACATTGATAAGTACCAACAATTTTGTTAGCGTACGCTTTTATTCTTTCGTATAATAAGGAAGCAAGTATTTTATACGCTATATTTAAAAGCGTTATTCCACGGTAATTGTCGCACACTAGTGGGTCTCCCTTTTTATGTAATGGGATCAGTATCCCGGTTTTCCACTCCTTTGGTATTTCTTTTCTTGTCCATATTTCTCTAATAAGTGTATGTATACTTCGTAGTAGGGGCTCTCCGCCCTCTTTTATAATTTCTGCGGGGATATTATCAGATCCAGGAGCTTTGTTGTTTTTTAATTTAGTAATTGCTCTTTGAACTTCTTCTACTGTTGGCGCTTTTTGTTCCTGCTGGTCCTCTTCATTTAATATTATGTGTTCTTCTTCTACTTCTAATTCTTATTTTACATAGTCTTGGTGATTTTGCTTCAAAATCTATTACACTTTCTCGCAGTCTTTTATTTACTATAAATCCTGTACCTAATACATGATCTTTAGGGTGACAGCTATAGTATATTCTATGGCTTCTTTTTTGTAATATATTGCACCCTGTCTATCTCATTTCTTGAATAGCTGTTATGTCGGCATTGTAATTATCTAGTTGTTCAAGTAAACAATGCAGAGCTCCTGGTTTATATAAGGATCTTACATTCCACGTATATAATTTGAATTCGTTCTCCTTTTCTTTAGCTGTTGTCGTCGTCTTTGGGACAGTCCGGCTTTTTCATTCTTAACTTTCGTAACAATAGTTTTTTGACAGTGTCGGGTTTTTAACCCTACGACCAGCCCCCAACCTGGAGGACCAGGTAATTTGCAATCAAGGTTTTCTTCCTTTAGTCTTTGATGGTCCAACATCTCTCTGCAAGACAGCAGGTAATTTGTGCTCAAGGTTGTCTCCTCTAGGAAGATTGCTTCCACCGTAGCTAACAAGTTCTTCCCACCCGGCCTGTTGGTCCCCGGGAGGTATTTACTTCCCTCCTACCACCCATTTCTAGGTGGCATTCCTCGATCCGCCACCTGAGGACGCGCCCTCTAGGGGTTTCAGGCTCCCCCGAGGAGCATACTTTTTACAAATTGGTTATTTATTTTTTCATGGATATCTAAGAAAACTATGTACCGATTCAGTAAATTATTTACAACTGATTAAAAATGTGATTTTTTCGAAATATTAACAAAGGAAATAAGTCAGGCAAACATTTATTATATTCTTTCCAGTTTAGTTAAATACTCGCCGGAGCAGACATGAAAAACAGGTTAGGTTACATATCATGACTGATAGAAAAACATAAATTCTAGAATGGATATCCAAGGTTTGAGTAATGTGTATTTTGGAGTTTTGGAAAAATTCAAACAGGAAAAAACAAATTTTAGACCACATTGAGTTTATTATCGTTAGGTACATTTTATTTATTTTTAAAACATGTTTTTTTCCTCATTGACTGTCCCAAATCCACCAATAGCAGTCCGTTAAAATGATGTCATCTAGAATTATGGTTCACCTACTATTTCTCGCTGTTTCCGGTTTTCGTTTCATTCTGTTGTCAGTACTGAGATGTGTTTGTGTTATGCTTTTGTATGTACGAAGTTTTTAACAAACTGAAATATTGTTTAGGAATGTATTTGTTACAAGATAGTTTGCTGTAAGATCTTACTAGAAAGTGTGTTGCTTGATGTAAAATAATTATTGTTTTGCAATGATTTTTGTATATTTGTAGACTCTGAAGAAGGTTTAAGGTCAAACATACGCGTCGAAGAAAGAATCCTGTATTTAAAAAAAAAAACAGCAACTTCTGCATTCTTAATTTATTTTCATGTTCTTTATGGTCCAATAACCTCCATCCGTCAAAATTTCTTGGATTTTTTACAGTGACTTGTACATTGCAATGTCAGATGAAGCACATTTCACAGGCTGGGTTCGTTCACTCCCATGAATTTTGTTTTGCAAATTCAAATTTGAATAAATTATTTAGCTTTCTATCACTAGTAAGCGTATTTTAATTAAGCCCAATTTTCCATTTCCCAAGGCAAGACAAGAAAGTAACATCAAGAATCAAGATTTATTCAAAAAATCTTGTTAATAAATTTTTGCATTTCGCATTTATGATTAAAAGATAAAAATTTGAATCCATGACTAAGATTTTCAAAATAAATATTTATCCTATACTTATTTATTTATTTATAATACCATGTCCAAACAGGCGAACCCAATTATTTGGACAGGAATAAATAACACAAATAATAGAAAAAGAGTACATGTGTATAAGCATATATAAAAAAAATAACAATATAGATATAAACAATATGTCAATATGTAAGTACATATGTATACAAGAAAAATATAAATGAAAGATATATAATTCAAAATCAGCTTGAAATATTTATACCGCGCAAAAAAGACTTTAATTTAGTAAGTGATACTTGAAAAATATCAATTCTAGACTCAATGTTTTTATGAAGGGTATACATATGATAGAGAGGCGAATGTAGGAGGATATTTTTACGAGCACGTGAAGGTAAGAAGGAATTCTGGTTTCTGGAATTGAATGCTGGAACACGAAAATTTATTAAATTTAAAGTTAAAGGATCATCTATTAAATTGTTTAGGAGCTTAAATAAATGTATTAATTGACAATTATCTCTACGGTCTGAAAGTTTAACAAAATTAAAGTATCTTAATAAATGTTCTTATGAAATGTTGTAATCAGGGTAAACATAATTCTTTTTAAAGTATAAATAGCGCAAAAATTTCTTCTGAATTGATTCTAATAAGTTAATGTTTGTAGCATACAAAGGATTCCAAATAATTGAGCAATACTCAAGTTTGGAACGTACGAAAGCATAATAAAGTGTGAGTATTGGATCAATAGCAGGAAAATTTTTCGAGTTTCTTATAATAAATCCAAGCATTTTGTAAGCACTGGAAGTAATATATTTTATGTGAGCATTGAAACTTAATTTTGTGTCGAATATTATACCTAAATCTTTAAATTCAAGGCAACGAGCCAACGAAATACCTGTAACCTTATAGGTATAATTAATTGTTACGAATTTTCTTGTAAGACATTGTTTTACATTTAGCAATATTTAGTTGCAATTTATTTTTATCAAACCATTCAAGTAGTTTATCGAGATCGTTTTGAAGTAAATCACAGTCTGCGGTATTTGAAATAGAGCGAAATATTTTGAGATCGTCTGCATATAAAAGTGTGTGATTTAAAATATTAGCCGGTAAATCATTAATAAACAGGAGAAAAAGTTGTGGGTTTAGATTAGAGCCCTGTGGTACTCCTGAAGTAGCAATAAAAGGGAATGAATCATAACCGAGATAGTGAACGAAGAGACGGCGATTACTTAGATATGACGACATTAAATTAATTAGTGAGTAAGATAAACCAAATGTATGCAATTTCTGTAAAATAATATTGCGATCAATTCGATCAAATGCTTTTGTAAAGTCGGTGTAAATAACATCGACTTGTAAATATTTATCTAGGGATTCGGAAATAAACTGTGTTAAATAACATAAGTTTGTAGCAGCTGATCGACGTTCAACGAAACCGTGCTGAGAAAATGATAAATTATTATGAACTTGTTTATATATTGTACGATAAATAATATTCTCATAAACTTTACTAAAATGTGATAAAATTGCAATTGGCCTATAATTAGTTATTTCGGAAAGATTGCCAGACTTATGTATAGGAACTATTCTAGATTGTTTCCAAATTTCGGGGAAAGTGTTAGTTTTTAAAGATATATTTATTATTTTAGAAAGACCTACTTTAAATGATTCCGCACAATCCTTTATGATTAAAGAAGGAATCATGTCTGGACCAGAGGAAAGCGTTTCTTTAAGAGCTTTTATAGCAGTTAATACGTCATCTTCGGAGACATTATTAAGAAATATGCACTGATTTTGTGTACTTATTTGATCAAAATTGTTATTATTAATATTGCATGATATAAATGTACTTTGAAAATAAGTTGCGAATCCATTGGATATACTATGTGGATTATTTAACATAATATCATTGTATGTCATATTGGTAGGAGAAGAGGATTGTTTTTTTTTTTTTGTTTTAATAAAATCCCAAAATTTATTTGGATCCGACTTGATGGATAGCTCAGAGGATTTTATGAAATTTTATATGCTTCTTCAATGTCATGTTTTGTTTTAGATCTATAGTATTTGAAGTTTTCAAAGTAATATGTGTTATTATATTTTTTATATAGCCGATGAAAATGTGCTTTTTTTTTAAGATCAGTTTTTATTTGACTAGTGTACCAAGCAGGATAAGAGGATTTATATATAGGACGATAGGGTACACATTGGTCGAAAAAGTTGTATAAAACACTATAAAAAAATTTGCAGGCCTCATTTGCGTCAGTAAAAGTTTCAAGCTGATTCCAAGCAAAAGAATTAATTAACTGATATTATTTTGGATAATTAGCCTTTTTAAAATTACATTTCTTATAACTTATAGTTTTTTGAAATTTATCATTTCGAATGTTGATTTTAGCTTCAATGTGAAGAGCAGGATGAGGCGCATATTCAGTATTTAATAAAAGGTCTTCGGCATGTGTAACTTCACAATCAATATTCGAAATGACTAAATCCAATAAACGATTATTTGAGTTAGTAATAAAATAACATTGTTCAAATACAAAAAAAATTAATAAAAGGTCTTCGGCATGTGTAACTTCACAATCAATATTCGAAATTAGTTACGCGAACCCAGTCTATGTATCTTAGTGAAGACAGGACGTAAAGTGGCAGGGGCAACCGCTGTGGTTAATTCCGAGATGACGGATGAAAGATCTTCGCTATCTGTTTCCGGGATGCCCGAAACTATTATATTATTTTCACGAATTTGTCGATCACTGATTTCATTAATGACTTTATCTATTAAAACAATTTCATTGGACGCTGTTGCTTTATTAGATTCAAGCTTTTCTTCTAAGTTTATGATTTTAGATTGCAGATCTATTATAAGATTTTTTAATGAAGTAAGAGTATAGGTTTCTTCAGAGCATTTATTACAATAAATCCGAATTGCCTTAGAATTGGTGCGAGTAATACGACTTACATCTTCCGGATTGAGTTTTATGCAGGACAGATGCGTTGCTTTCTTACATCCATCACATTTTATTGTTTTCTGTTCTTCATTTGCTGGTTTATTACAAACTGGGCAGATAGAAGTGTTGAGATCTTGACTTAAAAGACAAGCGTAGTCGCACAAATTCACTTAATTTAATTAAGAATAAAACGAACGATTTTAAGCCTTAAAGACCCACATGTATAGGAAATTCAATCAAAATAGCTCACTATTTCCAAAATTGGCCCAAATCAATAACAAATATCTGATAAGAACCTCTTTAAATATCACTTCCACGTATTATACAAAATATAAACTTCTTATAACTATGAAATTTTGCTAGTTTTATTGCAATTAATTTCACACAGCTGTACTCTCTCTTCACTGCTGACTGACTTTATACTTTATACTCGTATATATTTTATTTAATTGCATTTTATTATGTATTATTTTGTTTTCTTGCATTTGGGTACATCGTTTTGTATTCTTTTCCAGGTTAATTTTGAAAAAATCTGTTACTTTTTTTATTAGATTGAGCGGGAGAAATATTATTCGGGGATAAATCCGATTCCGATTCTCGGCTAGTGGAAGAATGTGGATCAAGTTAGGTTTAGTTAGATTCTGTTAGATCGGTTTCATCACTATTCGAGTAAATCTGATTAATATTTCTTTTAACACTCATTGTTTTAAATAAAAAGCATAGAATATCCTAGTGTAACGCGACGCGACCAACATTTAAACAACAATTTAATAAAAGGGAGGGGCATGGGCCGACGCCAATGCTACGTTCTTGAGTATTTGGATTGGATAAAGCGATAGAAAAAAGGGATTCCCCTAAAATATAAAGAATTCTTGAAACAAGACAAGAAATACGGCGCTAAGAAATGAGCAAGACAAGAAACTTTTAATTTCTAATCTGGAAAATCAATCCCAAAACAATAAATTGTTATCAAGAGATTATATTTTACGTTTTAACCAATCCTGACATTATTATACTGAGAATAAAGCTCCCGGGAATAATCTCTGTAGCTTTTTTTGTTTTTGTTGACAGATGTCAGATAGATATTATCAACAGAAGTAAAAAAGAGCGAAAAAATTTAGTTGCTTGTCTGATGATGAAATCAAAAAATAATTTAATTAAATATAACTCGAGAGTTCGATAAATTAGAAAATAATTCTCCAGTATTTTTCTCAAATTTATCGCCATTTGGCCATAGCCACTCAAGCCCTACGGCTATATATATATATATATATATATATATATATATATATATATATATATATATATATATATATATATATATCGTGTGCTCTTTCAGTTCACATTTACTTACAAAGAGCACATCCATATTCTCTGATATCTTTATGTATTTTCATATGACTAGCTAAACATCGTTTGTACCTATTTTTTACTTATTGCTGTGGTTACTTGTTTACTTCTTAATTTAATCCTTTGGGATTAAATTTTGAAGTGCGATTAGGTTTGACACTTCAGTCCACGAGAAGGAAGAATAAATTAGGGCATTTAAACCCTGAAGTGCAAAAAATAACGTTAAACATAATTGTTATGTTATGGATAGGACAGAATTTTACCATATTTACTTCTTGTATCCATTATTTTCTTTAAATTCCATTTTAGTCAGTTGCAAAGATGCAATGATGCAAGCGCTGTGCGTCTGCGCGTATAATTTACAAAGAAATATTTGATTACATTTCCAAGATACGTATTTTTATTCAATAAGCTTACAGTGCTTTTTTTCACGTTGCCTGGGAAACACAAGTGTTGTTTAGAAATAGCTTATTTTGCGTATTGAAAACAATGAAAAAATTTCAATTTTTTTTGACAGTTGTAGGAAAAATATATTTTCATATAATGAAAATTTAAATGTATTTTTTTTTAATTTTATTGAAAGAGAAAATTTACAGAAAAATTTATAACACATAGAAAACCTTTATTATAAATACATATTTCTTATGCGTGTTCTCATGTGCTGCCGCTATGATTTCTCATGTGCTCTTCCAATTCAACCTTACTTAGAAATTTCAAATTGCAAACAGTACATCCATATTCTTCGATACCTTCATGTATCTCCATATGTTTAACTAAGGACGATTTATCAATAAACTTCTTGTTACATCTGTGATATTGAATTCCAAAATGCATTTCCATATATTGGGTTAAATCAGCTCTTTGTTCAAAAGTTTTATAACAAACAGATCATTTGTGATGTGTTTGCATGTGTCTGGTTAAATTAAACTTTTGTACAAACATTTTATCACAAACAGAACATTTATGATCTCGAATTCCTGAATGTATTTTCATGTGTTGGACTAAATTAAGTTTTAGTACAAACATTTTGTCACAAACAGAACATTTGTAATCTCGAATTCCTGAATGTATTTTCATGTGTTGGACTAAACTAAATTTTCGTACAAACGTTTTGTTACAAACAGAACATTTATGATCTCGAATTCTGGAATGTATTTTCATATGAAGGTATAAAGCGCTCTGTTGTAAAAACGTCTTATCACAAACAGAACATTTGTAATCTCGAATTCCTGAATGTATTTTCATGTGTTGGATTAAATGAGATTTTTGTACGAACATTTTGTCACAAACAGAACATTTATGATCTCGAATTCCTGAATGTATTTTCATGTGTTTGACTAAATTAAATTTTTGTACAAACATTTTGTCACAAACAGAACATTTATGATCTCGAATTCCTGAATGAATTTTCATATGATGGATTAAAGAGCTCTGATATAAAAACGTTTTATCACAATTAGAACATTTGTAATCTCGAATTCTTGAATGCATTTTCATATGATTGCTTAAATAAGCATTTCGTGCAAACCTCTTATCACAAACAGAACATTTATAATCTCCAATTCCATTCACATTGTCTGTGTCCGCACTGAAGTTAGCTTCATCCACATCCGGTTGGTTATCACCTTCACAACTACTCCTTGAAACGCGGTCTTCTTCATCATCAGATGCTGATTCGTCCTTTACATGTTTCAAGTAAAATTCTTGGTCTTCACTGTCTAGAACAAATTCTTCTTTGATGTCGATGTCATCATCTACAACTGTGGCCTGATCATGTTCGTCCAATGACTCTAATGAATCTTCCATCTCTTCTTTAACATTTAAGTCATTATGCACGTCCTGCTGTCGCTCCATCATCAAGTCTAGATTATGTATCTGTATTTGCAACTTGGAAAACTTTTGACCTCGAGGGTCGCTGCTTCCATTTAATATTTTTGTGTATTGCTTTAAGCGCCTATAATTCTCCAAACTCATTTTTCTAAATCTGCAAAATGACTGAACTGTGGTGCGACAAGAAAAACAAATGAATTCTGGAGTCTCCGACTGCGAAATTGTCTGAAAAAGAGAAAATATTTTAATACTACTTGTGAATGTGCATATTAGTGGTCAACATAGAAAAGCTAATTAAACTATCTTTGGAGAGGTTTCATATCTTTGAATTTATTAACACATGTTTGTGATAAATTCATAGTTTTTTAAAGAATAGGTCATAATTACTCAACAGCAGTCTTGTTACAAAAAATATAAATTAAATTACTATAATTTTTAATTGTCGACCGCAGTATTATTATAGTTACTTTTATCTTCAATAAAAAAAAGCTTTCTATGAAAGAAATAGTATATAAAAATATGATGTTTCATAAAAAATCAGTCTCTGAATAATAACTAAGTTACTTAAATCACAGAGACCGGCCAATCCAATCAATCGGTAGCTACGGACGCGTATTGTTCTTATTGGAACTCATCAGCGTAGTGTAACCCGCCAACTGCTGTGAGGCAGTGGCACCGAATGACTGGATCGGCGAGATCTAAAATCCCAATAGGTTTTAAATGGAACTGGGAATAAATTGCTGGGTTGTTTTGGTTTATTGCGCATCCTTATAAAATATACAGATTAAAAAAAATTAAGCATAAATATTTGTAATATACACAATCTAGAAGCAACAAGATAAAATAAAAATGCAGTGGGCAATGCTATACCTACATACTATAACTCAAAACAGTAAAGTGTATTGTGACATTTTAACAGTGTATACTCGTACATGTTGGTATTTCACATAGGTTTAACACGTATTGAAGGACGAATCATAGCACAGAAAACCACGTGGATATATGTCCCTTTAATGAAAGGTCGCGACTATAGTTCGTAACATTGAGTTCTCGTTCATTTTTGTCTGAGTAAGATGTAATAGCATATACTAAAGGCGATTTCGACTGGCACTGGTTAGTACTTGGTCACAGGAATGGTTAGTAAATAAAGTAACCAATTGATTTAGACTGGCACTTTTGACTTTCGTATTTGTAGGACTCGCCTACGGCTCGTCCTATCAAAATAAACTCGCACTCTCAAAATAGTTTCCAACAAGGGATAGACAAGATTTTTCGCGCCAACATTTATGCAAATTTAATAAATAAATTAAATTTATTACTCATTTTCTTAATGACAGGGAATTTTTTTATGTTGCTAACTTCAGAATATTTGAATGTCAATTATGTTTATTCTCCAATATCATAACCTAAAATATCTACATATTTTTATTTGGATTTTACACTGCAAATTCAATTTTAATTACTTACAAATATGTTTAAAATCCATAAACATTCTGTTTTCTTTATTGTAAATACTCAATAGAGTACTTGCAGGAGGCGTGGCCTATTTGGCGGGAGTCTGTTCGTGGGCAACGACCGTTCAGATTAACATTGAGTCTTATGGAGGTTTTGGTTCTCGTAATTTATTTTTGTGTTTTGTCGGTGTTGATTGCGTGTTTTCTTTATATTATATACATTTTAAGAAAGGTAAATGTATATATATAATGTATTTACATTAAATACATATATGTAGAGCAAGTTTATTTTAAATGAAATGTATTAGAAACACATTAAATGTATTGGTAAGTTGATGTATAGTATATGAATAAATACTGATGAGAGATATTTTTTCCAAATATCACTACTTAGATTCTCCCGATAAAACTTTCGCATAATCACTTAATTTACTCATCTAAAAATGAAATATAAATTAATATATTTTAAAATTAAAAGTTAAAGAAAACAGTCATATAAAAGAAATAAAATAATAATACTTGTCAAGTCAATGCTTTGTCTTGTTAGAATTATGATGTTAATTGTCGAAACCCTTGATAACTGATTAAAAACTGTTTAGTAACTGAAAAACTTAACCAAAATTATTTTTTATATCCTCTTTTCATTTATTGTTGGGGTTGAAATTGGTAGGTGGTTTGAAAATTACTTTAATTGGTTTATTTTGGTAATAAGTAAATAGTTTTTTAATTTAGTTAGTTGATGCAAAATGTACTTCTCAAAATTTTCTTCAAATTGAGGTTAATTTTTAATACTATTAAATTTCTGACATCTACATGGATTTTCACTAATTGTTAAATAAATAAGCATATACCATTTCCTAATTTATCAAAAAATACACAAAACATGATGAAAATATTACAGTTTTATAAATTGTTTTCATCAACATTTACGATACTATACTTTTAAAATACGATATTTTAAATTTGCTTTATATTTAGGAGAATTTTGTGTAACCAGTATAATTACGAACTTTCCTTAATCAACGTCATAAGTTTTCTTTTTTCGAAACAAAGTAGAATGCGAATAACAGATAATTTTACAAAAGTAAACATGAATACTCCATAAGACGCCATGTTAAAATTTTGTCTGGTTGCCCAGGAACAGGTTCGCGCGCTAAGTTTGTGACCTTGATGCAAGTACTCTAGTGTACATATATTGCCATTATATTTTTAAGTCAATGTAATACTTTGATGATGCCAACATATAACCATAAAAAGTTAGCAATTTTTGTCGAGCTAGTTCGACAAAAACATGATTTCCGACCGCTTTAGAGATATGTAATTGTGTCAATGTCGGACGGCGGCGCGAAAAATATAATAACCTACTAACCACGGTGACAAGCAACACACACAAATGTCAAGAACATCTTTGACATAAAACATTTGGACTGACAACTTAAACATAAAAATACTTAACCATTAATTAATAAACTATTGCTATGAAAAACGATTTAGTTATCTTACAACTCCGCGTTAACTACGAGTTTAACTAGATATTGAAAAACTGGCCCTAAGTCGTTCTTCTTTGAACGGTTATTATTTCTACAGGAGGACTAGATCAATAAGGATATAAAATGCTATTGAAAACACAATTCATAACATAAATATCACTCAAATATGTTTTTTGCAATACCCGTACTGTAAGTTACCCATTAATAACAAAATTAAAACACAGTAAGTGGAATTTTTATTGCACAATTGGTTTTCATGGTTACATCATTTACTTACCGTCTACGGTGGATGGTAAGTGAAACTTACCGTTTATGGTGGATGGCAAGTAAATATATATATCATTCAAATTTTATTTTTAACCTCAATCTGAAAGCTCTTATTTTTGATACCTATTTTTCCTTTCCTTATATTTACGCAGGTATTGCAAAAAATAACTTACTAACCTCGAACTGTAAGTGATTTTTTAGGTCTAGAATGTTTAGTAAATCTCGACCCTACGGGTCTCGACATCCCAAACTACATTCTCGACCTAAATACTGTCACTTACTGTTCACGGTACGTAACATACTATTATAATGGAAATGATAGGATTACTTACAATTTCAGGCAAGAGATATGTTAGCTGTTGTTGAACTGCAACTCCATCGTCGGCCAGCACTAACACACTTTCAAGTTGCTTAGAATTCAAACACAACACACAAACTTCAGATAAATAATACATTTTATACAAATTATTGTACGTGCTGGAGGGAAATTTGTCACAACCAAAACTTATAAATATGTCAGCCACTGACAGCAACTTGAATATATCGCTCAATGTTGCCAACTATGATATGATGTTAAAAAGCCTACTTTTTACAAATTGGTTATTTATTTTTTCATGTATATTTAAGAAAACTATGTACCGGTTCAGTGTGTTATTTACAACTGATTAAAAATGCGAATTTTTCTAAATATTAACAAAGGGAATAAATCAGGAAACATTAACTATATTCTTTCCAGTTTAGTTAAATACTCGCCGGAGCAGCCGTGAAAAACAGGTTAGGTTACATATCAGGGCTGATAGAACAACATAAATTCTAGAATGGATATCCAAGGTTTGATTAATGTCTATATTGGTGTTTTGGATAAATTCAAACAGGAAAAAACAAATTTTAGACCACATTGAGTTTATTATCGTTCTGTACATTTTATTTTATTTTTACAACATGTTTATTTCCTCCTTGACTGTCCCTAATCCACCAATAGCAGTCCGTTAAAATGATGTCATCTAGAATTATGGTTCACGTACTATTACTCGCTGTTTCCGGTTTTCGTTTCATTCTGTTGTCAGTATTGAGAGATGTGTATGTGTTATGCTTTTGTATGTACGAAGTTTTTAACAAACTGAATTATTGTTTAGGAATGTATTTGTTACAAGATAGTTTTCTGAAAGATCTTACTAGAAAGTGTGTTGCTTGATGTATAATAATTATTGTTTTGTACTAATTTTTGTACATTTGTAGACCATGACGAAGGTTTAATTGTAAACCGAAACGTCGGTTATGTTAGAAGAATAAATGCTCTGTGACTGAGATTTCGTATATTATTTTCACTTTATTTTAAGATCAAACATACGTGTCGAAAGAACGAATCCTTTATTTTAAAAAAAGCAACTTCTGTATTCTTCATTTATTTTTATGTTCTTTATGGTCCAACAACCACCATGCGTCAAAATTTCATGGATTTTTTACAGTGACTTGTACATTGCAATTGCAGATGAAGTACATACGTTGGGTTCGTTCGTTTTGCAAATTCAAATTTGAATTATTCTTGTCATCTGGTCCAATTTTTGACTTTTGATTGGGTTTTTTGCCTTCCTCTACTGAGATTTATTGATATTTGGTTTCAGCACCTCACATTTAATAAAGCTAAGTATTATCTTTCATTTCTATTCAAGTTTAGGTTAATTTTTATAATTTTGCATTATTTTTTGACGTTTTTTCATTTTATTTACATTGGTTATATATGTATATTTGAGTGTATATGTTATAATTTATTATCTTACTTTCTTTATCAAGGATAAGCCTGGTAAGCTACCATGACTCCTACTCTTGTACCAAGAGAACCCGTTTCTTTTTGAATCTTTCATTTTGTGAAAACGAAGAATAAATGGGCGAAGTTTGATGAATGTGTTTGCTACGTGGAATGTCAGAGGTATAAATGGAAACAAAAATGAATTGATGTCTGCAATGCGTACGTATAATGTGAATGTTTTATGTGTGAGTGAAACGATGCAGAGAGGTTGTGGCGAGGAAGAGGTGGATGGAATGTTTTGTTTATGGTCGGGTGTGTGTGCGAATGCTAGAGCGAAACATGGTGTGGTTATGGTTGTAAGTGAACGAATGAAAGCATATATTAGAATTTATGGTTGTATTTCGGAGATAATTTTATGGTGCAGATTAAAGGTAGGCTTTCATAGAATCTTCGTTGTGTCCGTTTACGGCCCAACTGAATCTGAAAGTGATCTTGCAAAGGATCAATTTTGGAATTTGTTAGATAGCGTGATTGATGCGTGTGATCCTGGCGAGAAAGTGATTGTTTGTAGTGATTTGAATGGTTGGGTGGGTGTAAAGAGTAGTGTGTCTGTTAGCGTGTTAGGTAAATTTGGGGATTCTAGAGTGAATGATAAAGGTAGGAAAATAGTCTATTTTGTATGGAGCGGAACCTCTTCATTTCCAATTCCATTTTTAAGCATAAGTTAGCTCATATATATACATGGGAGAATGTAAGTACGAATAGACGTAGTGTGATTGATTTTGTTGTTGTTGTTTGTTGATGCATGGTGGAATGAAGAAGTGAAAGAAGCGATTAAGGAGAAAAAGAAGGAGTATTTGAAATTTTTGAATATGAAGGACGTACCAGGAACTTTGCGTGATGAATGCCTGATGGAATACAAAAGCAAGAATAAATGTGTTAAGAGAGTCGTAAGAGAAAGTAAGGCAGGTTTCGATGAATTGACGAGTGAAAGATTAACGAATGATTATAGTATGAATAAGAGAATGTTTTGGCAGACTGTGAAGAGATTGAGAGGTGGGAGTACAAGACCAGTGAAAGCAATTAAGAGTGCGAATGTTAAGTTGTTGTGGAATGAGTCAGATGTTAGGAATAGATGGTGTGAGTATTTTAAGGAATTGTATGGTGGTGTAAATGGAGTAAATAATAGAGGAGGAAATGCAAGAAATGCTAGGAACGTTGAATGGGATATAGATGATGGTGATGTCAGCTTTGCATTGATACGTCTAAAGAATGGTAAGCCTCCCGGTTTGGATGGTATTACAAATGAAATGTTGAAATATGGTGGTGAAAGATTATTTGATTGGTTAGTTTATTTGTTTTGATTTTGTTTGAAACGGTGCGTGGCTCCTGATGATTGAAAACGTGCTGTTATTTGTCCTTTATTTAAAGGCAAAGGCAGTTCGAGTGAATGTACCAATTTTCGAGCAATAAGTTTATTGAGTGTGGTAGGAAAGTTGTATGGAAAAATCTTAATTCATAAAGTGCGAGCCTTAACAATTTCGAAATTAAGTAATATGCAAGGAGGTTTTTTGCCTGAGAGAAGATGTGTAGATCAAATGTTTTCTCTTCGAATGATTATTGAGAAGTCACTTGATAAGAACAAAAAGGTGTTCTGTGGCTTTCTCGATTTAAAGAAAGCGTATGACAGTGATCTTCGAGAGACTATGTGAGATGTACTTGTAGAGTACGGTGTGGATGGTAATTTGTTGGGAGCGATTCGAGCATTGTATGAAGGAAGTGAGGCTGCGGTGAGAGTTGATGGTAGATTGAGTGATTGGTTTCGTATAGATGTTGGTGTGAAACAGGGTTGTGGAATGTCTCCTTGGTTGTTTAATTTGTATATGGATGTGTTGTTACGAAAGGCATTGAATGGAAAGGATGGTGTACGTATTGGTGGACGTGTAGTGCATGCGTTAGCTTATGCGGATGATGTTGTTGTGTTGGGTGAAACTGAGGAGCAATTGAGAAGAATGATTGTTGGCATAAATGAAGTAGGGAAAGGTTTAAATCTGCTATTGAATGTCGATAAATGTAAAGTGTTGTTGTTTGAGAAGAATGATTTGCTGACTGATTGTAATGTTTCAGTGAATGGTGTGAGACTGGAACAAGTGAATGAATTTGTATATTTGGGTAGTGTGTTCTCGAGGGATGGACGTATTGACCGGGAGATTGAAAGGCGAGTGTCTGCAGGGTGCAAGGTATTGGGTGCTTTGGGTACATTTGCTCGAAACGTGAATGTATCTAGAGATGCTCAAATGAGTGTTTATAATGGTGTGTTAGTGCCTACATTGATGTATGGTTCTAAATGTTGGGTGTGGATGAAGAAGCATGAACGACGTATAACTGCTGTAGAAATGAGATATTTGAGAGGAGTATGTGGGTATACGAGACGTGATCGTATACGGAATACATTGGTGTATGTTGAGTGAGATTGAGAAGAATGTTGTAAAGAAAGTGGGAGTGAGTCAGTTCAGGTGGTTTGGACATGTTGAGCGAATGTTGAATGAAAGGTTGGTGAAACTAATATATGTGGGTGAGATTGAAGATGAACGATTGCGTGGGCGTCCGAGGAATTACTGGTTGGTTATGATTGATGGTTTATTGCGTGAACGAATGATTCCGAGTAAGAAGAATAAACGAGCATGTCTGAATCGCACTATGAATGTGGACAAGGCGAAAGTGGTGTCAGGATAGGAATGTTTGGAGGAGATTGATTGTTGGTTGACTGTGTTTCTGGGTTCGTGCTACCCCACTAAGTGGGACATAGCGTGACGTTATGTATGTATGTATGTACTTTCAAAAATGGCATCATCACCTGTCGCCATATTTACATTATTGCATATTGTTTATTAATGACATTGTTGATGTTGTGAAATACTCTGAAGTATTACTCTATGCTGATGACATGAAAATTTTCCGTACTGTTAATTCTTTAAAAGGCTGCAATCGTCTTCAAGATGATATAGAAAGTATATTAGCTTGGTCTCAGAATTCTAAATTGTTTTTTAATTTTAGCAAATGAAAATAATGAGCTACTTGGTAAAAAAAATACGTATGCGCTTTTCCGTATTCGTATTGTCCATTCTTCCATTTAGTTGTAACACCATCTTTTCTAGTTTATGCTGGACTGGTTGAACCATTTAGTTTGTTTGGGGTTAGGGAATATCAGGTGTGGTTGAGTTACTAGGATTTAATATTTGTGCTGATGAGATATTGGGATTTACTTCCCGCGATGCGTTTTTGTTTTAATGTTATTCTTGGGTATTTTCCTTTATATATATTTTTTATATAACGTACGTCTTTTGTAGTTCGCTGAGTCATTACCGCATTTTGGTCTTTGTTACAGTTTTTAGTAAGATGATTTTCGCCACATTTTATGTAGCGTTCTTGTCTTGCACATTGTATTTTGCTGTAACCGTATCTTTGGCACCTGACACATTGTGGAATTTCTCGCTTTGGTTTGGGGGTGGGGGTAAGAAGTGAATATCATAGTTTTATTGTTCGAATTTTTTTTCTTGTTCTAGTATTAAAATTAAGACTAGTGGAGGATGTTTTTGTGTTCTGTTTTTTGTTAAAAATGTTCACTGCTTTATGTTCTCTTTCTTCGATTTCCATTTTTAAATCGTTCATGTCTGTAGTATGGTGCAGAGTTTTTAATAATACCCCATATGTTTGGGTTTGTTTTAACTTGTATGTGTGGTAACTTACCTTATCGGTTGTAAAACGTTTAATTATTTTTTCTATAGTTGGCAGCTTCATTCTGTTGGATTAGGTTATTCCTGCAGTTTTTATGATGTAGTCGTCTTTTACTTGTTTTCTCCCCTTTTTTTTTTTTTAGTGTACGTATTTTGAATTTGTTATTGGTTTGTTTGCTTATTTCGAGTTGAGCTAATTTCACTTTTATGTTCAAGCAGGCCAGAGGCCTGAGTGCTTGACACTTTATTTATTCATAAATTAGTTTACATAAGTTTTGTTTGTTAATTGAATTAAATTTAATATTTGTAAGTATTAGGTAAGTGTTTGGAGTTCCTGGTTATCTAACCACACGTCCGTTCACTATGAGAACTAGAATGATAATCTAAGGGAATAATAAATAAATAATTCAATAATATTTATATTTGATAAAATTATTATTTGTGCAATCTACAGAAGGTAAGAATAATAAATATAAGTGTGAATATTTTTATTTCTTGAACACAAACAAAGTTTCTATGAACCTACGTACATATTTTAAAAATTTCTACAATCTAAAATTAATTTATTTATTTATTTCTTTATTCTACAGGACGAATCCCAATAACAGAATAAAATGCAATATAATTACAATAAATTAATAATAATAAATAAATATTTAAATAAATTATTAAAAATTGTATGTTGTAATCACTTCGAATACATAAATATTTTCTGTGCAAATTTCGTGTTTGTCTCAAATGCGAATCTGTTCCATGCGTCTGGTAAGTACATTTATTCCAGCCACAACTGCGAGGTATATAATCATGGATATATACTACAATAATAAATTTTAGATATTTATTAATTGTCTATTAAAAAAACTGCCACAGGTATAATTCCGGACTTACATTATATAAGAAACTCTTATGTAAGCTGAAAAATTTCGTTTTAATTAAAGTTGTGTCAGACGTAGAAACAAATAACAAGTGCTGTTTAATCTAAAATATTTACATGTTAATGAAATAGCGTTAGTAAAAATAATAAGATTACTTTTCTTGACACTCCTGGATTTGCATAAGTTAATAAATTTGAGGACAGTTTCTGTCTATATTTTATTTCCTACAACAAATATTTGATAGTTTATATGATATTAACATGAAATTAGAAGTAGATTTGAAGTAATAATGTATGTACCAACCATTGTTTCGTACGTAATATTTATAAAAATCATTAATCCAATTAAAAAGATATTTAAAGACAATATGGGAATAATTGTTGGCCATGCTAAATATATTTCATTTGAAAAAATAGCTTCTATATAAATGCATAAATAGAAAGTTAAGGTGCAAAAAGTGGTAAATATTTTGAGTGTAATTACTACGTTCATAATGTTTTGGTAAATTTTCATAACTTCTTGTAATTTCTCATAGTTTCTCCAATATGTCTTTATTTGACTTAGGAGCCGGATTTCTTCAGTGAACAGTTCAAACAAAGTTAAAATGTTTCTTCTGCACTTCTGCTTCCCGCAGAATTTTTGAAATCTTTGTAAGATTAGTAGAGGAAAGATTAGAATCGGCAATAATATTAGAATGATAAATCCAATATCATTAACAATAAAATCCCAAATAAAATAAAATGTTTTTAATAAATAATGGCCCAAAAAACAAAAAATTATATGTTTCGATGCAGTTATATTAATAAGTATAATTAATAAAAGTAAAATTACAACCTTTTTATCATTAATTTTGTTTCTCAAAATTCCGTGAAAACTATTATTTATTTCGTTTAAATGGCGCAGAATTATGTTGATCTGAAACATAGTAATAAATTTAAAAAAATTAATATAAATACACAATCTTTAAAATACTAACTAGTATTAGTAACAATATTTTCGTGTTTTAATTACTTTATCCAAGTATGAGGATTAAATAATAGTTATTTGTCAAACTAGAGAGGAAAGCGCTTCTTTTTCTATTCGTGCGGGAATGGAAAAAGGGTTTTCCTCCCGTGTAAGACATATATTTTTCACGACATGTTTCTAAAAACGATTTGCTCGGACCTAAAATAGACTTTGACAACACAACTGCCACTTTAAAAGTTTGATTGTCAGATGCAGATGCATATCAGTGTTTCCAATAAACCAATCTTAAATATAAATTAAAGTTATCAAATTGTGATTTAATCTAGAAAAAGAAAAATAAGACATAATTGTAAGACAATTTAAAGTATGTGTGTCACTAAAATAAGGATTTTCAATAAAATTAGGCATTTATTTATAAATTTTAGAATATATTTTTTTGTAAATAACGTCCATATTGGTAACACTTATATTTTCCTCACTAGAGAGAAAAAAACACATTTTCTTCAATATTTCGGGAGAAAAACGGCGGGGTTTCGTAACATGCCGTAAAAAAAAATAATTTTATGATAATTATTGCAATGACTATGACAAATGAAGCAAAATAAGTAGAGATAGAATTTATATTATTAAAAACTGTATGATGCTATACTTTGTATGAGCGTCCCTCCATTCTATTCTGCCAAACTAAAGTTTTATTCATTTCTTACATTTGTAGTTATTGTGAACATTGTAATAAAGTATTTAATGCCGAACATTTTCTTAAAACTCGTGTTGAGCTTGAAGAATAACGTAATAGCTAAAAATCAATTTAAGAAACAGTGACGAGTGACGTAGTGTTTTGGAATACACCCGAGATGTATTGGACATTTTGACAATCTTGAACAGTTAAAAATAAATTAATAATCATGGCGCAATATGACATGATAGACACAATGAGGTTAGAGATCTTGACTCAATTCAAGGCCGCAATGTTAATCAGAAACAACATATGGCGTTATATGTTTGATGCGTTAGAAGAATCCATTCCACCAGAAAAGCTGAAAACCACTTAAATGAGCAAACAAGATCTTGAAGCCAGATCTGATATAATCCTGGCTTTTACGCATTCATTGCACTTACTAAACTTTTCCTGTACATATTCCCCCTCCTTGAAAGGACACTTTCAATATTATTCTATAACATATTTAAAGTAATGTTACATAAAATCCCTTTAATGTTTATAAATAAAATGCATGAAAGAAAAAAACTTCATTTGACAAAAATATATTAACTATTTATAATAGTTCTTAAGTGTTCTTCTCCTTAAAAAGTCTCATTTCCTTCAACGGGTAAAACGCAAAGTTTAGAAATGGCATGTTTAATTTCTCCAGAACTTGTTTATATTAATACAACCCGAACTACACCAGTTGCCTAGAAATAACTAAATAATGCGTCCCACCTTAGATAATATAACTCTACACTCTACTGGATACGCGGAACGGTTAATGCGAGGGATTAAGTGAGACAGTGGTATTAAAATAGTGACATACAGCGCGCAGACTCGTAGAAAATTCGCACTCGCTGAAAATAAGCACATATTTTTGAATTCAAATTTGAAATTCTTATTGTATATATTTATTTTTTACTTTTATTTTGTAGCGATATTATATTATTTGTATTATTGGGAAAGCTAGAAAAGTACATAACTCTTTAGATAAAACTATTTAAACATGTTTCTTATATCATTTAATCTCATGCCATCTAACTTTCATTGTATTTTTATAATTATAGTACTACATTTATATTTATCAAATAGGTAAAATGTAAACAAATTATAACTTACTTATGAAATGTTATGCCCAGTATTTTGCAGACTTCAATACTGTACAGCAAAATACACAGGTCATTTTGAAAATAGTATGATAACACAAAAATACAACAAAGTTGAATTGTCCACTTCAAATATCACAAATGCACTAACACTGTGTCACTGACGCACCAACACAAGCAAACAAACTGAGAACAGTGACGCGTTCTGAGTCTGCGCGGTGTCGGTTATTAGTTTAGTTTTATGTCTCCCACTTTTTTACAAAATTCCTTATTCCATCTTTCTTAATCCCTTGCATTCGCACCACCTTATGGCCAGACATATGCTTTCGCGTATCCAGTAGAGTTATATAACCACTTTAGCACTGGTAGATTTTCATCTTTCACAATCACTAAATCACCCACTTCCAATGTTGTTTCCGTCTTTCCACTTCGTTGCCGCTGCTGAAGCTCGGCCAGGTACTCAGGCCGCCATCGGGCCCAGAAATTTTGGTGAAGTTGCTGAATATTTGCAAGCGGACAATCGGTTTTCTGGTATAGAAATTAGATTCGGTCCCGGGATGGAACTTAATTTTTTCCAATTAAAAAATGGGAAGGAAGGAGGATTTATAAATCGTATGGGTTATCAGTCAAAGGTAACAACGGACGAGAGTTCAGAATTGCCTCGATTTGATTTAAAAGTATATTTAATTGGTCTTACATAAGAATAGCGTTTTAAACAGTATATATATATATATATATATATATATATATATATATATATATATATATATATATATATATATATATATAACAGCTAAACGAGCTACAATAAAATACTATAAGCCAATCTTATACAGAACGAAGGGGGACATTCAATCATGAAAGAAAATATTTGTTTAAACCAGTGGTTCTCAAGCTACAACACAAAGTTATATTTTTTCAAATGAGATGCTGTATATTTTTAGGCCCATTCGATAGAGTATTTTTTCTGAATTCAGCCATGTTTTCGTCTTATACCCTTACATAACGAAAATATTGAGAAAAATGCGAAAGAAATTTAAATAAATTTTATTTTTAAAGTTATTTTTCAGTAGGCTATGAAAAACAAAATCTGCTATCTGTCAATTTGAATAATTTATTGTATAATTCCTATCGTTGCAAATTGCTATTATTGTGTTGTGTTGTGTTGTGCTATTATTTTTTCCTTAATATTGCTGGAATTTATACAAACGAAGATTTGTTGAATTTATTAATAATTTATGGTGAATGCAATAAAAACTATGAACAGGCTTGCAATATTTTTGCTATAAGAAACCCAGATAAACCGCGTCCAGGGAAAAATGTCATCTAGTGGATTACAAGAAAACGTAAAAGACAAAGACCAATTAGAAATAATGATGAAATAGAAATAGCTGTTTTGAGATTTATCGCTCGTAATCCAAGTACGTCCACACGTGTAATGCTAAAGGACATTTTATTTCAAACATGTCGATTTGGCAAATTTTGAGTAAACATAATTTGAAACCATATTACCATAAATTATTACAGGCATTATATAATATAGATAATGAACGTAGAATAGAGTTTTGCGAGTGGTATTTAGTACAAAACTATGAAAATAACGACTTTCATAAGAAATTGTTGTGGACGGAGGAATCAAAATTCACTAATAATGGATTGTTCAATAGAAATAACGAACATGTATGGTCGGAAGAACAACCGCATTCATTTTGAGTTAAAAATTATCAATGTAGGTGTGGTTTTAATGTGTGGGTTGGATTAATGGGGAATAAAATTATTAGCCTCCATATTTATGAAGAAAATTTAAATGGGCCACATTATTTAAATTTTTAGAAAACGAAATAATAAATTATCTAGAAAATCTTAATTTGAATGACAGACAAAATATGTGGTTTCAACAGGACGGAGCGCCGGCTCACAATACTCGTCCAGTGTATGAACGGCTACAAAATATGTTCGAAGATCGCTGGATAGCTACTAATGGGCCATTTAACTGGCCTGCCCGTTCCCCAGATCTCACCTCTAGAATTTTTTTTATGGGGATACTTAAAAAATAAAGTTTACTCTACACCAGTAACAACTAAAGATAATTTAATGGATCGCGTAAGAGATGCGTGTGCTACTCTAACACCGGAAAAATTAATAATGCTACTTCTGAATCAGTTTTAAAAAGATTTGAATTATGTTTAGAAAGAGATGGAAATCAGATAGAACACTATTTATAAAGTTATAACAAGTAATTTAATGTATTTAATTTGTTTCGTTGTATTGTTCTATTGTTTTTTATAGCCTACTGAAAAATAACTTTAAAAATAAAAATTATTTAAATTTCAATCGCATTTTGCTCAATATTTTTATTATGTAAGGGTATAAAACGAATAAATGGTCGAATTCAGAAAAAAAAAACTATCAAATGTCCTTTTCAATTTGTATGTAAATAATATTCCAAGAACACCTGCCACGAAATTAGCACTATATGCAGATTATCCAGCTATCTATACAAGTACATATCGTATAGATATTAGAGACCATTTGTAATATGCTATATTATATAAGTTTTGGTATTGGTTTTGTAATTTATCTACATTTTGGAATTTTTGTTTAAATTGTTTTACAATTCCTCTGGACATATCGAAATTTTCGCAAACACAATGTGCTCGACTTTCATTGATAGGGGCGTCAAAAAGATCTGCTTTATATTTTAGGGTCCCCAGATTACGATATTAATAGTTTCGTGATGATGTATGTATGTGCGTGTGTGTTGTCTGTCTGTGTGGATCTCTGGAATTAAGGTTTCCCAAAAACTACTGAACAGAAAATGTTGATATTTTGCATATATCAACTGCATCGGGAAGAGCTGATTAGTTTTTGGTGATAATTCAATAACCGGAAGTGGTAGTTTACTTTAAGCCCTGTCAAGTTATTTTGAAATATCTCAATAAATTATAGTTAAATGACAATTTTTTTTAGTAAAATAATGTTTCAAATATTTTTATCTACAATTATTATTGGTTGAAACATTTTACTCTTACTGTCACCGTTAACGATTTGCAAAACGTTAAAGATAAATTATATTTTGACATTTTCTTATAAATTTGCAAATCTATGCTTTTTGAAAAAAAAAAACAAAATGAGGCTTGGAAAATATCATTATTGAAAAGTATTTTGTTGTCAGCGTTTAGATTTTTTGAACTGTCTATTCCTATTAGGATATCAAAATTTGAATGAAAATCAAAAATGTCATATTTCAATTTTTGTAATTTATTTGATAATTTAAAAATCTGATTTGGTCCAACACATAACCTCCCGCTTAAACAATTTCTAAACGGTGCAAAATAGAAATAACAAATACAAATTGTAGCTAATATTATTTAGCATCTTTTTTATTATAATAAAATTTACTCTAACTCAATTATTTACATACATATGTTCAAAATACCTTACAGCACTACAAGTAAACTACCACTTCCTGTTGATGATCAGCCACCAAAATTTAATCAGCTCTTTATATGAACATCCAAGGTCTAAATATGAAGTTTCAAAATGATATTATTATAATCTGATATGGCCACCACATAACTTCCTTCATAAAAATTATAGCCAATACTATTCTACATCTTTTTGCATGTTACAAATTTTACTGTAATTCAATTATTTACTAAGATATATCAAAAAACCAGAAAGTTCTTCAAGTAAACTACCACTTATGGTTCATAGATTGCTACTAAAATCTGATCCGCTCAACAAGTAAATTTTAAATATGAAATTTCAGATATCTTTATTAGATTTTGAGTTATCCTGGAAGAAAAAATCGTCAAACATACACACACGCGCACTCGCATGCGCAAACGTACACACGTGCCGTTGTTATTTGGAAAGGATTTTTGAAAATATGTATATGCTACTTTAGGTTGAACAAATGATCTAGTACTTCCCGTGACTATTAATACTTTTAATTTATTTTCAGGGATATTTCTTTAAACCAATGAAATGCTTTATTGTATGTCACGTGTCTGCGTTTTAACCAATTCTGTCATTATGATACTGAGAATAATGCTCTTGTGATTATTCCCGGCAATATTCTCTGTAGCTTTTTTATTTTTGTTGACAGATGTCAGATGTCAGATTGTATCATCAACACAAGTAAAAATAAGCAAAAAAGATAGATTTAGTGCTGTGCCTGATAATGAAATAAAAAAAATAATCTAATTAAATATAACTCGAGAGTTTGATAAATTAGAAAATAATTCTCCAGTATCTTTCTCAAACTTGTCGCCATTTGGCAATAGCCACGAAAGCCCGTAGGCAACAAGTTTTCGAAAGATCTGTCAAATTATTCCGAGACTGTTTCAGATAAAAAAAATTTTTTCGTCTTGATGTTGAGTATTATGCGAGTCATTCTTCAGTCTTCTGTTGGGTATACAGGTAATTCATTTTGTGGATTATAATCGATATTAAAGATTCCTCAGCTATAAAATTTGTTATGGCATAAACGTAACCAGAGGCCGTTTTGACCTCTGGGGTTATATGTATAACAAAGAAACCAAACTTGGACCCAGGGGTATGTTCCCGAGCGAGGTTTGGGCTCCGGCCAGCTAAACAGTGGAGACGGGGTGGTTCGCCGTTGCTGAAATAAGGGTAGTAGGTAGGGCACCAGTCACTCGGGTAAGGGGGAGGAAGCAACAACAATAGCTCAAACTTAAATATCTATGGAATCTATATCGTACCAAAAGGATGTTATAAACAATGAGGACTTAACGGCGAGCACGGCGGCAGTCTCGCGCGAGTTATACTGTGGCTGAAGGCCGATGGTACTTAAGCCTGAAGGGCGGTACGTCGCGAAAGGGGCAGGAGTCGTTGAAAGGGGTGCGGCGAAATATGAAAGCGCAACAACACGGACCGCAGTTGATCGATCAATTACGTCGAGGCGCACGAAACAAATAGTGAATACGCTCATAGGCTCGCAAGACGAGCTCTTGATCGCTTTCCTTGGAAGCAATAACAGTAACACAATGTAACGCTAACAATGGCCTCGCGGGAGCCAGCCTACACCTCTCACGTTACCCAGGTATAGTTCACAATATACATAGAACAAATATCGGTTCACAGAAGGTGAACACAAAACCAATTCAATAATAATACGATATACAAAATACGTAATGAGTTTGAACGCAAATATAATAATAATAATATGTAAACTTCTTGACTGGGATTGTATTAAAATAAAAACAATTTCTGGATTGCAGTCACAATGATAAAATTTTATTTCTACCTCTACCGGTTTCTACCCCACATGGGTCTTCTTCAGGAGCTACAAACAGTTTTTTTTTTTCCAAATTAATTACAGACAACAGAGAATAAAATGCTAATTTTAAAATATAACAATACTTACGAGAAAGTCAAACATTAAAAGTAAAATTTGTCAATAAAAACATTTTAAAATAATAAATAATTAATAAATAATTAAAAACGGACATCGTACTTAACACACATATACTATCTTACTTAAACTAGTTAGCTACAAGGTCATACATAATTTACATTTCAGTATTACACAAAAAAAAGTTTTTTTGACTAGAAATACGTTGTTTAATTTATTTGACTTTTCGATTTGACTTTAGAATATTGTTGTATATAGTGCTTAAATTTGAGGTATCTGTCTTTAAATTTACATTATTTTTGTCAGACTTAATGTATAACATTTCTAAGGTTAATCTTTTACTTAAAATTTTTTCTGAATCTAAAATTCTTGTATTATCAAAGTCAAAATTGTGTTTGAATGTTTTACTATGCTCAACCAATGCGCAATTGCCTACAGGTTTTTTATTATTGGTGCAATTCCTTTTGTGTTCTTCCATTCTAGTTTTAAGATATCGTTTCGTTTGTCCAGTATATTGTGCTGCGCAGTACTTACATGGGATTTTATATATAACATTCGTCTTTAAATTTTGTGGTATTTTACTTTTTAGCTGTGTAAAAAGGTCTCCTACAGTTTTTATTTGTTTACACGCAATATTACAATTTAAATGTTGCTTAAAAAGTTTTCTTAATTTTGGCGTAATGCCATCTATGTGTGGTAGAGAATAGTAACGTGTTGGTAAGTTTGCGTTTCTTCCGTTATCAGCTGTTGCGTTGTCAATGTTATTGTTTTTGACATGTGTTTGTTTTGTTTTAGTTTTATATTCATTAATCACTCCTTTTATGATTCCGTTCGGATAGTTGTTTATTCTTAATAATTTAGTGACAGTGTTAAGTATTTCTTGTTGGTACTCTACCGAGGTTAAGTTTAAAGCTCTAAAAATTAAATTTCTTTCTCAAAAAAAACTGTTTGTAGCTCCTGAAGAAGACCCATGTGGGGTAGAAACCGGTAGAGGTAGAAATAAAATTTTATCATTGTGACTGCAATCCAGAAATTGTTTTTATTATAATAATAATGATTGTCGATTATCTGGTGCAGAGGCGGAGGGGCGGCAGGAACCAGGTGGTACGGCAGGATGGCGACTGTCGGCTCGTAACTCGGAGTGCCAACCATAAAATCCTCTCCAACACGGTGACCAGGAACAGAAACAGACAACACGCAGACGGACGAAGACGACGAGAACAGCGAGATGACGATGAGTGTGAGATCTCGTATTGGTTTCTACGGCACGATAATACGGGAGATCACACACAGCGAAACCAACGGTAGATCCAGAAGGATGAACCGAAAACAACAGGGAGAAATAAAAAGAAAAGCCTTAGTTGTAGTGCGGCGTAAAGTATTAAAAGTTCGGAAGGTTATGAAATCCAGGAATCTCCTGTGAGAATACCAAATTCTCTAAATAATGACGTATGTGTCTCAAATCCCCGAAAAGGTGCTTAAAGCCCAGTGTACGATACTTCAAATCAAAATTACTGTCTCAAGCAAACGCACAATACGTCTAGAACCTTATACGTTAACTTTTAGAAAAGGGCCGAAATCTCAAGGTGCAGATTGCAACTGCCTTCAATCGGTTCAATTAAGTAATCTGAGGCATCACCAAAGTATGAAAAACTAAAATGTAAGAAAAGGTTAGGGTAGTGTCCCACATTACTGACATGTTCTCCCGGTAGCCTACGTGACAGAAAATAAATGACGCTTGAGCATCAAGCTCGCGCGCATGCGCTCGACAACTAAGATTGTCACATGACAACTATCAACCAGATGGTGAATGGCGAAACGGCAAAGGAAAACAAACATGAATGATGAATGAATAAGGAAAGGGAATCTAAACGAGGTAAGTAATGAAATAGGTGCACTAATATGACCATCTTTAAATTTCAGGGATACCGAAACTAAATTAATAAGATGAAGATTACGGAAGTTGATGATAATAAGTTACTGATACGATTCAGAGGTTAAAGTGAACTAATTGGGTCAACTAATCTTTAATCAGGTACGTAAGGTTGCAAATATATAAAATATCTCTAAATTATTAACCGAATTTCAGCGATAGTTCAGATAAATGAATGACTACGACTTGAATGAACGACGAACACAAGGCACGAAAGTAACGAAATGACAACAGTGACGCAGGACGAAATTGTCACGTAACAAATTTTGGTTTAATTACCTAGAAAAAATTTGAGATGATCCTGGACTGGGTTGATATGTATTCCGGGTTGAAATATTCATAGGTGTTGGTTGATAATTTAGATTTTATTTCTAGGAAAATTTTGAGACGATTCTGGACGAGTGTTCGCAATTATGGATCAATTTCTAAAGATAGGCTGTGATTGTTGTTAGTAATTATTTTTAAAGGGAAATCTATTTTGTTCAAACCGTGGGTTAAGTGTTATTCTAACAAGTTTAATATGTGTTGTATTTTATGATAGAATCAAACACTATTTCATGGTAATTTTGTTTAAGTTCTGCCAATTCTATATTTCGTGTGTGCATGTAGCGTTTATTCTGAAATAAATTTAATAATGCGTTTTAAATCGTCCCAGGTATTTAACGTGCTGAACGCAATATTGACAGCGGCTCCGCCCTTAATTTTAGCTAAAATACTCGACATTGAAAATTCGTTTTGAAAATCACTTACATCTATTCCATTCCATTCTAAAACTTACTAATTTTTCTCTTATTTCAATGAATTTCGAGAGTAGTTCGCTCTCGCCATGGAACTCTGGCACTTAGTTGAATTTAAATTTAGAATGGAGTTTTCAATATCTGAATCAAGTTTAATTTTTTCTATAAATATTGTAATAGTATATTTGAATTCTGAGTCAGAATCTGCACCTGAACTACCTGAATTGATTGATTGGGAACCTCTGAATGACATTTAGTGTACTCACAGTGAGATGAGGACCCAATACATGGGTCGGCTCAGAAATACTGCGATGTCGATTGCTGGGGTTGCTGTGCGCTCGAACTCGTTGATGTGCATTCAAAGGTGGGCGGGGTTTGTTCCTTGGATTACATTGATTTTGGGCTACTAGTGCTCGATATGCCTTCGAGCTTGCTGATATTCGTTCAGCTAATGCGGCAAGAACTTATTTTCACGAGCGACAATAACTTAATTTCGATCGCAATTAAATCGTTTTACGAACCTAAATTATGTTCCATAATACCGTATCGACAATCCTACCTGTCTGCACCAATTAATTTTTAATAATCGTCTATGTGTTTTTAAAAAGATTAATTTTATTAAAAGCTTACACTTACCTCGTCTTTGTAAATATAAGAAGAAATATGACTTGCGAATGCTAAAAGAATATTCCCAATGGTAAAAAAAATTAGTTGTAGAGAATAAACCATCACCGACAAATATTCTCCATAGTTACTTCTGACGACATAATAACTTTCTTTAAAGATCGATATATAATTATATAATAAAGAAATATCTATTAATAATGCCATAACAATAGTTCTGTAGTTATGTTCTACTCCTCTAAAAATTATTGGAGTTAACTACCTTCTTATATAAATTCATTATGCCTTACTTGTTACAAATTCTTGATGAGCTCCACCCAAATAATCCCATGATAAAGAAAAATGGTTTCACAGAATCGTAAACATCTGTTAAATAAGGCATTTCTTTCTAATTTGCTAAAGAAAATACCAAATTTGAATGAGATGATGAAATTTAGAAACTATTGGAGAATCGACAATGTTGAATTGTGTTCAGTTTGACAATGAAACAGAAATACAATATGTTGCCTAATGGTAATTATAGAGATAACAAAAAAATTAATTTCAATGTAATTTGTTCTGCACATTAATTCTATTATGCCTATTATAGTATATTAGATATACATATATATAAATTATAATACTAGATCAATTCAAACTTAAAAAAAATTATTTTATTTTGACTCAAGCAATTACAACGTGTTTATACTTTGATGTGCAGAACAGAATCTAAATCCACAAGTTACATATCTTTCTTTTGTATGCAGAATTTACCTTACTAAGCTTTTAGTCTCACCTTACAGCGTGAGAAGTTGTCTGATGTAACATACGTAAATTATTGTGCAATACAGGGCTGGACTTCTATATTACTCCTCCGCCCTTAAGAGGAAAAGCTAATTCTTAAAGAGAATTACTTTTACTAATTTCATTTAACTCAATATCTTTTTGATTGTGAGCATCCAAACAGGCGCCGGGTTACGTCAATGATTTTATAATAGATTAGTTAAAGAAAGTAGCATAACTAGTAATTAAGGGTGTTATATGTTTATAGGTATTACGTGTCGGGGATCTGTTATTAAGTTACGTGCCGAGGTTCGGCAGTTGGTTTTGTGACGTTGAGTGGGACGCACGAATTTACAATAATAAACTCTTTTCTCAAAAACTTATCCTTTGTTTTATTTTTATACACCGAAGCTCACAGTTTCAGAAGTGGGATAGTGCTCATTGCTTCCACGAGTGTATAACGTGCAATATAGTGTGCTTATAAATTGTGTCAAGTACAAGTAGTGCAATTACATTATGCCGCGAAGTCGTGATAAGAGGCGACGAGAACGCCAGTGTGACTCTAGTCCTGACGAAAGTCCAAAACGCTACCGGAAGAACGGAAATGAACGGTACCAAAGCGAACGATCGGTGGAAGGCCACACATCATCTAGCAGCTCTAGAAGCGCTCATAACGACCCTAGTAAAGAGGACACGGTAAGCCGACTTGAACGTCTGGTCGAAAAATTAGTTAACAACAAACAAAACGAGTCAGACGCTTCACACAACCACCAAGCGAGTACAAGGTATGTAGTAAAGAATGACTGTATACCCGAGTTTACTCCAGGTAAGCCTAACACAAGTATTAATAAATGGTTACATAAGATTGAACAATTAGCTCTAATTCACAATTGGGACGAATCATTAAAGACATATTATATGCAATCGCGTTTAAGTGGACTGGCTAGAAGCTGGTACGACAACTTACCATCTTATGACTACCGCTGGGACGAGTGGAAGTCTATGCTAAGTCGTGCATTTCCAGAAAGTAATGATTTTGCGACTTCACTTAGGAAATTGGTTGATCGCGTTAAATCACCCAACGAAACTATGCTACAATACTATTATTGTAAAATGGAACTCCTACAAACTTGTAAAATTACAGGTAAAGATGCAGTTTCATGTCTTATTGATGGTTTAGATAATCCTACGCACAAGACAGCAGCAAAAGCAGAGCGCTACGATGCACCCGAAACGCTCTACGAGGAGTTTCTGTCCACCATAAACGAGAAACCATGTACAGCAACGTCAACATACGACAGAAAACATGTAAACGCAAGGGGATATAATCCCAATGGGTCTGGTACCCCATTCAGAAAACCTCGCGATTCTCGCCCACTAACACAAAGAACGAAGTGTTATAATTGCGGTGGAGATGACCACATCTCAAACAAATGCCCCAAGCCTCGACTGGTATGCAAACGCTGCAACTGGTTGGGCCACGAAGAGAAAGATTGCAAACGAACATTACGTAAACGTACGTACTCTGTTCAATCTTCTGCTGATAATTCATATCAGAAGAATTATTTCATTGATTGTCTAGTCAATTCCACCAAAGTCTGTGGATATATCGACACAGGAAGCGCAGCGGTATTAATAAACGAATCAACTGCATCCAAATTAAATCTTGTAGTAAGTACATGTAAAGTAGTAGTAAGTGGGTTTGCAGGTGGATCCGTTGCAGTCACTGGAGAATGTACAGTTCGTTTAGAAGTTGATTTAGCTTATGCTGACGTAAAAGCATTAATTGTCTCTGATCGAGTTCAGAAAGTCGACATAATTATAGGACAACCTTTCATCAACCATCCCAACGTCGTGGTGACCATCAAAGATGGAATAGTACGAGTATTCAACAAGGAACTGGCCCACCTTCCACAGATAGAACATTTGCCGCCGAAACGTGTCACCATACGAGTGGCAGAGAGCTCTGTCATTCCTCCGCATCACCTTGCGCACATCATGGTTACAACCGACTGTGATCCGAAGGACACCGTCTACGTGGACCTGCAGAATCGGATGTGGCCAGGTCATGCTCATTGCGTTCCCAGTTGCATATTTACGTCCTTCCCAGACGCCGTACTCCCGTTGCTAAATGCAAGTAACAACGAGTTGCTGCTGAAGCCCGGAGAAGTGCTGGCAAGAGGGGAGATATGCACTGAGAAAAGCCTACAAGCGGTCAATGTAAGTAATTTCTCAATTAATTATCATTCCTTTACAGAACAAGACGTTAACGTGGATAACGCCACACCAACTGACACCGTCAGAAAACTTTTAGATTTGATTACCGCGTATAGAGAATGTTTCTCGAATAATTTGTCCGAACTAGGTGCAACTAAATTCCTCGAAATGAACATTGAATTGAACTCCGATAAAACAGTAAACTATGCACCATATAGACTTTCTCATAGTGAACGCGAAACCGTACGGGGATTAGTAGACCAAATGTTAGCGAACGGTATAATACGCGAGTCGTCATCCCCTTTTTCAAGTCTAATACTATTAGTGAAAAAGAAATCAGGTGAACAGCGGTTATGCGTAGACTATCGCGCTCTAAATAAAATCACAACGAAAGATAAATACCCCCTTCCACGTATAGACGATCTATTAGATAGACTTAAAGGAAATTCGTATTTCACTAGCCTCGATTTAGCATCAGGTTATTATCAGGTACCGATAGCGGAACAAGATGTATATAAAACTGCCTTCATAACGCCCGATGGGCAATACGAATTTTTGAGGAAGCCATTCGGGCTAACAAATGCTCCCGCGATATTTCAGCGCCTAATTAATCGCGTCCTAGGACCCTTGCGCTTCACACACGCATTAGCATACATGGACGATATATTAATAACCTCATCAAGCTATGAAGAAGGCTTAAGCAGGCTCGAGGAAGTTCTTAAATTATTACGCGAAGCTGGTTTAACACTTCGTCCAGAAAAATGTCACTTTTTCAAAACAGAAATAGAGTATTTAGGGCACGAAATTAACGCTCAAGGAATTCGCCCCGGTAAATTAAAAACCTTAGCAGTTGAAAAGTTTCCTACCCCGCGAAACTTCCACGAAGCACGGCAATTTATCGGGTTAGCAAATTATTTCCGAAAGTTTATTCATAATTTTGCAATTATCGCGCACCCTATTACAAATCTTTTTCGTAAGAACATTCAATTCACGTGGGGCGAGGAACAGATGCGTTCCTTTGACAAATTAAAAGTCGCGTTATCATCAAGACCCGTTCTAGGCATTTTCGATCCAGCGTGTGAGACTGAATTACATACGGACTCATCTAAATGGGGCTTAGGCGGTATATTACTACAAAAACTTAACAAAGAATTAAAACCTATCGCTTATTTTAGTCGACAGACCACGAAACATGAACAACAATACCAGTCGTACGAATTAGAGACATTAGCCGTTATCAACTCATTACAAAGATTTCGCGTATATCTAATAGGTATAGAATTTAAGGTTATCACCGACTGCAACGCGATTAGAAGCGCCTTTGCCAAACGTGATCTTACCTCTCGAATAGCACGATGGTGGCTTATAGCAAGCGAATACACGTTTACGATCGAATATAGACCAGGTACAAAAATGGCGCATGTCGATGCCTTGAGTAGAAATTCGGGAACGGTTGAAAACGGTTATGACGAATTAAATATATTGCAAATTAATATTAACGATGCCGACTGGGTACTCGTAGCCCAGCTGCAAGATAGTAAGATTAGAAACATCCACGAAACACTTTCACGTAAACCCATAGGCAATGACGAGAAACGTATACACAACGAGTACTGTCTAAAGAATAATCGCGTACATCGCAAAACGGGTGACGGGATACGTTGGGTGGTTCCGAGCGGTGCGCAAAGACAGGTTGTATCAATGTATCACGATAAAAACGGTCATTTTGCTCTAGATAAAACTATCGAAATCATAAAACGTCATTATTGGTTCCCAAATATGAAAAGATACGTACGTCGTTATATTTCGCTATGCTTACAGTGCTTATACAATAAAGAACTCTCTGGTAAACGTCCTGGTTATCTGCATCCTATCGAAAAGAACGCAGTACCATTCGACACAGTACACATAGATCACATAGGTCCGTTCGTAAAAAGTACAAAAGGTAATTCGTACTTAATTGTATTGGTAGATGCATTCACGATATATGTTTTCATTAAACCTGTCCCCAATACCAAGTCCGGACCCGTGATAAAGTTTTTAAATGAGGTAACAGCCATCTTTGATGTACCCAAACGACTAATATGTGATAGGGGAACTGCTTTTACTAGCGCAAATTTTAGCTACTTTTGTAATGATGCAGGCATAAAGCGAGTAATGAATGCCACGGCTACGCCACGAGCAAACGGGCAAGTTGAACGAGTAAATAAATCACTCAATACATCCATAGCATCCTCATCAATTGACGAGAATCGATGGGACGAAACATTGAACGCGATACAATTCGGTATTAATAATACGGTACACAAAACGACTAATACGACGCCGTTTAGACTCATGTTCGGTTATGAACCACGCGGTACTAACGATGCTTTTATCCTAACAGAATTAGCTACCGATGAGCCAGTAAGGAATAAGACCATACGCGAAATGCTGAACGAAGCCGCCAAACGCATAGCTCTAGCGCAAAAACATCAAAAGTCACGATATGATTCAAAACGAACGGAGGGCGTGCCGTACCTAGTTGGAGATCACGTCCTCATACGAAAGAATAAATCTAGCAACGATGGCGACAGCAAAAAGTTGATGCCACGATATTCAGGACCATACGAGGTCATACGAGTTCTTCCTCACGATAGGTACGTTGTTCGTGACATTCAGGGTAGTCAAAGATCGCAGAAACCTTACGTAGGTGTATGCGCAATTGACCAGATGAAACGTTTTCACGCCTTAGACAACGAGTCTGAGTTGAATTCATCCTCGACGGAGGATGACATTGAGCCCGACGAGGGTGAATATACGATAGTACGTCCCCAGGACCAGTCTTCAAACGTTGATGACGGTCCTGAAGCAATTCCTCGGAAAGTAGACGAGGTCACGACTGCCAAAATGGTTAAAAGCAGCAAACAAAGAAGTCGACGTAAACGGCGTCAATTTACTCCGTATCAACATATTGTGTAAACGAAAGCAATTTTAATTGATTTGTTTGTTGCAGGGAGATTTTATGCCTTCACGGGGACGTGAAGGATCGCAGGACGGCCGAATGTGAGCATCCAAACAGGCGCCGGGTTACGTCAATGATTTTATAATAGATTAGTTAAAGAAAGTAGCATAACTAGTAATTAAGGGTGTTATATGTTTATAGGTATTACGTGTCGGGGATCTGTTATTAAGTTACGTGCCGAGGTTCGGCAGTTGGTTTTGTGACGTTGAGTGGGACGCACGAATTTACAATAATAAACTCTTTTCTCAAAAACTTATCCTTTGTTTTATTTTTATACACCGAAGCTCACATGATTAATTTTATTTCTTTTAGAAAGATAACTTCTGCATTTACAAAAATTCCTTAAACAATAACAGATAATTATTATAATATAGTAGGATATTGCGGAGTGAGGGAGATTTAAGGTCACGAAGTCAAACTACAAGTTAGTTTCTGTTCACAACGACGGACCGTGCAAGACTGGTCAAATAATATTTATTGTAAATCCTTGAAAACAATTACATTTAAATTTGCTGCCAACTTAATACATTACAATATTTCCTCCCTACAAAAATTTCAAATCCAAAAAAAAAAACTAATTACCAATTAACAAAACATTTCTATACCTAAGAACAAATCACTCAACTACTAGTCGATCAGGTGGTTTAATTTGGCTTCTACGTCTTAATTCATATGTTTTCTGATGTCCAGTGTCCCTTCCATAATTTTCTACTACGCTATTCTCTAACGAATTACCAACCTGATTATTTTCCAATGAAGATCTTGGAATTATGTTTGTCGCAGTTTCATTTTCAAAATTTGACTTATTTTTGTTGTTAATATCTCTTATTTTTAAAATTTGATTTAAATGTCTTTTCCATGTTTCGACGAGATACGTGCGTTTGCCAAGTATTTTAATTATTTTTCCCTGAATCCACCCTAACTTTAGAATTTGTCGATAGTCCTTAACTAGAACTAACTCATTTATTGAAAAAGGTTATTTCGACTTCCGAAATAATTTAATTTTTGCTTCGTTTGGTTTTTATGTATGGTGTCTTCTAAGTTAAATTTTATTAAATCAAATTTTGTTTTTAAAGATTTATTTAAAAGCAATTTGGCGGGACTTTCATTAGTTGTACTATGAACGGTATTCCGATATTGCATTAAAAACCTATTTATAATGTTATTTATATTTTCATTGTTATTATGGAATTTAGATTTTTTAATGCAATTTTTTATTATTAATAACGGCCGTTTCGGCTAAGCCATTTGTGGGAGGGTGATATGGTGCTCCCATATTATGTTTTATACCGTAAAGTCTACAAAAATTTTGTAATTCATCCGACGCGAACGTTTTTGCGTTATCACTGACTAGCATATTTGGTAACCCAAATATAGCGAAAATTTTCCGTAATTTATTAATTGTTGACTCCGATCTCATGGAGCTCATTTCAAAACATTCAATCCATTTCGACATTGCATTGACGACAACCAAAAAGGTCTTTCCGTAAATCGAGAAAAAATCTAATGCAACCGATACCACGGTTTCGACGGCCATTCCCAAGTAGTGAGTTCCGCGACCGGCGGATTTTGTCGGTAATAATTACACGCCTCACAATTCTGCACGAACTTCTCGATGTCTTGATCCATTTTCGGCCACCAAAAATAACTACGCGCAATTGATTTCATTTTTACTACGCCTGCATGATTAGCATGCAATTCTTGCAAATAACTAGCGTGTATTTTATTTGGTATGATTAACCTATAACCCCAAAGTAAACAATATTGTTCTATAGATATTTCAATTCTTCTTATAAAAAAAGGTTTTAGTTCAGAAGAATTGATATGATTAGGCCAGTCATTTAATGTATAATATAAAACTTTATTTGATCCTTTTTAGTTTCTAATTTGACCGTATTGAAATTTAAATTTTTCATGTTTGATTCTTGAATAAAGTTAATGTGTGGGGCAATATAATTTTGCGCGGATTCAATATTTTTATTATTAATATTTTCTATCGGAGCGCGCGATAACCAGTCGGCGGGGTTCTTTTCAGATTTAACGTACTCGATTTTGAAATCAAAATTGGAAAGAAATGAAGCCCAACGTTGCATTCGATTAGCTGCCATCATCGGAATACCCTTTTTAGGGCCTAATATAGCCATTAACGGTTTGTTATCCGTTACCAAAATAAATTTTTGACCATACAAATATAAATAAAACTTTTCGATTCCGAATTTAATCGCAAGGGCTTCTTTTTCTATTTGCGAATATTTAATTTCACTTTTAGTTAAAACTCGGGATGCGTACGCAACTGGTTTACAACCGTCCTTAAATTCATGAGCTATTACTGCTCCTACACCGTAATTAGAAGCATCTACAATTAATTTAATGGGCAAGCTGTTGTCGAAATGTACTAGAATTTTTGTAGATGTTAGAATTTGTTTGACTTTTTCAAATGATTTTTGACAAGTTTGCGTCCAGAGAGAAGGTTGATTCTTTCTTAATAAACCGTAAAGGGGATGAAGGACTTCAGCCGCGTTTGGAATAAATTTATGATAAAAATTTATCATGCCTAAAAATGATTTTACTTCAGTAACATTTCGTGGGACATTTGCCTTACTAATTGCTTCTATGCGTTCATCGGTCGTGCTCAAACCGTCTTTATTTATAATTTGTCCCAAATATTTTACGGAATCTCTAAAAAATTCACATTTTTCTCGTTTGATGCGTAAGCCACATTCTAATAATTTTTTAAATACCCTTTCTAGTCTTTGAATATGTGTAGCATCATCGGGAGCAGTAATTAATATATCATCGAGAAAACAAACAACTCCGGGCATATCTAATAAAAGTTGTTCCATCATTTTTTGAAAAATACAGGGTGCATATTTAATACCATATGGCAAACGCGTGTATCGAAACTGTTACCAGTTTAGATGATTCTTCAGTTAATTTTGCTTGCTGATAAGCTTCAGATAAGTCAATTTTTGAAAATTTAACTCCGTTGTGCAGTTTTTCAAAGATATACTCTACCCGTGGTAAAGGATAATGAACATCTACTAGCACAGGATTCAATGTACATTTAAAATCACCACATAATCGAATAGTGTTGTTTGATTTAACGATTGGTACTACGGAAGTAGCCCAGTCTGAGTTCTCTACTGGAACTAATATATTTTTTTCTACTAATCTATTTATGTCTTGTTCCACCTTTGGTTTTAGTGCAAAAGCTACCGGACGAGCTTTAAAAAATTTCGGAATGGTGCCCGGTGTAATTTGTAGTTCAATTTCGCCTTTAGTATACATTCCTACTTCATCTTGAAAAAGTTCACTGTGACTTTCAATCAAATTTGAAATCTCTTTTTCCATATTATTTGCAAATTTTCATTACGAAATTCCCAAATTTAATAAAGCTAATCCGTTCCTACCCAACAGTGGCGGTCCACCATTTTCTACAACTAGCGTTTCTAAATCATATGGTATATTTATGTATATAATATCAATATTTATTTTACCAAGTGGCTTGAAAATAAGTCCTGCATAATCTTTTAGCAACACCTCTGTTTTCAATAATGGGTAATTCGTTAAATATTTATCGTAAAACTTTTTTGAAACCGCGGAATACATTGATCCGGTGTTGATTTCAAATGGTATAGGTATATTTTACTTTCCTATGGTTAAAGATAGTTTTATTGCATCAGAATTGGCTTGATTTACATGATACATGGGTGTATTATCATCGTCGATATTTATATTATCATTACAACTTATGTACTTACTGTTTCTCTGAAAGTTACTATGATTTCTGTTCTTATATTTATTTTTATTTTTGCATACAGTTGCTAAATGACCTTTATGGCCGCAAATATTGCAAGTGGAGTTTTTGAAAAAAAAAAAAATGATTTGACACATGATTTTGCTTACCGCACACAACACGACACTTGCTGGCGCAGATGATACTGAGATTTACGGGGGGTCAGGGGTTTTACATGGTGTGATTCCGCCGGCTGCCGGCTCGGACTTGACCGGCCAGCCGCTGGCGCTGCCACTACCGCCCGCCCCGCTGGTGCGTTCACGTATCGCAGACTCCTTGGACTGCGCGATCTCCTGGTTGCGCTTCGAGGTCACCGTTGTTGCGTCCTCCTCCAGAAGTCGGTCCATTATATTTCCCGGGCCCATGCCCACGACAAATACGTCTTGGATAACTGTTTCTAGTTCGGTTTTGAAGCCGCAATTGGATGCTAGGCTTCGAACACGTGCTGCCCACTGCTATTGATTCACTATTCCTTTTTCTCGCCGCATAAAATTCTACTCTTTTGGCGAAATATGACCGCACTGGCGTTAAATGTTTAGACAGTAATGTTGTTAGTTCATCGAAAGTTTTTTCTTCTGGTTTTTTAGGCACACGCAAATTTTTAACAGTTTATAAGTTTCTTCTGTTAATGAGTTTAACACAAATGCACGCCCTATATTTTCTGATATATTATTTACGATAAAAAACTGTTTGAGTCTTGATATGAAGACGTCGTAATCCGATACTGTGTGATCGAAGTCTTTTAAATTATTTAAGCCCACTATTATTGTGTCACCTGACATTTTTATGTGCACTATTTGTTGTATTTAAATTAATTTTCCTCGTCGCCAATTATAATATACTAGGATATTGCGGAGTGATGGAGATTTAAGGTCACGAAGTCAAACTACAATTAAGTTTCTGTTCACAACGACGGACCGTGCAAGACTGGTCAAATAATATTTATTTTAAATCCTTGAAAACCATTACATTTAAATTTGCTGCCAACTTAATACATTACAGAAGGAATTTTAACTCTTTCATTTCAAATGAACCTATCCCGATTCCTCCACCATTGATAGCTACTTCGTATTACGGACACTTTTGGGGTTACAAACACAACATAGGCGACGATTGACGGATATTTTTATACTAGACGATTGTACTGTTACAAAATTTAAATGACAATCAAAAGATTCTTCAAAATCAACAAATAATAAAGAATGAAAATCATTCGACAAATAAATTTAATTCAAAAATAGAACAAATAAAGTTAAATGAAATTAAAATATCAAAAACTCTTGATAGTATAATACATATTCTTGATGAAGAACAAAACTGGGTAAGCCTAATGGAGGCAGAAGTAAAAATAAATCAATTATTGATCATTATTCAAAATTTAAGGTCAACCATACGGGCTGAAGATAGCGCAACATGAACATGATTTTTTTGAAACAATATAGCATTATTATAATAAATGAAACACATCATGTTTTATACCTACATTTGTAGATAAAAGTCCAAAGTTTTGTAATAAATTTTAAAAAGCTAATTTTGTTTACAAATTATACATGAATATAATTTTCAAAGTAGTAAAATATATGTTGAATATCCATAGTTACCACAGTTGTCAAGAAAATTGAATTAATATAATAAAAATATATAAAATAGTGTGTTATGAAAAACATAATTTTGACATATAAACAAAATATAATTTTCATGTAAAAAGCAAAAATAAAGAGATTTAATAATTGCAAGAATTACAATTTTTATTAACAGTTTGTCTGGGTTATTTCCACAGGATCTTACGGTATTCTAACAATATGTGCTACACATTCCCATGAACGACTACAGAAATTCAAATAATTCGTATATTTATAAATATGATCGGCTATAACATACTAAGATTATTTTTCATTTGAATTTACAGTTTTTGAGAAACAATTAAAAATATACAAAAAAGGGTGTTTTTTGGTATATTTTTATTTCGTTATTCAGATGGAGATCATTTTTTTAACATTTATGTAAAAATATTCAAGTGCAATATATTTTTAAAATGTTGGTATGAATATCTTTTCTGTCAATGGTTGGATTTGATGTTTTACGAAATGTGCATGCACGTATTTTATCTATGTCGCTGTTTTATTCTTATTCCTTATTAAAAGTTTCATAAATAAGCCTTGTATCTCAGGATGTAAGTAATACGTATTGTAATAAAAGATATAACTAAGAGTAAGAGATAGGATGTAGAACAGTCGCATCAGATTGTCAAGCAGAAACTCGCTAGTGCATTATCATAAGTCCCAATTCACAATGAGCATAAGCATAAGAACTACATAACATAAAACGTAATAAATATTACGTATGTTCACAATGAACATAAACATAAATAATGAAATTTAGTTATATTAGAATATTATGTTGGTAGTGTATAGGGTATAATCTTGTTTTCTTGTTGGATGTACTAGCTGTCATTTCTTAATATTTGTTATAAAATGTCAGAGTCAGAAAACAATTTTGCCGTCTTGGCTTTATTATTAAAACTTAAGTAACTCATGATACTAATTGTAATTTTTATATTAGACAACGATATTGCCATTGTATTATTATTGTTAAAACTGAGTAACTTTATAAAATTTATGTTTTTGTCATACAGTCATATGACCTTAACAAATGAATAAACAATACATTAAATATTAAACATTCTTTTAATCAATTTTATATATATTTTATTTGGTCTGAAATACTCAATTATGGTTGACGTTTGTTAACGAAATGTAACGCATGCGCAATGTTCCTAAACATACGTAATTTTTACGTAAAGTTGAACCGATTCCAACTTTACGTTTTTCTTACGGATGGTCTTATGTACCTACATAAACGTAAGAAATACATAACGGCATTGTGAACACGGCCATTGAAAACCATTAGCTCAACTTTACGTTTATGTAGTTCTTATGCTTATGCTCATTGTGAATTGGGACTAATAAATAAAAGTTAAAATTAATATTTTATTTTTTTAAAGCTCTTCACTTGTAATAAAAATAGAGGGGAAAAATGGCTCAGCAGAATTTTAAATTGTGCCTTTTCTGATGCACCTACACTGATCTAATTTTTTTAATAGATAGTGAAAAAATAAATCCACTCTGCCTACTAATTTCTTTATTGTAATTGTTATTACTTTGATCAATATAAATTGATGAATATGGCGAATTTTACTGATATTTACGTATAACATTTTACTTAGTTCTGTTTAAAACTAATAAAAAAATTACTAAGCAGTTTTAAGCATTACAAAACTGACATGGTCTAAAAGAAAATAAAGTATTTTGTTAATACATATGCAAGTAATTTATAATATTAAATTCTGAAATTTTAGTTCAGTATTAGTCACAGTGATGTCGGTAGTAAACCTTCCTTATTCATAGCTCCAGTAAGTCCCGCCTACTGGATCTCCGGTAGGGATTGTTTAGTGAACTGACTGTGAGCGGTATTTTGGTTTTCCAAGTGACAGAAAGTTTGTTGTGTTTGAATTGTTTTGTTTTTTATTAAACTAAACTGGCGAAAGGCGACAGAAATTTAAAACGTAATCCACGGTTATTAACATGGGAAATCAGTTCTTTGCGTGCGGTTACTCAATGTTCTACCGGACAACAATAATTGTAGTGCCAATCGAAAGATATTATTTTTCTGAATTAAACGATGTAATATAAATTACAATTCAGTAGTAATTTAGCTCAGTAAATTAATTTTAAAGTCTTAAAAATTCTCCGATTTATTCAATTTTCAACGAAAATAATTGTAACCACCTATGACTGTTTTCTTTTGATTTCTTTCAAGCTATTTATTTGACGTTTAAAAATTAATTTACGGAACCAAATTACAACTAAATTGTAATGTATTTTACTTCGTTTCATTCAGAAAAATGATATCTTTCGATCGATACAACAATCTCTATTATCCGGTAGAACACCGAGCAACAGCACGCAAAAAACTGATTTACCATGTTAATCTTCTATATACACCTTTAAGTAGACACACGGTATATGAGGCCCATAATAAAATAATATGGTTACATATATTTTACTTTATTTACAATAATATTTTTATATTTTGTTTCTATAACAAAGCTGTTGGACACCCGAAGGATTTCGTAACAGCTCAATCGTGAGTTATAATAGAGCAGTACAATATATATTTTCAAGGTTGGTAGCTCTACTAAAATGACATATGTTAAAAATATTAAATGACACACTTCGCTAGATAAATAAATACAAACTGTAAGAATGTTATTTTTGTAAAATTTTGAATTTAAAAGCAGTAGTTAAGAATAGTAAGAAGAAGAGATAGGAAAGGTAAGGCATAGGTATTGAATTTTCAAACGTCACATAAATATCACCAACTAACACAAAATTCCATGAAGATTGAAACTTGGATAAACTTTTTGATAAAAAAGAGTATAAAAGGCGCAAAATATAAAAAATATTATAAAATAGTATTAAGAACTCGTTTCCGTTTATTTTGTTCGAAGGGCTGGGTCACTCCGCTGCGTGTCGTGCCCCTAACTTCCTTCTCACAAAATAAAAAGACAAAATTGGTTCTTTTATATTAATGAAATAACAAATAATATAAAAGTACCTTTAAAACTTGAAATAATTTATTTGTATGAGCAAATATAAATAAATATTCCAGCCTAAGGAATGCTGCCATGGTAATAAAGTAACATGCAACAATGTATCTATTGTTGTGTTGTATTGTATTGAGGTAAATATGTTTTGTATTCAATTATATATAATTCTCAAATTTTTCAGTGTATATACATAAGATGTATCATTGTCAATTTACATAATTTTTATATTCATATAGATAAGAATGTAAAAAATAATATTATTTCTGTTACACCTCTTGAATCTCTTATTTTGAATTGTTAAAAACAATAAAAATTTCACTCATTCGGGTGATTCGAACCCACCTTCTCTAGGTTATTGTAAAACAATTTAGAACACTCGGATGTCGAATTGGGCTTGACAAACTAATCCGCTACGCGTCGCTACAAACGCCAGGACAGGCGCCAAACTCTCTTCAGAGATCAATATTTAAAAATGTTAGATAAAGGTTGCGACTAGCGCTAGTATTGGTATGACTTGAAGAGAGGTGGTGGCGAGCGCGGTACAGAGAGAGCGAAGACAGAGCTTCAGATCGCGCTCCGGCAAAACGCTGCACTAAATTTACATTATAAAACGCCAATATTCTAATTCCGTTCGTTTACAACAATTACTTATTGTATTCAATTTTTCTTTTCATTATTCATTACAAAATATTTTTCTTCACAGTTTTTTTGTTTTTCTGCGTTATTTATTGTTATAAAAGTCAATTTTACACACTATCGTAGATTAAATTATTGTTTTTACTGCATTTTCATATAATTATGAATTTGTGATGCTTGCAACAAGAACAAGATACCTTGGGCGAGGAATACTGAGACCGCCTCAGTCAGTAACGTAGACACAATTTTAAAAGTGGGGGAGCAATTCCAGCCCAGCCCACTCGCTACCTCTCCCTTTACACTTGCAAAACCGTAGATGGTTAGAGATTGCAAGTGTAGCCCCTTAATCATCGAGATCAATAACATAATTTACATATTTCTTTAATACTGTAACAAAACGGGGGTTCTTGGTGTCGAGTGATAAAACGGGACACGTAAGGAAAAAAAACCACTTCCACTTGTTTATTTATTTAGTCCTCAAGAAGGAGCATTGGCAGTTTTATTTTGTGTTATTTGTTGCATAAATCCATTCCTACAAACATATTTACATTAGAAAAAACATAGTTAAACACATCCTGCGCTTTGATACGCAAACAGTTACAAAAATATAAACTAAATCATAACCCAACAAATGTACAATTGAAATTATACAATATTAAGGAATTAAATATTAATATACAACCATAAATTTAAATATAGCAAAAGGTAAATCTGAAACAGAAAAAGATTAAACACAATAAATCTCACCTAACACCAAGTATCTACAAAAGAATTTACCACGTGGTTGCTAACAATAAATTTAAACAAACGAAACACAACCACTCAGCTCGAACTTCAGAACGACAAGACCGGCTGGCAAGATCGCGCGGCGACAAAACTCGCAGACACAACAAGTACCAAACTTAGAAAATAGAAATATACCTAGCGTAGATTTTAAACAACAATTAAAAAACTGAAATTTCGCTTCAATACAGAACAAATGATCCAGTTTCATAAAATTTACTAATTTTGAAAATATCTTACACTATTTATTTATATAACAAATAGCTTTTGATTTTTAATATATTCTTTACTTAGTTATACGCGCTGTGATGAGCTGCCGCTATGAATTCTCGCGTGTTCTTCCAACTCACCCTTACTTAAAAATTTCAAATTACATAGAGTACTATCCAACATTTTCATGTATCTTCATATGTATAACCAAAGACCCTTTATACCTGAACATTTTATCTCAAACAGAACATTTGTAATTTGTAACTACGTCATGAATTTTCATATGTCGGGTTAAATTACTTTTGTGTAGAAACATCTTATCGCAAATGGAACATTTGTGATCTCGAATTCCTGTATGTATTTTCGTATGATTGTTTAAATAATCTTTTCTTACAAACTTCTTATCACAAACAGAACATTTGTGATCACGGACTCCTGTATGAATTTTCATATGTTGAGTTAAATTACACTTTTGTACAAACATCTTATCACAAACAGAACATTTGTAATCTCCAATTCCTGAGTGTATTTTCACGTGTTGGGTTAAATGACACTTTTGTATAAACATCTTATCACAAACAGAACATTTGTAATCTCCAATTCCTGAGTGTATTTTCACGTGTTGGGTTAAATGACACTTTTGTATAAACATCTTATCACAAACAGAACATTTGTAATCTCCAATTCCTGAGTGTATTTTCACGTGTTGTGTTAAATGAGCCTTTTGCACAAACAACTTATCACAAAGAGAACATTTAAAATCCCTAATTCCTTCATGAATTTTTAAATGCACTTTTAAATGACCAATTTGTTTAAACTGTTTCCGACAAATATAACAGTTTATAATTCTAGTTCTGCCATGTCGCAATTTCATATGCGTAATTAAAGTCCTTTTCTGTAAGAACTTCGTATTACATACAGAACAGTGAAAATTTATCTTTCTTGCATATTTTCTCGAATGTTGAACCAAACTTTTCTTCTGTACGAAAACCATGTCACAAATAGAACATTTATGATCTTGTTTCAATTCTTCTTCACTTGTTTCGGTATTTTTACAAATTGCATTTACATTGTCTGCGTCCGCACTGACGTTATCTTCATTCGCATTCGGTTGATTATCATCTTTAGAAATAATACTTGAAACGCTGCGTTGTTCATTATTAGCTGTGGATTCGTCCTTTAAATGTTTCAAGTAAAATTCGTGATCTTTGCTATCTGGAACAAATTCATCCTTGATGTCAACGCTGTTATCTACAACAGTTCTCTGATCATATTCTTTCAAGGATTGTAAGGAATCTTCAATTTCCTCTTTAATATCTAATGCACTATCCACGTCCTGCTTTCGCTCCATCACCAAGTCTAGATTATTTATCTGGATTTGTAACTCAGAAAATTTCTGACCTCGCGAGTCGCTTCTTCCGTTTAATATTTGTGTGAAATGTAATAAACGTCTATAATTTTCTAAACTCATTTTTCTAAACCTGTTGAATGAATGGACTTTTATGCGGCAAGAAGAACAAATGAATTCTGGAATCTGCGACTTCAAAATCGTCTGAAAAAGAAAAAATAAATGAATGTTACTTGTGAATGTGACTCTGAGTCGTCTACATAGATAAACGAATTTAAAAATCTCCTTGAAGTTGCTTTCAGAGAGGTCTCGTATCTTTCAATTTATTGTCACATGTTTGTGATAACATTAAATCAGTGAAATCGTGGTTCAAGTGCAGTTCGATATGTACTGCTTGATAACATCATTTTATTTTTGTAGATATTAGAATGAGATCACTAGGGACTCACTATTTTTCTGAACAGCGGTCTCAACTGCTGAGGTTGTATGCCGCCTCGGTTTCTCGTTTTCGGTGGTGTGACAACGACACGCACTTTTCGCTGGTATGAGTTGATACTATTTTGTTTTTTTTATTTATTAAAATGTAATATTTGTAAACAACATTTACTTACTTCTTGCATATAAATAAACATAAAATATATATGTCCCTGCATTACATTGTTAGGAACGCAAGTGTGTCAAAATTTTCTTAATATAATGCACTAAATTTGAGTTATTTGAGAATTTGTCCATAAGAGCCTGTGCCAAGTTAGTTCAATGAACAGTTGAAGTAAGCAATAAAGTACCAAGCATGCTGCCACGCGAATGGTCTAACACTGGGATGTTATACTTGCCTAGAAACGAGCTTCATTTTGTTCATTTGTGAGAATTTTCGGCACCAATTTCGCACACTCTCTTTGAATGTTGAAATTCTCATGTAACATTTTCTTTATGCATTCTTTGTCAATAGGCTCTTCAACCAATTTTTTTTATTTTATTTTTCGAAAATAGACCTTAATATATAAATATTTTTCGTATTTTCATCAATATTGTAATATAATTAAGCCAGTAATTAATTAGTAAAGATTCTATGTTGAACCGTGTGACGACATAGTGACGAATGACAGAACAGCGCCTTCCGTGTAGAATTGCAGAACTATTCAATTTAACTTTTGAACAAGTTGATACATGACAGCTGTACGTTGTGAATTGTTTAGAATTTGATTTATAATTTTGAATCTTTGTTGCTGTTGTTTTCCCAACTTGGCACAAAGCAATACTTTATAACCATAATTTAAAGATTTCAACAGATATACTCAATAACACAACTGACAGCTGACTGACATATCACAACACTCAACGCCAAGATTATGCGCGCGCAATCTCTATCTGTCATTCGTCGTTAAGACGTTACATTTGAATTAGACGGACTTTTAATAATTGATTACAGGCGTAATATTTATTTTTTAAATAAATTGTTATATTTTTTGACATTGTTTTCAAGCGTATTATTGAAAATTTGTTTCAAATATGCTAAATTTGAAGGTGGTTGAAGAGCCTATTACTATAATTTCAGCAATCGCACAAATAGTTAAGCGACCGTCAAATCGAAACAGATTACCGATTTTTTAAATATTTTTATCTGGTTTTGACGGGCAAGGGCGTCCCGGGCGTTAGTTATCTTAACGTCCTCTCGGCCATTTTGGAAACGCTTTAAACCACTCAAACACCAAGACGTTCATTGCCACATACTTCTTTTAATAAAAGATAAGTTCCAGTAGCCGAAATTTAACGACAATTCGAGAATTTATTCGAACACTTATAATTTTTTAGGCAAAACAAAAAATTTGATTTTATACAAACGAAGGCCACGGCCAGGTTAATACGTCTACAGACACGGAAGGGGTGACAAGAGAAGGCTTTACGCTACACAGTAGTCAGTCATATGATTTTGCCGCATTTGTAGTTCGTTTATAGTAGCATCAGTCACGATATTTAATAATCACGCCTCGTATATATATACAAAAATTAATGACTAGACTAGATTTATCAATTTACTGTAAGATATGTTCTAGGGCACGAGTTATTTAAATATTGTTCACACGATGCTTTAAATATTACTTGAGTACCTATAATTTACACTATTTTTGTCGTCTTGTAAATATTATGGCTGGTACCATGAACTCTGTTTTTGGATGTTTTAAGCTCGGTTTTAGCACTGTACAAAGTTCTAAAATTATTTTATTGGTAGATAATACATTTCTCTGTAACTTCTAGTTGAAGCATTTTTTTATAAAATAATTTTAGTACATTGTACAGCGTTAAAACCGAGCTTAAAACACTGCTATTAAAATACCCAAAAACAGAGCTCGTGTTTCCAGCCAACATCACAGATCATAATATAAGTATATATATTTATGACCTGTGCCCAACATGTCTAAATATAAACGCTTACTTACATTGGATTCTTTCTCCAATATTATTGTTTTCAAAATCAAATGATTGATTTGTTACAAAATGAAATTAGACCATAAACATATAATATTATAACTAAGCTGACACGAAACATAAAAATAGCAATAATAGAAATTCCAATTATATATATATATATATATATATATATATATATATATATATAAAAATGTCCGAGTTGTCATTTTTAATGTAATTGTTGATCGTTGTAGAAATAGTTGGTATTCGTAACACTTTCCGAAAGTGTTTTCACTGGACTTGCAAGCTTTAATATTTATTTACCGTTCAAAACATAATTTTTTTAAAAAGATCCGACAACTTGGGTTGTTATGAATAGCAAATTTTATCGAATTCGTTAACAAATAAATTTTTGTATTATATTTTAACGGAATGTATTCAGAATACACCTGTCATGCTGCTTATAGATTGATATGTATACTTACAATTTCAGGGAAGCAATATTGTAGGTGTTCCTGCAGTGCAATTCCATTGTCGTCCAGCTTTAACACACTTTCCAGTTGCTTAGAATTAAGACACAATAAACAGAACTCTGATAAATAGAACATTTTACACAATTTATCTCACGTACTGGTTACTGCATAGAGATAAAGCTTTTGACAGAAACGTAACTGGTCCAATGTTGCCAACTATAGTATGTAAAAGTTTACTTTGCAGAAATGAAGGTGTGTGAAGTAAGCAGAAACATTAGGAAAAAAAACGTATTTAATCAATTTTATTTGATTATATATTATGACAAATGTTTGTATTAAGGAATTAATGCCAATAATGCCAATAAACTATATTATTAACGTAATTTAGTGGTTGATGTTACCACAATCTAATCACCTCATAACCTCAACATAAAAATATTAAATTTCAAGATAATATCTTTATTAGATCTTAAGTTATCGTGAATGAAAAATTTGTCACACACACGAACACACACATTTAAATTTTTGCTTCCAAAATGCTTAAGAACATGGAGATTGACAAACAACATCTGATATAAGTTTTTCCTGGAGGAAAATAATGCCATCTATGAGGTGAGAAATGAATTATGACATCTGAGAATATGAAAAAAAATCACATATTTAAAAAAAATCACAAAAAAATATAATTATGTTGTTTAAGATAAAAATATGATGCTGTTTATATTTCTAGTTACTATTCCATCGTAAATATAGCGAATAATGTAGAAAAAAGTGAATAAATAAAAAATTTGAGATAATTTAGCTGAAGCGGCCTTTCCCATTACTGTACTAAAGTAATAAGTTTGTCACCGTTTTCTGTCACTCTCTGTATAAGTATGTTGGCGTATTTTATCTCTCTCTGTGGATTTCTGGACTGTATAACATTGACGAGGACTTATTATCGTACGTCTTGAATAAGTGAACACTATGGGGTAAGAGCCGCCTTTGTAAAAATTAAATTTTTGCGCCCTATTCCGTGATACAAGAGTTGTAAATTAAAATTAATTAATTTCAAAAATGGTATATTGTAAATCAGTCTTAGGCCGGTATTATATTATAAAAATACTTTTTATTAAAATTTGTATTGAAAACACTTGGCTGTTTCACAAAAATACACTTTATGGACATACGCTGATATGATTACAATAATTATATTTTTATTTCTATATTTATCAGAGGTGCGTTGTTGACAGAATTGTAACCATAGTTGACTGGTTGATTCGTACTTTTAGTAATGCAAGGTAGTAAGCGTTGTAAGTATATGAAATGCACATTTTATATTAAGGTCAACCATACGAGCTGAAAATAGCTCAACATAAACATGAATTTTTTTAAACAATGTATCAATATAATGAATGAAATATATAATGTTTTATACCTACATTTGTAGATAAATGTTCAAAGTTTTGTAATAAATTTCAAAAAGCTAATTTTCTTTGCAAAATTATACAATTTACAAATTAGTAAAATGTATGTCACATATTCCCATGAACGAGTACAATAATATATATATATATATATATATATATATATATATATATATATATATATATATATATATATATATGTTTCGTATATTTATAAATTTGATCGTCTATTACATACTAATATTATTTTCCATTTGAACTTAGTATGTTATAGATGGCCATTGACCATATTTATAAATATACGAATTATTTGCATTACTGTAGTCGTTCATGGGAATGAGAAACACAGTATCAATAAAGTTCTGAATTTTTGACCAACTAGACTTCAACAGATATTTTTTTATAGTTTAATGAAACTACCCATTTCATCCACATATATAAATAATAGAATGTTCAAAGACTTCACAGTAATAATTGTTTTGTATTTCGATAAGAATAATTATTGTATAAATAATTTATTAAAATTTGAATTTATAAAACAAAATTCATTGGAGTGAACGAACCCAGCCTGTAAAATGTACTTCATATGATATTGCAATGTACAAGTAACTGTAAAAAATAAAGAACATGTAAATAAATGAAGAATACAGAATTTGCTGTTTTAAACAAGAACAAAGGATTCGTTCTTCGACGCATATGTTTGACCTTAAGATGAATCTTTGGCTAGCCGCTCCACGACTCTCGTATAAACACGCTAGTTTAATTCATTTTCTTTTAATCATCAAGATTAATAACATAATTTACATGTCTCTTTAATATAAAACAAATGATCCAGTTTCATAAAATTCACTTATATTCAATTTCAAATTACATAGAGCACAACCATATTCTTCAACACTTTCATGTATCTTCATATGTGTAACTAAACATCCTTTATACCTGAACATTTTATCACATACAGAACATTTGTGATCTGAAATTCCCGTATGAATTTTCATATGTTTGGCTAAATGAACCTTTTGTAGAAACATCTTATCACAAAAAGAACATTTAAAATCCCTAATTCCTGTATGAATTTTTAAATGCCTCGAATGTTGAACCAAACTTCTCTTCCATACGAACACAATGTCACAAATATAACATTTATGATCTCTTGTTTCAACTCTTCTTCACTTGTATCTGTATTTTTACAAATTGCATTTACATTGTCTGTGTTCGCACTGAATTTATCTTCATCTACATACGGTTGATTATCATCTTCAAATATAATACCTTGTTACGCTGCCTTGTTCATTATCAGCTATGGATTCGTCCTTTACTCCTTTACATATTTCAAGTAAAATTCGTGGTCTTTGCTGTTTAGAACAAATTCATCTTTAATGTCAACGCTATCATCTACAATATTTCTCTGATCATATTCTTTCAATGATTGTGAGGAATCTACAAGTTCCTCTTTAATATCTGATGACACTATCCACGTCCTGCTTTCGCTCCATCACCAAGTCTAGATTATTTATCTGGATTTGTAATTCGGAGAATTTCTGATTTTGCATGTCGCTTCTTCCTTTTAGTGTTTGTGTGTATTGTATTAAACGTCTATAATATTTTAAACTCATTTTTCTAAACCTGTGGAATGAATGGACTGTTGTGTGAAGAACAAATAAATTCTGGAATCTCCGACTTTGAAATAGTCTGAAAAAGAGAAAATAATTGAATGTTACAACGAATGTGTCTCGTCTATATAGATAAACGAATTAAAAAATGTCCTTGAAATTGCTTTCGTCTCATATATTTCAATGTATTGGCACATGTTTGTGATAACATTAAATCTGTGAAATCGTGGTTCATGTGCAGTTCGATATGTACTGCTTGAAAATATAATTTTATTTTTGTAAAAATTAGAATGAGATCTCTAGGGACTGACTATTTTTCTGTAAAGCGGTCTCAACTGCTGAAGTTATATGCCGCCTCGGTTTCTCGTTTTCGGTGGTGTAACAACGACACGCAGTGTTCGCTGGTATGGGTTGAAACTATTTTTATTATTATTAAAACGTAAAAGTTATAAAGAAAACTTATTTAATTCATGCATATAAATAAACATAAAATATATCTGTCCTTGTATTTAATTGTTAGGAACGCAAATGTGTCAAAATTTTCTTAATCGAATGCACTAAATTTGAATTATTCGAGAACTTTATGAGCCTGTGTCAAGTTAGTTAAGCTTTTATCCGTTGAATAAAGCAATAAAGCACCACGCACGCTGCCACCCGCCGCCGGACATACCTAGCTCTGGATGACTATGGTCGACTAGCGCGCGTATATGTAGCCTTTTATGAGAGGTACAAAATATTAATAACTGCGGTAAAGATGAATTTATTAATCGAAAGCCGACGTTTCGCCAACGCATTAAAGTAATATTAAAATATATCATATACGTAAATGTTAGTCTCGTTACTCAATATATGTATTAAAAAATATAATAAAAAAAAAACAGTTAAGTTTACTTAGTTTATAAAATATAAAATGGCGTTTGATGTGAAAAAAAAAACATGATTATTTGGTAACATGACTATACTCAAAATGATTTTGGAGAAGACGCACGTCATCAAAAATATTACTAGATAATGACGTCTCTATGTAACAACGTTTATATGGGCTACTAATTTTTGTTGAAATAAAAATGAAATGCGTGTTGCATCACACGAGCCGTCTTTTTAGACGTGATTTGTTGCAATAAACACAATATTTGTACATTCATATTATTGGATCACAAGGAGCACAAATTTTAACAACACAGTAAAGTCTGACAGTAAAGTGACAGTTCAATATGAATTTAGTATGTAAACATGATCATTAGCCAATAGCATTGTCGCTAACAAAATATGAACTAGAATTATTTTTAATAATTTAAAATTCCATTAAAGGAATAAAATAGACTATAAAATCACTGTAACTTGAATTAATATCTACTTTTCTTAATGTCAGTATTTTTTACATAGATTTTTTTTTTTTTTTACATTAGCATACCTCATTAAACTTTACAAGTAATTTTTCGCTTTATAAAGTTTTTTTTCAGGTTGACGTGCGTCTTCTCCAAAAGCATTTTGAGTGTAGACTAAGTTTATCAATTTACTGTAAGATGTGTTCTAGGGAGTTATTAAATATTGTTAATATATTGCTGTAAAAATTACTTGAGTTTTTAAATCGCTCCTAGATTTTACACTGTTTTTGTCGTCTTGTACATATGATATCTTAAATATAAACGCTTACAAAACAAAAAGTTGCAGCACTTTAAAGTTGAATCAATTACAAACTGCAACAGTTAAATTATATTATAAACAGAAACTACAACTGGGAATACTCTAAAGTTAAATGAACAACGTTAAGTTAAAAAAATAATAGTATTGTATTATTGTAAAAGTTACGCCTATTTAAATTTTCCTTTTTCTGTTTAAAAAGTACTGTCCACCTGGCTGAGAGCCACTTAAAAGCAATAATACAACTGGAAAACTTGTTGCCAGCATATAACCTCCCGCCCAATACTACTCTTAAACGGTACAAAATAGTATTTGATGATACAGAAACATACCTTCTTATTTGTTTATTTTCTATTTATATTTGAGATATTTAATTCTATTTCATATATTTATTTAATCTCTTGACATATATTTCACTAAGAAAACAGCTTCACAATCAAAATAACATGTGTCACATTCACACACACAAACATCATCATCGCAAAAATAATAAAATCGTATTGTAGGGACCCAAAAACGTTCTTATTCATTGAAAACTCAGTAACCAATTTTTTGACCAAAAACAATACCTCCCTTATCTTAGGCGGGAGGTAAAAACGGTCCCGTGAAATTTTGGCGAAGATGTTCGAGAATGGCGAGTTTGAATGGATGGATGAAGAGAGCGTCGCTTGTAAAGATTTGATCTATTTGATACCATCTGAAATAGTCAAAATCTGTGTTACGTAATTTAAGGACGGCCCCTATAGCTGGCAGAAACATACGTTCTTATTTGTTTATATTTGAGAATAGATAAATATCAACGAGATAAATTTCACCGAATTTTTTAAAGTAAACAAATGAATTGTTTATATTCTCGTTTATTAATGATCTGATGTTACCAACAGAAAAATTCTTAGTATTTAATTTTTGACAAATAAATCAGAATTTCATTTAATAAATGTAAGAGAAAGTCGACATGAAATAGTTATTTGTCAAACTAGAGAGGAAAGCGCTTCTTTTTCCCTCTCGAGTTCGAAGTTTGCCTCATGAGCGCAGCGAGTGAGGCATTTCGAACGAGAGTGGAAGAAGAGCTTTCCTCTCGTGTTGGACACAACATTTTTTTCACGACATGTTTCTAAAAACGATTTGCTCGGACCTAAAATACACTTTGAGAACAGAACTGACAGATTGACACGTTAAAAGTTAGGTTATCAGACACAAGGCAGTGTAGCAGTGTTGCCAATGAACCAATCTTAAATATCTTTAATAGGTTGTCAAATTGTGATTTAATAAGAAAAAGAAAAATATAAGACATAATTGTAAGATAATTTAAAGAATGTATATCACTAAGATAAAGGTTTTCAATAAAATTAGGAATTTATTTATAATTTTTATAACATATTTTTTGTAAATAACATTCATATTCACTTCTATATTTTCCTCTCTAGAGAAGAACAACACATTTTCCTCACTATTTCGGGAGAAGAACGATGGAGTTTCTTACCATGTCGTGAAAAAAATAATGTGTATCACCCGTCCAGAAACTATTTTGCGACTGCTCGTAATTTGCAATTTGTTAAAACTAACAAGCTACATTCTAATTTATAAAATTCTCTTTATTTAGGGTACCATATTCTAACATATATCAATTGAAAATTTAGAAAAAATTATTAAGAAAATTATAAGGTGAAAATTCTTTAAAATGCTTAGAAATATTGAAATTTTACATTTTTATATTAATTTTGACATTCTTATTTAAATTTTAGTTAAACTCCCTAGAAATCCCCCAGTTGCTATGGTAACGAAATACGACGCCAACTGTGTTGCCAACCATAGTATAACTAAAAATCTTTAAAATATTAGGTTATGTTTACATTTTTTATCTATATAGCTATAATTTTGTGTAAATCAGTTAATATTATATTAAAATAAATCTTATATTAATGTTTAGTATACATACAAATTTATTTTATGTTATATTTCATCACTAATCAATATTTACGTTTATGAAGGCGTTTCCCGGCAATTTTACATTCCAGAGTCAGTGTTGCCAACTATAGCAAATACAAAAAACTTTACAAATTATTCAGTTTTCTTTTGTATAAAGCTATTATTTTGTATTACTCTTAACATAACATATTACAATACAATAAATAATAAATATAAAATTATTTTCTATCTTTAATATGTTGTTTCGTGAACAGCTCTTAGTGTAGTTGGGATAAAGATGCTGCGAATAGCAACTCTATGCATCGGTGTATAACAAATAGTATATATCAAAAGGGCAAAATTTTTAAATTTAACAAAATACTAAGCGACGAGCCGAGTACATAACTTAACCAAGTATATAACCTATATATAAAAAGAAAAAGATAGATGACCCATTACACTGGTCAAAATATACTCGCACTCGCAAAAATGTATTTTCTGGACCAGTGATATAAATAACTATTTCATGACGACTTTGTCATAAATTTATTAAATGAAATTACTCATTTATTTGTCAAATATGAAATACTATAAATTTTTATGTTGGTTGAGATGTTCCTAGGTGGAAGCAGGACAAGTATTTTTACAGCCCATACAGTAAAAGTGTCAACCAGCGAAAAACATGTAAAATTTGCTTAGATCTAGATGCCCACCCAACAATTTATGCGGTCAACTCGTACCTACCCATTAATTAAATCCTGCCGCCGTCCTTGATTGTGGGACCTTTATTCCGACACGCTGCTGTATATAACAAACATCGACATTTCTTTATCTCAGGATGTAAGAAACACGACACGTGCAGCAATGAATGTTATGTTAGGCTGGTGTATGCAAGATTTCATAAGGAATAAAACGGAAAATATAAATGTGTACTCATATACCTGAATGTTTATGCAGTTTTGAAATAAAACAAACAAATATGAAATTATCAAATTTTATTTCTTCTTCAGATTTTTATGTCAGCATGTTTCTAAGTGTTTCGATGACATTTGGGATGTTATAACCTAACCTAAAAATAAAATGGAAGGGCAAGACATTTTCCTAATTGAAGAAAACTAATTATATAATAAAAGTCATTCTGATTTTTAAAAAATGTATGGAAAAGTACAGCCGAAGAAATGAAATTAAGAGGTTATTTTTTTAAATTTGTACCTACGTATACAAAATAGTTTTATAATGTATGAATCGATGGTAAAATTTAAAAGATAATTTACTAGGGAAAGGCAATATATTGAAAATTTTATATAGGGTATAGCAGCTATACAGAAAAAAGAATCGATATGTAGAAAGCTATATGACATTCATGAAAAATTTAAAGTAAAAGGTAGGTGTATAATATTAATTGTAGTATTTTTGCGATTTAGTTATGAATTCATGTTTAAGGTTACCAAAGACTAATTCAAATAATTATACAAATTTTATGGAAGAAGAAATTTTATACAATTCGAGGTGCTCGTTATTCAGATGGAGATAATTTTTAAACAATATGTATATTATATTTTTAAAGTGTTGGTATGAATATCTTTTCTGTCATTGGTTGAATTTGATGTTTTACAAAATGTGAATCTGTTTTATCTATATTGCTGTGTTTTATTCTTATTCTTTATTAAAAGTTTCATAAATAAGTCATATGTATCTCGGGATGTAAGAAATAAGTATTGTAATAAAAGTTATAAAAGTAAGAGATAGAGTGTAGAACATTCTTGCATCAGATTGTCAAGCAGAAACACGTTAGTGCATTATCATAATAAATAAATGTTAAAATTAATATTTAATTTTCTTTTAATCATCGAGATCAATAACATAATTTACATATTCCTTTAATACAAAACAAATGATCGAGTTTCATAACATTTACTTCTATCTATATTATTTATTTACGTAACAAATAGCTTTTAATTTTGAATGTATTCTTCACTTTGTTATGCTTGCTCCGATGCGCTGCCGTTATGAATTCTCTTGTGCTCTTCCATCTCACTCTTACTTAAAAATTTCAAATTACATAGAGTACAACCATATTCTCCAACACTTTCATGTATCTTCATATGTCTAACTAAAGATCCTTTAAACCTAAACATTTGATCACAAACAGAACATTTGTGATCTCGAGTTTCTGAATGTATTTTCATATGTTGGGTTAAATAATCCTTTCGTACAAACATCTTATCACAAACAGAACATTTGTGTTCTCGAACTCCTTTATGAATTTTCATATGACGAGTTAAAGCAGCCCTTAGCACAAACGTTTTATCACAAACAGAACATTTGTGATCTCGAACTCCTTTATGAAATTTCATATGTTGGGTTAAATGAACCTTTTGTACAAACGTTTTATCACAAACAGAACATTTGTGTTCTCGAACTCCTTTATGAATTTTCATATGACGAGTTAAAGCAGCCCTTAGCACAAACGTTTTATCACAATTAAAACATTTGTGATCTCGATCTCCTTTATGAATTTTCATATGACGAGTTAAAGCAGCCCTTAGCACAAACGTTTTATCACAAACAGAACATTTGGGATCTCGAACTCCTTTATGAAATTTCATATGTTGGGTTAAATTAACCTTTTGTACAAACGTTTTATCACAAACAGAACATTTGTGTTCTCGAACTCCTTTATGAATTTTCATATGACGAGTTAAAGCAGCCCTTAGCACAAACGTTTTATCACAAACAAAACATTTGTGATCTCGAACTCCTTTATGAATTTTCATATGACGAGTTAAATCAGCCCTTAGTACAAACGTTTTATCACAAAAAGAACATTTGTGATCTCGAACTCCTTTATGAAATTTCATATGACGAGTTAAAGCAGTCCTTAGCACAAACGTTTTATCACAAACAGAACATTTGTGATCTCGAACTCCTTTATGAAATTTCATATGTTGGGTTAAATGAACCTTGTGTACATACATCTTATCGCAAACAGAACATTTGTGTTCTCGAACTCCTTTATGAAATTTTATATGACGAGTTAAAGCAGCCCTTAGCACAAACGTTTTATCACAAACAGAACATTTGTGATCTCGAGTTCTTGTATGTATTTTCATGTGTTGGGTTAAATTAACCTTTTGTAGAAACATCTTATTACAAAGGGAACATTTAAAATTCCTAGTTCCTGTATGAATTTTTAAATGCTTTTTTAAATTATCCATATATTTAAACTGTTTTCCACAAATATAACATTTAAAAATTCTAGTTTTACCATGTCGCAGTTTCATATGTGTAAGTAAAGTCCTTTTTAGTAAGAACTTCGTATTACATATAGTACAGTGAAAATGTATCTTGCTTGCATGTGTTCTCGTATGTTGAACCAAACTTTTCTTCTGTACGAACACCTTGTCACAAATAGAACATTTATGATCTTGTTTCAAATCTTCTTCACTTGTGTCTGTATTATTACTAATTTCATTTAGATTGTCTGTGTCCGCACTGAAGTTATCTTGATCTACATTCGGTTGATTATCATCTTCACAAATAATACTTGATACGCTGCCTTGTTCATTATCAGCTGTTGATTCATCCTTTACATATTTCAAGTAAAATTCGTGATCTTTGCTGTCTGGAACATATTCATCTTTGATGTCAACGCTATCATCTACAACAGTTCTTTGATCATATTCTTGCAATGATTGCAAGGAATCTTCAATTTCCTTTTTAATATCTAATGCGTTATCCACGTCCTGCTTTCGCTCCATCACCAAATCTAGATTATTTATCTGTATTTGTAACTCAGAGAATTTCTGACCTCGCGAATCGCTTCTTCCTTCTAATATTTGTATGTAACGTCTATAATTTTCTAAACTCATTTTTCTAAAACTGTAGAATGAATGGACTGTTGTGCGGCAAGAAGAACAAATGAATTCTGGAATCTCCGACTTAGAAATCGTCTGAAAAAGAGAAAATAATTGTATGTTACTTGTGAATGTGATTTTGAGTGGTCTACATAGATAAACGAATTAAAATATCTCCACGAAGTTGCCGTCAGAGAGGTGTCGTATCTTTCAATTTATTGAAACGTGTTTGTGATAACATTAAATCAGTGAAATCGTGGTTCATGTGCAGTTGGAAATGTACTACTTGAAAATATCATTTTATTCTTGTAGAAATTAGAATGAGGCCTCTAGGTACTGGCTATTTTTCTGTAAAACGGTCTCAACTGCTGAGATTGTATGCCGCCTTTTATGAAAGGTAAGAACTGCGGGTTCAAGATGAATTTATTAATCAAAAGCTGACGTTTCGCCAACACATTTGGCTTCTTCAGGGCAAACTAGGAAATACAAAATTAGTTTGGAGTTACTAGTCAAAATGAAAACAATATTTACTGCCTAAAAAGTTAGTATCGCATTAAAATAATATCAAAATATATCATATACATAAATGTCATCCTCGTTAGTCAATATATGTATAAAAAAATAAAAATCATAGCACACACAACACAAGTTATAAAGTTTATAACAATATAAAATGGCGTTTGATGTGAAAAAACATGATAATTTGGTAACATTACTAGACTAGATTTATAAATTTAATGTAAGATGTGTTCTAGGATGCGAGTTATTTACATATTGTTCATATGTTGCCTGTAAAAATTACTAGAGTTCTGTATATCGCACCTGCAATTTACACTGTTTTTGCATTCTCGTAAATATTATGGCTGGTATCATGAGCTCTGTTTTTGGGTGTTTATGTGTTTTATGCTCGGTTTTAGCGCTGTACAATGTTCCAAAATTATATTATAAAAAAAAATACTTCAAATAAATGTGGTAGATAAAACCGAGGATAAAAAATTTCTCTGTAACTTCTATTTGAAGCAAAATTATTTTAGAACATTGTACAGCGTTAAAACCGAGCATAAAACACTACTCTTAAAATACCCGGAAATAGAACTCGAAACTCGTGATACCAGCCAACATCTCTCAATATAAACGCTTACTTACATTGGATTCTTTATCAAATATTTTCATGTTTTCAAAATCAAATGATTGATTTGTTACAAAATGAACCGATATTCTTATTTGTTTACAATACCGATTTGTTTATTTCAATATTTCTTTCTGGCAATAGAAGTCAGTATTTGTGAAATTGTATATTCTGTACCCTACAACTTCAAATTTATAACGTTCTAGAGCGTTATTTCCTATATAGTTGCCCCGCTAGCCGGTAATGTATGATAACAATAACGTAACGGTCGGAGATAAATACGAGTATTATTTGGAGTATACATGGGTCAAAATGTTAATTGCAATTTTCTCGTATCAGCTTCAGGTTTTGAGAAAAACTAATTATGTATTTAATAATACGTATGAAAAATGACCAGCAACATTCATTGTTTATACACTACCTAGTTTAATATCACAAAAGATGTCTAGGAGAAGATCTATGCTAAAATGTTAATTGTTAATAATTAATTTTGGACGATCGTCAAATGTTACAAACTAATTGATACTATCGAGTTTGATATCAAATTAATGGTCTTAGGATGGAGAGTTGAAATAAAATATCAAAAATTTATGATCTTCAATTGTTTTTTTTTTACAATAGGTAATTGAATCTTGTCGATTTTGGTAGCAATCGTCATTTATTTTGAGTTTAGTAAAAAAAAATTATTTCTGGACTTCAAGGTGAACCATATAGGTTTTATGATAGGAACACAAATTTTCTCCTACATTTTTTTAATGTCTTTGATTAACGTCTTACAAAAGCTTGTTACAAATATGAAGAACTTTTAGACAATTGTATGTAAATTGAATTTGTTATTACACTTAACCTACACTTTTGTATTGTTTATTTGCTGTAATTTATCTTTTAACATTAATGACGTAGCCCTTGTATTTGCTGTATTCTTTGGCGAATAAATTATTATTGTTAATTATATAATAATTGTATTGTATGTTTTCTATGTGTATTTATATGTATAAGAATGTAGTATGAACTAAATTTGACATTGAAATATGAATTTTAAATGTTGTTATCAAAACTATTTTCTGGCTATACAATTTTCATTGCGCATAATTTTATTGAACGGTAGAGTGTTTGAGATATTGAAGTTACCTTTCATGATATATTCTTAGAAAAACAAAATCCATTAAAATTTATTTGTACATAATGTTGCATTAAACTTCAAAATACCACACATGCAGGCTGTTTAATTGAAATTATATTTACTTACAATTTCAGGTAAACAATATTGTAGCTTTTCTTGCACCGCAATTCCGTTTTCGTCTTTTATTAACACGCTTTGAAGTTCTTTATGATTAAGACACAACAAACATAACTCTGATAAGTAATACATTTTATGTAGATATTGTAAATGCTGCTCAGAATTGTAGCCAAACAACAGAAGTAATGAATTTGACACGTAGTGTTGCCAACCATAGCATGAAAAACTATACGTTTCTTAATGGGTTATTTATTTTTTCATTTATATCGAAAAAACCATGTATATATAATTAATATCTTTTATAATAAAGCTATTTACAACTGATTTAAAATATAAATCTAATAACTAAAAAGAACTAGAAACATTTTTACTATATTTCTACCACTTCATTTAAATACTTTCTGGAATGTTTGTTGAAGCCAATTTAAATTATAACTAGACCAAAAAACATCGTACTAAATATAATATAGATATTTTAAAATATTTATAATTATTAAGATATTTGAGTGTTAAGAATAGCAAAACTGGCATCAGTATATTATGTTTCTCTGTTTAACTTTCTCTGTCACATATTTATTATATTCAAAGGTTAGCAGTGGTAACCAAACATTTGACTAAAATAATTACAGTTTATTTATGTCCTTCCTGGAACAATTAGTACTTATGTATATTTCAATTATTTACCACAAAAAAAATTATATTATTTCAATTTAAATCATTATGTAAATAATAAAATAGAACAATTCCTACTACTTGAGATCCACAACACTAACGACAAAACATTTTTTTAAAATTATTGCTATGAAAAACAATTAGGACTAAAACTGTAGATAGTCTTAAATCCAGATAGTATTAAAAAAAATAATATAACGAAAAATTAAAACGCTTTAAACCAAATAATACTTATAGGAATTTTCAAAACGCCTCTCAAGCTTTTCTTAAATAAAATCCTAGATTGATAACAAAATTTTAAAAACGATTGTTTGAAAAGGTAAATTTGATAATTATAATAAAAAAATATCCAATCAAATCCCTGCATTTCTGATCACATGTGCATAAGTAACCAATCAGGTCACAATTACACTGATAATTTCCCCGGGAAATTATCATTTGTTGCTAAGTAACAGTTGTTGACAGTCGATTGACAGTTAATTCATATTTGATTTGTTTATTTCAAAATGTCATTTTTACGGTATGTGAATGAAAATAATAATAATTATTGCAAAAAATGTTCGCACCGAATATCCCTCGACACATAATTTTATCACAATTACCTCAAGAACTTTCTTTCGGTAACTGTGATAAAATTATTTCGAATTATCTATGGCCTAGGGATATTATAGCTGATAAGAACCATACCATTGAAGTAAACGGGAAAGTTCATTAAAGAAAAGTAAAAATAGATAAATTAAAATTATAATTTGTTATAGATTAATATCCTTATCTCACAATCAATTCCTTTCAGATATTTCTAATAATAACGGTTACAAATTACTAGGATTAGGTAAAACCTATATTAATGAATATGATATATACGCTTATTTTCAACTATGACTTACAACACTTATTTTCTAATTTTCGAACAAATTAATAAAGTAAATTTTATTGAAAAGGAGTTTTTCGATCCAATTCAAGTATTAAAAGAACAAATTATTAAACGAGATAATGAAGATGTATTCTTTTTATTTAATTCAAAATTACAGTTAATAATTTCTATGTTAAATCATATTCAAATGATCATTTCTCAAATAAACGAAAGTATAAATTTTTGTTTCTTGCAACTCTTTCGATGTAAGTTTAATATGTTTCGAAAATTTACGACAAATGATACCTATGTTTGATATAATTGAAATTTCTAAAATAATTAGCAGGTATTTGTAATCATGACAAAAATAAAATATATTTTATAATATTTATTCCTATTATGTCAGAGAAGACTTACGATCTGTATCAAATGACAATGATTCCCTTTCAACAAAATAACATGTACTGCTTATACGACCAAGAGACAACAATGTATATTGACAATAATGTTAAGGTCGATGATTGCTTAATTAATAATAAGCAATATTATTGCAGAACTAATAATGTAAAAATAAGTGAATGTACTAACTAATTGAATAACTAAATGAAATTAAACAAATTACACCTCATATTAATATAATTCGTATACCAAATTCTAACGAATTAATTATATTTAGCCTAGATAAACAGGATGTTGAAATTTATTGCAAAAATATTAAAGAAATAAAAAGTATACAAGGAATATTTCAGATCTTTAAACCTTTTGTAAATAAATACAAAGAAAAAAACTTCAGTTTTACAACCAATCATGTCGGAAATAAAACCAAATAAAAATAAAATTTTGCAAAATATAGAAGAATTTACAAAAGTTACTCCTACTATAAGACCATTAAAAGAACTAAATACTAATAATGAAACCCATTTTACTATATTGTATGTACTACTAATTATTATATAAAATATGCGGGTCTTAAGGTTAAAGAATATGCGATAATTCAATCATGTTCTAATATTAAATGGTATTGTAATATGTGTCTAAATAATTATTACGTACCCATACAAGAGATACAAAATATTGTTTAAAAAGCTATGAACAAATATATCCATGAAATTGATAATTTCAAAAAATTTATATCAAATATTGTCATAGAAAAAGAAACAAATAAGAAAAATTGTTTGATAAACAACCTCGTCTAGGAAAACATCATATAAAAAAAAATTTGGAAATTTTGTAAAGGTGTATTTAGCTGTAATATATCAGTAGGTAATAAGCTGCTTCCTTAAAATTTTACATTTTCTATCTCAGTTTCTGTTAGAACGAAAGCACCTTTCCGTGCCAGGAGGTACAACAAACATACTGAAGCGTTATATGTGATCATTGTAATCGAAGAACGCGGGATCACGAGATCTACGATTTATGTAAAATACTTTGTAAACTGTTTTGTGTATTTTATAATGATCAAGATATCAAAGTATTGTATTGTCACGTATATGTTTTGTTATTAATATAATTATTAAAAACCGTACCGAATAACTGCGTCTGAACGAGGTTTGTGTTGTAATTTATTCTAACCTAACCTAACAGGTTATGGGCCCAGTTCCCCAGTTTTTTAACCAAGACTTAACACTTGTGTTACGCGTTCTGCGAATTAACAAGACGAACAATAACTAAAAGTGCGCAGTTGTCATTCGTAACGTACGGTTCATACGTTTTGAACTGAATATTGTGAAAATATAAAAACCAACAATGAGTTCTAACGTTGTGCGTGTCGAACCTTTGAACAATTCGAATTACGATACGTGGAAACTACATATGCAAGCTTTATTAATAAAAAACGACGCGTTTGGTTATGTGAACGGTGACATACCAAAACCGGAAAGAACTGAAACTAATCAAGCGAACGTGAATGCCTGGGTTACAGCTGACAGCAAGGCGAAATCTGATATAATACTATCCATGTGTCCCTCAGAACTCAAGCAGATCAAGTCATGTACAACTTCTAGGGAGGTTTGGCTAAAATTGGACAGTATATACCAGTCAAGAGGGCCTGCACGAAAAGCAACATTGTTGAAGTCACTTATTCTTCAACGAATGGAAGACGGACAAGATGTAAAGGAACATCTAAACAAGTTTTTTGACGTGGTGGACAAACTTGAAGAAATGGAAGTAAGAATCGATAGAGATTTGCTCTCAGTTATGCTGCTGTATTCTCTTCCAGAAAAATTCGAAAACTTCAGGTGTGCCATCGAATCACGTGACACACTGCCAGCTCCAGATGTGTTACGCGTCAAGATTACCGAAGAGTATGAAGCCCGGCAAAATGAAACACGTAGCATAAGTCAAAATGCTATGTATACCATGAATCAACCTAGGCGTTATCAGTTTAAGAAGTCGTTTGCAAAACCAAAAACAACGAAATTAGAAGAGGCTAACAACGAACCATTTAAATTCCGATGCCATAAATGTCATAAAATTGGACACAAGGCAGCCAATTGCACATCAAAACGAAAAGATTCAGCTAAAAACGCAGAAGCTATATCCTTTTATGTCGAAGAAGCAAATCAAGTTAGATTCAAACAAGATTCCGATTGGTGTTTGGACAGCGGGGCGACGTCTCATATTTGTAAAAACAGCAACGTCCTCACAAATGTGAACAAAGGAAATTTTGGTACTGTAAATATGGCAAATCAGACAACAACTCCTATTGTTGCCAAAGGTACTGTCGAAATTTACTGCGGCGCTCCTGAAAATGTAAGAAAAATTTCTTTAAATAACACTTTGCATGTTTCTGAGATGAGAACTAACTTGATGTCAGTTGCAAGAATCACAGACAGAAATTTCAGCGTATTATTCAAGAAAAATGAAGCTGAAATCCTGGATGCTGATGGAAACGTTAAAATGCATGCTGATAGAATCGGCAATCTGTATTATGTGCGTGGACTGAATGAATCTAAATCCACAGAAACTGTAGATGTCAATTTTGTTAAAAACAACTCGAATAATACGAAGTCATCTCTTGAGTTGTGGCACAGACGAATGGGTCACTTGAATGTCCGAAGTCTAATAACCGCGCGTTCGAAAAATATGTTTGATGGTATGAATCTTGAGGGAAAAGAGGCTGAACTCAAGTGCGAAGTCTGTCTAAAAGGAAAATTGGCCAGACTACCATCTCCCAAGAATAATGTGAAGAATGTAGACGTTCTTGAAATCATTCATACAGACGTCTGCGGCCCAATGCGCAATGAATCTTTGAATAAATCCAAATACTTCGTAACTTTCACCGACGAGGCTACAAGATGGTGTGAGGTACGTTTCGTAAAGAGAAAAGATGAATTATTAGATACATTCAAGGAAGTCAAACTGAAACTTGAGAATTTAAAAGGAACTAAAATCAAATACTTACAAAGCGACAATGGAACAGAATATATAAATAAAAAATTCGACGAGTTCCTGACGTCTTTAGGCATATCAAGAAGATTATCAATCCCTTATCACCCAGAGCAGAACGGCCTCGCGGAACGAAAGAATCGAACCTTGTTAGAAATGGCCCGATGTTTACTTATTCAAGCCAATCTAACATCTAGATTTTGGGCGGAAGCTATAAATACAGCAAATCATTTGAGAAATAGATGCCCAACTGTAAGTTTAAATGATGTAACACCTTACGAACTATGGTATGGCCATAAACCAAACGTAAGTTATCTCAGAGAGTTTGGTTGTAAAGTATATTGCCTTAACACAAAACCGGACAAAGGCAAGTTTGAAGCTCGTTCGAAAGAAGGTATACTGCTGGGATATTCGGATACTTCTAAGGGATACAGGGTATGGATTCCGAAAGAAAATAAAGTCGAAATCAGTCGTGACTTGAAGTTCTTAGAAGATTGTAAATCAGAGTTCAAAGGCTACGAAGAATTTGCTCCTGAAGAAATTATCCGCGAAGATTTGATTGAACCAAAATATGTAGACGTCGTAATACGCAATGGGGATACTTCAAACGAGAACAAGGATTACGAAGACATCCCTGCGGTCGTCGAAGAAAACGAAAGAAGAGAAATCGTTGAAGTAGTAAGAAGTAGCGAAAGAAGAGAAACAGATGAAGGAGCGAGAAGTAAAGAAAGAAGAGAAACCGTTGAAATAGCAAGAGGTCGAGGAAGACCAAAAATAATTAGAAGTGGTCGAAGGGGAAGACCCAGAAAACAACAGAATATTCTTTCTCAGCGAGTAAAAGAGGAAACAAATGAAGATGCGCAACAATTGGAAGAACACGAGATTTTTCTATCCGAAATACCGATGGAGAAGGCTATGTCCAGTCCCTGCGTGGATGAATGGCTCGATGCAATAGCTGATGAGGTCTCATCTATTCTTAAAAATAGAACTTGGAAAGTGGTTGATCGTCCAGAGAAGAAAACTGTCATAGGCAGCCGAATTGTTCTTCGTAATAAAACAAATCCTGACGGATCACTTCACAAAAGAAAAGTTCGACTAGTTGCGCAGGAGTTTTCGCAAAGACCAGGAATTCATTTTAAAGATACTTTTTCGCCAGTAACGAGGCTAAGCTCCGTTCGAATAATCGCAGCAGCAGCGGTAAAAATGAATATGAAAATTAAGCAGTTCGACATTTCGACAGCTTATTTGAACGGTGAGCTTGAAGAAGAACTGTTCATGGAACCACCTAAATTTCTAAAGGAAGCTCTGAAACAAATTATCAAATCAAAGAAATATGGAAGTGAAACAATAAAAAGCGCTACGAAAACTTTAAGCGATCTTGAAAATAATAATAAGGTACTGCTTTTGAAAAAGGCTTTATACGGTCTAAAGCAGGCAGGTAGAAGTTGGCATAAAAAGCTGGACGGAGTCCTGAAGACAGTTGAAGCTCGTCCCCTGAATGCTGATCCTTGCGTATATAAGCTTGAGCGAGGGGGAGTTCTAGCTTTTATTGTTATTTATGTTGATGACATTTTGATTGTCTCCAATAATGACGAAATTATTTCCATGATCGAAAGAAAATTATCCGAGAACTTTGAAGTCAAAAACCTAGGAGAAATAAAACACTTTCTTGGAATTGAATTTCGAAGAGAGGGACGAAGCATCACTTTAAATCAACGCGGTTATATTGAAGAATTGTTAAGAAGATTCAATATGCTTGATTGCAAAGCTGTTGCAACTCCGATGGATCCTAGTGTGAAGTTGACAAAACCTGAAGTTGAACCTAGCGAAGAAGATAAAAAATTGCCCTACCGAGAGCTAGTTGGTGCATTGAATTACATAGCTATCGCCACACGTCCGGATATAAGCTATGCATGTAGTTACCTTGGACAGTTCAACAATTGTTACAACAAAACTCATTGGACTGCAGCAAAACGTGTACTGCGTTATTTAAAAGGTTCAACCGACGTTTGCATAAGTTACCATCCTGCAGAAGACAAATTAGTAGGATACGTAGATGCTGATTGGGGCGGAAATCTGACAGATCGAAAGTCACACACAGGAATGTGCTTTATGTGGAATGGCGGTCCAGTGACCTGGGATGCAAGAAAACAAAGATCTGTGGCTTTATCATCCAATGAAGCCGAGTACATGGGTCTCTCCGAGGCATCAAAAGAAGCTGTCTACTTGCGCGGCCTTTTACGTGAGTTAGGTATGAATATTAATAATTATGAATGTATTCCAGTATACAACGACAACCAAGGGGCACTGAAACTCTCAAAGAATCCTGTTCACCACGCACGAAGCAAACATATTGACATCCGCTACCACTTCGTTCGTGAAGCCCTAGAGAGTGGAATTGTTTCACTAAGTTATGTTCCGACGGAAAAAATGGTCGCGGACATCTTCACCAAAGCATTGTATAGACCTAAACATCAGAAGTGCATGGACATGCTTGGATTGTATGTTCGTCGAGGGGGAGTGTTAGAACGAAAGCACCTTTCCGTGCCAGGAGGTACAACAAACATACTGAAGCGTTATATGTGATCATTGTAATCGAAGAACGCGGGATCACGAGATCTACGATTTATGTAAAATACTTTGTAAACTGTTTTGTGTATTTTATAATGATCAAGATATCAAAGTATTGTATTGTCACGTATATGTTTTGTTATTAATGTAATTATTAAAAACCGTACCGAATAACTGCGTCTGAACGAGGTTTGTGTTGTAATTTATTCTAACCTAACCTAACAGTTTCTGTAATTATCCTTTTTCCACTTCAACTTTTTTTTTATGTTGGTCAAATTGGGAGGAATGACCTAATTGGCAATTGACAAAGTGTATATAATGTTCCCAAATAATTACAACATAATTGCCATGAATGTAAACTGCATAAGAAAAGTAAAGAAGAATTTTAAATTTTATTTTCCCGATCGGGAACAGTATGCAATAGAGGGTTAAGTTAGTTCAGCGTTAACCCGTTGAAGGCGTAGCATGTAATATAGCACCGCGCATAATATATGCAATTAATAATTAGCTTTACTTAACTCTAATCAATGTAATTCGACCAGAAAATCGATTTTATTTAAAGATATGCAAAAACAAAAATATATGCACTTTGCCGCTCTCTAGTAATTATTATATCGGTTCTTACACTTCTATATTACATATTTTTAAATATTTCAATGCAATCATGGGTTATTTTAACTATCCTCATTAAGATAATTGTAATTCTATTAACAATACAAAAATATTAATTATATTTCTCTTATAAAGCTATTTATTATTATAAAATTTGAACAATTAAATAAATTATTTCAAAAACGAATGATTGTAATTTCACGTATGATAAATTTTGCTTTATTTAATTGAATAATCTACTTAAAAATGCCACCACTTTATTTTATAAATTAATATTGTATTTTGCAACAGTTTTAATATCAGATAAAAAAATATAGCACGGACACAAATATTTATATAACGAATATAATTTTGTAGAATTAATTTGCGAGTTGCGACATCATAAATTATTAAAGGACAATAGTGACTCCTTCAATTTATCGAATTGTTAGTTCTTGACGATTTATTTTCCGTTTTTATATCATTCCTGCAGCTTTGCCGAATAAAACTATTTTCCAACTTTGTTCCAAATAGTCAATAATAAGATATAATTATTTTTTGGAGGTCCCTTACCAAATTTTATATTTTTTCTCTACATAGTACAATATTTTTACCAAATATGCAAACAAATTTCACAAATTATTATTGTTTTGCCACTTAACAATGTTACAAACTGTGAGAAATTAAACATTTCTAGTGTTAACTTACGAGTATAACAAATAAAATACCGCGAATGAATGCTTTCTAGTAATAACAAAATGCCATAACATAATAATTAAATTAAAAACTTTAATTAAACTTACTAATTGTGTCAATATATTTTAATTGTTATACGAGTATTAGTTGGCAACAATTACTAAATCTTCATTTATAAAATAACGGTTACCATTCAAAACATAATTTTAAATAGATCCGATAAACTTGTGTTGTAATTAATACCAAATTTTAACGAATCCGTTAACAACTAAATTTCTATATTATATTTTAACATTTTTAACGGAGTGTGTTCAGAGTACACCTAACATGCTGTTTATAGATTGATAGGTTTACTTACAATTTCAGGGAAGCAATATTGCAGGTGTTCTTGCAGTGCAATTCCATTGTCGTCTAGCTTTAACACACTTTCCAGTTGCTTAGAATTAAGACACAACAAACAAAATAAATAGAACATTTTACAGAATTTATCTCACGCACTGCATAGGTATGAAGCTTTATAAGCCAGGTGCCAGGTTATTACTTGACAACACTGGTGCTGGTGCAATGTTGCCAACTATAGTATGGAAAAGTTTACTTTGCAGAAATAGAGGTGTATGAAGTAAGCACTAAGCAGTAACATTACAAAAAAAATCTGTTGTCGTCACCACAATACTTTCTTATACATATAAAACCTACTGAGCTGACTTGTTCCTTACGTATGACTTTATTTGACATATACCTACGTATATTTGTTTAAAGTCAAACATACGGGCTTAAGATAGCTCAACATGAACATGACTTTTGAAACAATATATAATTATTATAATAAATGAAACATTATAATGTTTTATACCTACATTTATAGATAAAAGTACAAAGTTTTCTAATAAATTTTAAAAAGCAAAATTTGTTTACAAATTATACATAAACATAATTTTCAAATTAGTACTATATATGCCACACATTTCCTGAACGACTAAAGTAATGCAAATAATTTGTATACATCTTTATAAATATGATCGTCTATAACATACTAAAATTATTTTTCATTAAAATTTACAGTTTTTGAGAAACAAATAAAAATATACAAAAAAGTGTGTTTTTTTGGTATATTTTCATTTGTTTCTCAATAACTGTAAATACAAATTAAAAATAAACTTAGTATCTTATAGATGGGCATATTTATAAATATACGAATTATTTTCATTACTGTAGTCGTTCATGGGAATGAGAAATACAGTATCAAAGTTCTGAATTTTTGACCAACTAGACTTCAACGAATATTTTTTTATAGTTCAATGTTTTAGCTATCCTTTTCATCCACATGTATAAATACTAAATTTTCAAAGATTCTGCGGTAATAATTGTTTTGTTTTTCGATAAAAAATAATTGTAAGAAATAATTTATTTAAATTTGAATTTACAAAACAAAATTCATGGAATTGAACGAACCCAACGTATGTACTTCATCTGACATTGCAATGTACAAGTCACTGTAAAAAATCCATGAAATTTTGACGGAAGGAGAGAATTTGCTGTTCTTTTTTTTAAATAAAGGATTCGTTCTTTCGACGCGTATGTTTGATCTTAAATATATAATTTAGTTTTTCCTAAAATTAGAAGCATGTACAAGAAAAGTGCAAATAACATTTTATATTCCAAATATTTTTGCTAACATCTTTCATAAGAAATTTTTTTTCACAGCGGATTCTATTTTGGAATTCTAAATGGAATTTATTGCTTTGTGTCCAGTAAACTTCCTCTTCTGGTTTTTCAATTTCATTTAAAATCAACTCCGCTCTTTTTTCTTTTTTCATAATCTTATAAATTCCAAGTTTCGTTTACATATCTTGTCTCGTTCATAAGATATTGCGCACACGGACATACATCCATCCATCCTCACACACAGACATCATTGAGAAATGGGTCTTAACTAGACTTGCAACGAATAGTGTATTCGGCCATAGGCCGAATACCGAATATTCGGCGGATTCCTTGGCCGAATATTCGGCGAATAGTATTCGGCTGGTTTTTTCTGTTTATTACTCAGTATTTTTAGTTATTATTGACAAATATCTTGTGTTAAATTAACAATTTTAACAAATATGACAATTTGTTAAATTAAAATTTTGTCATTTCTGAATTATTAACAACAAAAATTTTTGTTTTTATTTATTTGCTACATTTTTAAAATTTAATAAATAGTCTCGTCAATAATAAAAAGTAAATTTAGCTAATTTATCAAATTGAAATTGTTGTTCGTAACAACTTAATTTGTTATAATAACCATGATTTATTGTTCAGCTTCTATATAATTACTAAAATATTTTGTCAAAAGTATATAAAATTAAATGTTAATAATTACTATATTCACAAATATATTTTGTTAAGAAATACACAAAAATAATTTATAATCCTGCTAACAAATTTGAAACTTGTTAAATTAACATAAATTAACGGTGGATCGTCTGGGACTAAATATTTTCATAAAATTTAAAATTTTGTCAATTTTGACTATAAAATTTTTACTGTATACCTATGTATCTTTATTTATTACCTACGTCCTCTATGTATGGGGCCTATTTAATTTAAATAAATATTTTAACTAATAGAAATGCGGCAAATGAAATTTTCAGTTTTTATTCAGTACCGTCTGTTATCATTGGTTAAAATTTTTAACTGGCCGTTAAAAATTAACAGGTAAATTACAGAATAGACACCCTTATGTGTTTTACATATATTATTTTATTTCAAGCAAAAATTACCGAATGAAATACCCTAAATTTCCACTTTTCTCTATATTTTAAACTATTCGGTATTCGGCCGAATATTGCTTAACTATTCGGTATTCGGTCGAATAGTAAAAATGTGGCCGAATACCGAATAGTTGCCGAATATTCGTTGCAAGCCTAGTCTTAACGGATTCGGGGGCGACAAAATATGTATATGTATTATGTAACTGTAACTATGCTAATGATACATCCCTATGTATACTGATAAAAAAAAACTCCCGGTATGACTAGCTAAACATCGTTTGTACCTAACGAGAAGGAAGTATAAACTAGGGCATTTAAACGCGGAAGTGCAAAAAATAAAGTTAAACATAATTGTTATGTTATGGATAGGACAGAATTTTACCATATTTCCTTCCTGTATCATTATTTTCTTTAAATTCCACTTTAGTCGCATACCCGATTCCTATTCCTATAGTTATTTACATACCAAATGCGGGAAAGTTTGGTTCCCGGATGAGTGTGCGGCGGCGGGAGCTGGCGAGCGCTGTCATAGAACGAATCCGGGAACCGAGTTCACGCAAGAGATTTGTACAATGTTTTTTGTGCGAAAAGTATAAAACTAATAACAGTCCTTACAAAGAAATGAAGTTCATCAAGTAGTTATTTTGATAATTGTCAAAGTTGCACTATAAATATAAGCACACAAATTAATTTGTCTAATATATTAGAAAACAATTAAAATATTTATAAAATTTACTGTATTCACTTGTAAATTTATTATATTTCTTATTTATATTGAGATAACTAACATTACATTTGTAGGTTATGTATTTTACAGCTGTCATATCGGGCAGTTTTTATTGCATTGGTAACCAAATGCACTAAATATGTTATTTTTAAATTCAATTTCATTTTTATTCCATCATTATTTATATTAATATTATGTAAAGGGATGTATGAAATACCATACTTTTTTATTATAAATATAATTTATTAATAAACGCTTTAGAAATAGAAATGTTTTCGTCGAAATTTCCTGGTTGTCTATCTGGTGGAGACCTGGAAAATGGACATTTCGGACGTTGCTTAGGCAACGCTAAACAACACATTTCAATGTGTGAGTACAAAATAGTTATTTGTGTATTAAGGATGCAAAATGCTGCATTGTAGCACGAGCATAAAGCTTGAAGCTTGAAGCGCAGCTGAGAGAGCTTCAATAATGCGAGAGCAGTAATGCCATTTTGCACCCTTAATACACACAATATTTTTCCTACAACTTTCTTAATATTCAAATAAAAGAAATTAATAACATAAATATGTAAAATTATTCTATTTTCCATACTTATATATTGATACATTTTGATGTTACTAAGCAACAAAAACATTCACCACAAACCGGCAACATCAATATAGAGAACCAAATTCTGATATAGCTTCAGCAACTATGTGATCGGGCATTAATAAATACTATTACTAGTATAATAACTGCAACATTACCTTAAATATAAATAAATAATTAACTTTTAAACGTAACGTTACCTCAAATAACTTTTTTCGTACCAATTGTATAATTTTTCTTAGGTTATGGTCATAAATTATTAATTTAATTCAATGTTTTATTTATCGAATTTGTCAATCTTCCTTTAAATTCTATTATGTCGTTTCTGTTCTTAACTAGTTGCAAGTTTGTGTTCAATAAATAGAAAAAAAATTCAAAAAGTTACAAGAAACTAATGGAGGATTCTTATAACAAAATCGCGGTGGCGCTAGGAACTATCAGCCCAAACTCAACCATTGTACACATTTTAGATCTGCGTAAATTTCACATCAGATTTTATTTAAAAATCACCCACAAATACAAACAAGAGATTTTTACTTCGAAACAGTTCGAATACAACTGTAAACTATTTCTATTCGTATTTATACCTTCTAACCACGAAGTATAATATAGAAAGGAGTTGGCACTTGTGCGGAGCTGGCGGCACGGAATTTTACTATTCATGATAGATGGATGGGAGAAGATAGGAGGCCGGTTGTTGTACAGTACGCTTATGGGTAGAACATAATTTTTCATTATTTTAATATAATATTGTTACAACATACTAAAAATATGACATATGAATTATGTTATTAACTCTAAGAAATCTATAAGTTTTCGAATTTTTTATATGGAGTAGAAGACAAATAATTAACAAGTCTGATTTATATCTTCTGCCTTGTTTCTTTGTTTGTTGGCATATTTTAAGGCACTGTACTATTAATAATTTTTGAATTGATGGCGTGTTTAATTCATTTAATTTATCAATCAAAACATTTTCATTTATTTAAGTGATTTTTCAATTTTGTTGCAAGTGCATACTTTTTTTACGCAGTCGAGATTTTCTTCCGATGATTTCGTAATTTGTTTTTACCGCTGCGAGTTTTCAACTGTTTCTTTTGCTTAAATTTTAATTTAAATATTTACAAAATCTGCATATTTTATCTGTACCATTGGTTGTTATAGTGCATTTTTTTGTGACGTAAAGTATACAAAACTATTTTCCAATCTTTACAATTTAAATGTTTCATTTCAAGATTTAGATATTTCTTTGCAAATATCTAGTTTATCAATAGTATATAGTCTCGAAACAGGTAATATTATTAGTTTTATTTTTATATAATTGATTAGAAATAAAATTTTTATTATTTATATTTTCATTAAGAAAAGATTATTTTTCAATAAAAAACCGATGACTCGAATCGAATAATTTAACGAAAGATATGTAACTATTCCTATTTTCTTCGAATTTTTATTTTGTCCTTTAGTTATTAGGTAATTGAGTATTTATCCAAGATAAATTAAAAATAGCGTCTGATGAACATTTATATGGTACAGGTTCTTACGTTTCATTTTGTCCTGTTATTTTCGTTCCGGTATACCACCAGTTGTACCTTTCTTTTTTGAGGCAAGCCTACGGCGAGGGCGCGTGAACTCCCACGATGCTGAATGAACTACGTGAATTTACTGGATTGTTCTTGAGATTTTTAACGAAACCGTTACTTGTAGTTTTGCAGACAAATTGCGAAGTTGTGTTTTTTGCGAGTAGTTTGTCGTAATTGGGTTACGAGAACCAGACCAAGTATTTTGGGATTATAAAATTCACACTTATTAGAATATTGTGTTTATTCTACAGCTAGGCCGGATTCTGCAATTGACGCGAATTTAAAACTATTATTTTAGTCGCATACCATCTTAGGTAAGAATTAAGTCAGTTAAGAGAGATTCAACATCGTCATAGGTTCATGTTCCTAACTCCGTTTTTCTTTTCAGGCTATTTATTGGTGTTTGTTTATACCTATTTATATTTATTCATGTACGAATTCCGTACGACTGATTATTTTCGAATACTATTAGTTAGTATTGAGTCATATATTATCGAGTCATTAAGACCAGACACCTTGGGACATTTTCACTGGTTTGCATTATTTGTGCTGTTGGAGAGCACTAGTACCTGGGAAACAATTGGCGTCCTGATTGCAATTCCAATTTGCAAAGAATACCTCGTCATCGGTTGGAGTGAGACAAAGCGTGACGTCACCACATCCTCCCGATCCGTGGCTCGCATTTGTCGCCATCTTGCTGGGACGTAGCTTCGTGCCCACTCGGAATCCATCGGAGACCTGCCGACCGCCAAGCCACTCAACACCAACTTCCAACTCACAGCTAAGCAATACCACCATTTCAATTTTATTTTTACTGTTACTATTTTTTTACTTATGCTATTGTTTGTCTCATTCTATATTATTTATATGTATATTTGTAATTCGATTGTTCATTCGGGACAAGTTAAATGCACTTGCGTGTACGGGACATTCCAATTCACATTATTGTTGAGCGTAGAACGCTTTTCTACTGCGAACGCGTTGTGTTGCGCGTGTGACCGTAGTCCGAAGGACTGTTTGATATATCACAATTGCGCCAAGTAATCAAAGGGTGGTACCATCGCGTCGAGTACGTCGTTGCGCTACCTTGAATTCACTCTGGGTTTTGTTGGCCCGCATTCCTTCCGATACCGCGACTCACGGCGACCCCCCGCGACCGCCAGTCCTTTCATTTTGGAGCTCAAGTTATTGGACGTTCCAGTGCCGTTCGGCATACGTTGTCCGCGTTTTGTATCCTTAATTTAATCATTTCAATATACCTACTTATTATTAAATTTCGCGCTGCTTATTTGCATCACCTGCCTTTTTATCCATTATTATCCTGCGAAGTTGTCGGTCCCTTCAGTTGAGCTGTCGACGCCTTTCGACCGACTGGCGCCCACCGAATTGCAGAGACTATATCCCACGTTCGATTTCGTCGAACCACGCCTTCTCCATCTGAGCGACGCCGCGGCTCAACCCAGGATAATCGCTACCAAGTACAAAGCCGGGTTGATTTATTTGTAACCTACAGGGGAGTGTAGCAAGGTTCATTTCTATTTTGACCTGCCACAAAATAAAAATAAACAAATTAAAACCCTTGAATATCATATTTAGTTATTTACATACCACTGTCCAAATTTAAATAATTATTTATTTAATCATAAGTTTTTTTCTTATATGCAATGTCACATTTAATATTTTTCTTAATTTTTATTTGTTTGTATATCTAAATAACTGGAGCAATTTGGAAAAACAGTCGGAAGTGCACCTGCAATGGTACCTACAAATGTATGTAAATTTAATTTTAAGATAAAATGTATTAATATATTACACATGTGGCTCCGCAGGTCCATTCCTTAATAACATCGTCCGCCTTAAAAAGTTTTTCACATATAAAATCTTTTGAACTGAGCACTCTGTCTTTTCTGGGAATTTTTCTCCGCTACAAATTTAAGTCTATTTCGTGCTTAAGTAAAATTTGGCACAAAGCGCATTTTGCCCATTAATGTAATTAAATGTAAATAAACAAAAAAAGTTTAAAACACAAACACTTCTCTGTACAATTCAGTAAAAAGAGCACAGCGATGGCCACCTATCCCCTCCACAAGCTCAACAACCGAAGTAAATTTTAGTACCGCTAGCTTCATGGGCCGGGTGTGCGAAGTGTCATCTCCTTTCTATTATACTTCGTGCTTCTAACTAATTTGTATTTATAGTTCATAGCGTGGCGCTTGTGTCGCGTGACGTCATTATAAGAATTCTCCATTCATTCTCCAGCACGTAGGGCGCGTTCAGTTAGTTGCAAAGATGCAACGATGCAAGCGCTGTGCGTCTGCGCGTATAATTTACAAAAAAAATATTGGATTACATTTCCAAGATCCGTATTTTTATTCAATAAGCTTACAGTGCGGAAAAGAGTTTGTAGCCCATGTGCGCAAAATACTTTTTTTTCACGTTGCCTGGGAAACACAAGTGTTGTTTAGAAATAGCCAAAAAAATCGCATATTTTGCGTATTGAAAACAATGAAAGAATAACAAGATTTTTTCGACAGTTGTAGGAAAAATATATTTTCATATGATGAAAATTTAAATGTATTTTTTTTTTTAATTTTTATTGAAAGAGAAATTTTACAGAAAAATTTATAACACATAGAAAACCTTTATTTTAAATACATATTTCTTATGCGTGTTCTAATGTACTGCCGCTATGAATTCTCATGTGCTCTTCCAATTCAACCTTACTTAGAAATTTAAAATTGCAAACAGTACATCCATATTCTTCGATACCTTCATATGTTTAACTATAAACGAATAAACTTCTTGATACAAGCAGAACATCTGTGATATTGAATTCCGAAATTCATTTCCATATGTTGGGTTAAATCAGCTCTTAGTTCAAAAGTTTTAAAACAAACAGATCATTTGTGATGTGTTTGCATGTGTCTGGTTAAATTAACCTTTTGTACAAACATTTTATCACAAACAGAACATTTGTAATCACGAATTCCTGAATGTATTTTTATATGAAGGTTTAAAGCGCGCTGATGTACAAACGTCTTATCACAAACAGAACATTTGTAATCTCGAATTCCTAAATGTATTTTCATATGTTGTACTAAATTAAATTTTTGTACAAACATTTTGTCACAAACGGAACACTTATGATCTCGAATTCCTGAATGTATTTTCATATGACGGTATAAAGCGCTGCGTTGTACAAACGTCTTATCACAATCAGAACATTTGTAATCTCGAATTCCTGAATGAATTTTCATATGAAAGTTTAAAGCGCGCTGATGTACAAACGTCTTATTACAATCAGAACATTTGTAATCTCGAATTCCTAAATGTATTTTCATGTGTTGAACTAAATTAAATTTTTGTACAAACATTTTGTCACAAACAGAACATTTATGATCTCGAATTCCTGAATGTATTTTCATATGACGGTATAAAGCGCTGCGTTGTACAAACGTCTTATCACAATCAGAACATTTGTAATCTCGAATTCCTGAATGAATTTTCATATGATTGCTTAAATTTGCATTTCGTGCAAACCTCTTGTCACAAACAGAACATTTATAATATCTAATTCCATTCGCATTGTCTGTGTCCGCACTGTCCACATCCGGTTGGTTATCATCTTCACTACTACTCCTTGAAACGCTGTCTTCTTCATTATCAACTGCTGATTCGTCCTTTACATGTTTCAAGTAAAATTCTTGGTCTTCGCTGTCTGGAACAAATTCTTCTTTGATGTCGATGTCATCATCGACAACTGTTCCCGGATCATGTTCCTCCAATGACTCTAATGAATCTTCCATCTCTTCTTTAACATTAACGTCACTATGCACGTCCTGCTGTCGCTCCATCATCAAGTCTAGTTTATTTATCTGTATTTGCAACTTGGAAAACTTCTGACCTGGAGGGTCGCTGCTTCCATTTAATATTTGTGTGTATTGTACTAAACGACTATAATTCTCCAAACTCATTTTTCTAAATCTGCAAAATGACTGAACTGTGGTGCGACAAGAAAAACAAATGAATTCTGGAATCTCCGACTTCGAAATCGTCTGAAAAAGAGAAAATATTTTAATACTACTTGTGAATGTGCATATTAGTGGTCAACATAGAAAAGTTAATTAAACTATTTTCTCGATGTTTGTTCAGAAAGGTTTCGTATCTTTCAATTTATTAACACATGTTTGTGATAAATTCATAGTATTCCAAAGAATAGATCATAATTTCTCAACAGCACTCTTGTTACAATAAAATTATAATAATTTTCAATTGTCAAGCGCAGCATTATTATAGTTACTTTTATCTTCAATACAGAAAGCTTTCTATAAAACAAATAGTATATAAAAATATTAAATTGCCAATGTTTCATAAAAATCAGTCTATGAATAATAACTAATAAAATTTTTGTCTGAGTAAGATGTAATACTCGTAGCATATACTAAAGACGATTTCGACTGGCATTGGTTACTTGCCGGTTACGTGTTTGGTTGGTTTCAAATAATGACGTCACACTGACAGAACGGTTACTGAAAACATGCGGTAGATTTTGACATTAATCAAATTTGACAGAAAACAAAAAATATGACAGCGTACAAGTTTAAAATTATTACAAGTGAAATTCAACCAATCAGAATACTAACCGTTGGACGAACCGAGCTCTCGAGCATGCTACATACTCTATTTACTAACTATTCCTGTGACCAAGTACTAACCGTTGCCAGTCGAAATCGCCTTAAGGGCCGGTTTTTCAATCGCTGGTTAAGGTTCTGGTTAGCAGTAACTATGGATATTTCAGTGATTATGTAAAATTTGCGTTTTTCAATCCGTAGTTATACTCAAAATGATTTTAGAGAACAGTTCATGGGAATGTGTGGCATATATTTTACAACTTTGAAAACCATGTTCATGTATAATTTGCAAACAAAATTAGCTTTTTAGAATTTATTACAAAACTTTGGACTTTTGTCTACAAATGTAGGTATAAAACATATGTTTCATTTATTATAATAATGACTATTGTTTCAAAAGTCATGTTCATCTTGCGTTATCTTCAGCCCGTATGGTTGACCATAAGTGTAAACCGAAACGTCGGTTATGTAAGAAGAATAAATGCTGTATGACTGATATTTCGAATATTATTTACACTTTATTTTAAATACATACTTCTTGTGCGCGTTCTGATGCGCTGTCGCTATGAATTCTCGTGTGCTCTTCCAACTCTCCCTTACTTAGAAATTTCAAATTGCAAACAGTACATCCGTATTCTTCGATACCTTCATGTATCTTCATATGTCTAACTAAAGATGATTTATGAAAAAACTTCTTCTTACAAACAGAACATCTATGATTTCTATCTTCTGCATGAATTAACATGTTAATTTAAATAAAACTTTTTAAGAAACTGACCAATTTTATCCAAAATCTAATCAGCTCTTCATTTAAATATAAGAAGCAAAAATTCACAAAATTGTATTTTTTGGTATTATAGTATTTGAGTTATGCGAGACGAAAAAATTGCCACAGACTACACACGTGCTTATTCATTGAAAACTCACTACCCAATTTTGTATTTTAGTATCGTGTCTGATGATGAAATCAAAAAATAATCGAATTAAATATAATTCGAGAGTTCGATAAATTAGAAAATAATTCTCCAGTATCTTTCTCAAACTTGTCGCCATTTGGGCATAGCCCGTAGAATTTCTTGCAATTATTTTTAACTTGTATTACATGAAATATATAATACTTTTTATTTTTGAAAAAAACCCTGTAATGGGCTGGGTTTTTTTTAAAAAAACCCGGTGGGCTGGGCATATCTCGAAAAAACCCGGGTTTTTGACAACTCTGGACAGTAATCATGAAAAAGTAATTAATTACATTTTTTCAGTAATTTGCCCATCTCTAGCGGGAGGTAAAAATGATTTAGAATTAAGGTTTAAATATGAAGTAATTAAAAATTTTTTGTAGTATGATTTCAACAAGGCCAAATGAAAATAACAACACTGTCAGTTAAATCAGTTAACTACAATTTAAAAGCACGATATTATTCAGTTAGTTTAGTTTCTAGATTTAATATCTAGATTATATCAAGTTTATAATACAGAAATCAATCAGCTACATTTAGTTGCTAATTTTATTTAACTGGCTATTTAATGTTGGAAATTAGTATGAAATTTACCATTTCAAATCATTTTACTCTTCAGTGTGCTCAGATTTCGCCTGCCATCATTAGCATCTCAGCAACTGGAAGAGATTCTAAATCGGTTAAAAGTAACTATTTTTTTTAAACTTTCGTATATAGGTAGAAAATGGCGGAAAAATTATTTCGGTCTGTCACCATTTTAATGTAGAAAAGTTTTACGCTACTAAATACCTATCTATTCAGTATCGTAAGTAATTTTTTCTATGACACATTTTCGAGTTATAACACTAACCTAGGATTTTTAGAATGTAAGTAATATTTGATTTTAGTCTGAATATTTTCTTTTATTTTCCAATAATATAATTACTGTTTTCATTTACTTAGAAAATTTAATAAAATAATCGTTTCCATAAAATTGCACTTTAAAAATAATATTACCAGTATATTTTATTAAATAAATTTGAGCAAAACATAATCTGCAAGATAATTTAAAAGTAATGGTAATTATCAGATATACACATTAAAAAATAATAATATTCACGTACATTACTATATTAAACGTTTTTACCAATTTTTAATTATTTAGGAATTAATTGAAAATGTATCTTTTAAGATTAAAGTATTTTACTTTTTAAATTGAAAGCAAATACTTTCGGTCCCATAAACGGACTATCTGAACGGGAACTAGCTCGTGGTTCGTGTGCGTCTGTTCTTAGGTCACGTCGAAAACGAAAATGTATTCTTCCTCCATGACGAGTAGTGTGACAGCAACGATTATAATTCCATTCGCGATGTGTTTCACACTGGCAACACTGTTGGTAGTCATATCCAGCGCTAAGTGTAAATTATTGTATATCGCGGAATCAAGATAGCCGTATATATCAATACAGCGGAAGTCGCATAAACAACAAAATCGATGGATGCCACATTCAACGAAAAGTAAAAAATATGTGATTTAAAAATGTTTAGTTTTGAACCGATAAACATAATACAATTAATTAAAAATACAATATACACGAACAAAAATTAATATATATCAACTGCTTCTGGTGGATGCTTCACGTCTGGAATCTTGTCGGAAGCCATAAATATCTATGGATGTATGTCCACACGGCTGTTTCATGTCCGGAACTTTGAGGTCTGTCTTTATTTTATAAATATATTAAATTATTGTATTATTAATTAGTTATTTGTAGTTAACCCAACAGTATAAACTTTTATACTTTTTCCTATTATGTTATATATTCAAGATATTCTCGATATGGACTCTATACAAGGAATATTGAAGACCGAGATCGCTGCGAAAATTTACTTTTGACAAGCCGGTATAACAGATATCCTGTAATGTAGGTTGCAATACAAAATATGTACCTATGTGTTAAGCCTCGTTCACAATACGAAATTAATGGTTATCGTTAGTAGTTATGGTTACTGGTTATGGTAAGCGGGTAGCGTTTTAAAATGCACAAAATTAAGGTTATTTTAAATAAATAAATATAAAATAAATATATCATCACGCCTTTTACCCATTATGGGTGTGGCACTCTGCTTACGCAGATCTCGGTAGGTGATATATTTTTGCGTATGAAGTGCGGTTACCAGCCGTCAAATCATAGCCCCCAAAGATGTTAGTGGAGGGGGAACCACAGGGGTAAATTTAAATTTGTAACTGTCGGCAGTGGGATTCGAACTGAGGATCTCACGATCCACAGTCCGACACGTTACCTCGGAGCTATTTACCCCATAAGGTTATTTTTTGATAACTTTTTGTTGGTAATATAGAGATTTCTACTGACTGATGTTTCAGAATGTTGCAAAGTGTTTGTTCAGATGTCGCACTAATCGTTAGACATTTATGACAGATTTTGGCTTTTAGACAGTATATTTGTGCAATGGCAAGTACATGTGAAAAGAAATACATCAGTTGAAATGCCGAAGATAATTTGTGTATCAAGGAAAAAAGTGCATATTATAGCTGAGTCAGCGTTTGCTTGCCGAGGCATGCAAACAGGCGAGGCTATGATATGCCTTTTTGCCGACGTGCATATTACATTTTTCCGTCGACCTCACTAATACTCATAAATTTAGGAAATAAAATATTAACGCCTGCTTTGATTGTGCATTTGTATTTCTATTTGAAACTACTTGGGTTTGCTTTACTGTACCTTCCGAAGTACAAGAATTTTTATTGTTTAAACTTTGTAATGATTAATATACTTTTCGAAACATTAATCTTATTAGAAATGGAATCTTCAACATGGCCTTCGGCTACTGTTGAAGACTTCCATCCTCCATGCTTTTTTAGCGATAAAACATCTGCACCAGCATTTACTAAAAGTGTAGCAGACGTTCTACGGTAACAATTATAAAATCATAGTAGGCTTAACGGACGAAAAAGGTTTGCGGACGAAAAATAATAGCGTCCAAGAATGTGACATTTTTCTTTAGGAAATAAGTGTCTAAAATTTCATTTTTCGCATAGGTCGACGAAAAAAATATTTATTCCACGAAAAATTGACATGCAAAAAAATGGATCCGGTGTTTGCTACACACTGTAATTTAAAAAAATGGCGCAATTAAATAGCAATTAACCAGTTGTAAACGCTAAGTCACCACAGAGAGATTCCAAAATTTAATAACATAACAAGTAATGTCAGCATGTAGAGAGAGTTCAATACTCGATAGCGTAATAATTAAAAATGCATGTTTAAGTAATTGTCTAAATTTAAACTGGTAATATATGTTATGTTTGCTGACTTAGCGTCGACAGAATTATGAATTATTGAGTAATTAGGTTACATTGTTTGAGTAATATTATTTAGTTAACACTTATTTTGTTGATGTAGAGTTTGTAGAAATATATATAAATATTAGGATGTACAATATAGAGACAGTATGTAGAGACAGACAGTAAGTTGTAGAGTAAGTTCATCATTGATTATCGTTTAATAAAGAGTATGTAAATTAGTTGACGGATCGAAGTTCTTTATTGTTGCTGACTCCCAGTCTCGATAGGACCCTCTTTTAAAATGTACCCTCGTTTAGGGGTGTTACACAGTTCTAAATTTCTATATGTGATATACTAGTTATGTAGTTATAAGATACGTTGGTGAGCTGGCATACGGTGTTTGCTAGGTCACACGCTGTAATTTTATAAAAATTGCGCAATTAAATTAAAATTAACGCAATTAAATAGCAATTAATCAGTTTAAATTTATATATGTGATATACTAGTTATATAGTTATAAGATACGTTGGTGAGCTGGCATTCGGTGTTGGCTAGCTCACATTCTGTAATTTAAAAAAAAAAAATGGCGCAATTAAATTAAAATTAGCGCAAATAAATAGCAATTAATCAGTTCTTAATTTCTATGTTTTTTTTTTGTGGTGAGTTATAATGGCTGAGCCAGCTTATGAGCCCCAAAGATAGTATTATACATTTATACTAAATAGTACATTAATGAAAACGAGTGCGTCAATGAAGCTCTTAACCCACACAAAATGAGTGGGTTAAGTGTCATTTAACTCACGGGTATAGATACAAATAATTATTGATTTTATTTAATTTAGCTGTCATTTTGGCAATTCAAATCGTACGTCTGTGATTTTATCAACATATTAACAAGTAATATCTATTAATGAATGTACCTAACTAATATCATACCAACATCTAGCGGTGACTGTCTAAAGTAGACCAACCAAACACTTTTTCGGGAAATGCATATTCTGTTACATTCCATAATGTTTTCGAATATTTCGTGCCATTTTGTAACCTTTCGGTTTTTGCATATTCTGTTTTTGCGTATTCGGGTTTTGCCCGTACACCCCTTTTATTTGGCGTACTATTTGGTCAATATATTTTGTTATATTGTTGACAACACTACTAAATCTTTCGTTATAAAATAACGGTTACCGTTCACAACATAATTTTAAAAGGATCCGATAATATGTTCTTATGAATAGCAAATTTTATTGAATCCGTTAACTAAATTTCTATATTATATTTTAACATTTTCAACGGAGTGTGCTCAGAATACACCTAACATGCTTTTTATAGATTGATAGGTTTACTTACAATTTCAGGGAAGCAATATTACAGGTGTTCTTGCAGTGCAATTCCATTGTCGTCTAGCTTTAACACACTTTCAAGTTGTTTAGAATTAAGACACAACAAACAAAACTCTGATAAATAGAACATTTTACACAATTTATCTCACGTACTGCATAGAGATGAAGCTTTATAAGCAAGGTTATTACATGACAGAAACGTGTCTGGTGCAATGTTGCCAACTATAGTATGAAAAAGTTTACTTTGCATAAATAGAGGTGAATGAAGTTAGTAGCAATAATAGAAGAAAAAATAATGTATTTAATCAATTGTATTTCATTTATATTTGATTGTAAATTATTAAAAATGTTCGTATTATGGAATTCATGTCAATAATCTACATTATTTAAGTGATCTAGCGGTTGATGGATTGCTAGCAAAATCATCTGTATAGATGTATATTGTTCCTGACCTGGCTGTGAATATTGCAATATAATATAAACCTGAATCAACATATTCTACTCTATCGTTTGTCGTTAATTACGACACCTTCCTTAGCTTTAATGAATAAATAATCTCAAAAATTAGAATTCGCTGTGGGAAAAATTTCAAATATACACAATTGCAAGGTCATGGTATATGTGCCATAAAAATTGCCAATTCCAAAAATATAAACCTTTGTATCAAGATTATGCATATTTTCAATAATTTAAAAAGTATAAAAAAAGGAAATAACTGAAATTACTAAAATAAATGAAACTATATTGAATATTACAAATCTTAAACAAATTAACAACATATACATACAATTTATATGATTAATTCTTTATTATCTAAAAGTAAAAAATATATAATTTTATTACGGAACGTAAAAAATATGAGGTGCCAGCACATTGCCTCCCGCCCAATACAACTCTTAAACGATACAAAATAGTATTTGATGATACAGAAACTTACCTTTTTATTTGTTTATTTTCTATTTATATTTGAGAAATTTAATTTTATTTCGTATAGGTATTTATTGAATTTTTTGACATTTATTTCACTAAAGAAAACAGCTTCACAATCAAAATGACATGTTTCACATTTCATAAAAAATTGAAAATTTTAAAGTGTCACCATGGTGTACAAGGAATGCAAGATTTATGAAATTTATAAGAATTTTGACGGAGGCACAAGCCGCAGTCAAATTGGCACAAGCGAAATTCAGGAGGATTGAGCTTCAAGAGGAAAGACTCGTCAGAAGATCATGTTGACATGGAGAAAGAGCCTGCCAGTGAAATTGTAGAAGAATGGTTAGACGAAGTGGTTGAAAACAACTCTCGTACAGACGCGAGAATTCATGATCAGCAGAAACAACCTAAAAGCAATACGCAGTTAGGTGTTCAAAAATTAGCGAACGCAATAATTCAAGCAGTGAAGACTGTAACAAACAAAGACCCACCGCGTTATTTACGAGTAACCTGTATTCAATGAAAATGGGGCGGAATGGCTGGCATTTCAAGCAGATTTTAGAGATACAGCTTATTATTTTACGTCAGCGGAAAATGTTGCCATACTACGTCGATCTCTACGAGGTGTCGCCAAAGAAGCTGTGCAAAGTCAATTATTATCAGATCTAGGTTCAGAAAAGGTATTAGAAATATTGAAGGGCCGTTTTGGCAGACCTGAAACTCTGGTTTTGGTGGAAATTGAAAAACTTGAAAAGATGGCCAAACCTAGCGACAATGGGGTCCCACACCTTTTTCATTTTATTTTTTTTTTTTCTCAGTAAGTTTGAGTAAAATTATAAATATAGATTCTAATTTTAATATTAAAAGGTATTTAATTATTAAGATACGATTTTTTGAAATTGGCATCCCATTTCAAATTTGTCGCTTCTTGGCGTCATCTAGTAATTCTACGAAACACGCTCTTGCGGAGAGCGAGGAACTATACCAACTGTCAAATTGACTGTAATCTGTCATTGTTATTTACTGAGAGGTTTTTACAAATATAGTTTATTCACATTACCTGGGCAAAATTATATAACAAATATAATAAACATAAGTTTAATTTGAAAATCGTTGTTAACTGCAACATATGACTTGAGATGACAGGTGTGCTAATGAGACTACCGACATTACCGACAAGCGACAAAATATAGTACATCAAAGCATTTTTATTTTAACACTCTTTGTCTAAAAACGTTATAATTAACGAATACCTAATTAATTTATCGGAGTGTTCATTTTAATAATGTTAAGTAATTGAAAACCTTGAAAAGCAAATTATTATTTGTTATCAACATATTTTTTGCCTTGCCATTCTGTATATTCTATTACAAGATGACGTCACGATTTTGCAACCGCGAAACTTCATAAAGGAAATTATGAATGAAAAGTTAAAAAATAATAAGAAATATTGAATAATATGTGACTGAAATGATCTAAATTTTTATAATTTGTAAAAAAACACATTTTTTTAAAGTTATGACCCCACCCTAGAAAAAATTTTGATAACAATTAACTGCTAGGTCACGGTGTTTATAATAAGACAAACATTTAACTACATAACATGGATTTATAAAAATTATACTACTTAATCCTGTTAGCTAGGGACTTCGAATATTTTTTGAGCTCTAGAACGGCTAGAAGCAGAGAATATTCTCTCTTCTTTCTTATTTTTCTCCCGAGCTGTTGGTGTTCCACGGCCAAGGAACTACATCTATTTCTCGGGTTTTTGTGCTTGACTCTGTTTCTCCAAAATATTGGTCGAGGCGTCGGAGTCCACGCGTTACTTTTTATTCAGTTTTTTGTGTACTTGTACTAGGTAATAAAGAGTGTTGTGAACTCTTGAGTTTTACTCAACGAACCTACCCTTCTCCATTGAGCTCCCGGCTCCCTTCGATTGTTTTCAGGGAATCACGGTGACCTCGCGCTCCGAGAAAGCAGCGCGTACGTCACTATATATATATATATATATATATATATATATATATATATATATATATATATATATATATATATATATATATATATATATATATATACAATTTATAAAAGAGAAATTGGTAAATGAAACAATACTCTTAGTGTTATTTGGTTATATTAAATAGGTTAATCGGTTATTATGTGGCAAAAACGTTGTACACGGGTTGATAGGGGATAAAATAAAAAAATAGCATCAAATAAAAAATTATAAAAAATTTTTAAGAAATAAAAATACTTGTTTCATTTGATCCCAGTGTTATAATATTTGTTGATTTAATATATTTTGATAATAACATGTATGTTACATATAGTTATTGTAACTATATATATATATATATATATATATATATATATATATATATATATATATATATATATCTGTTTTGCAGTCTATGCAATTTAATTTTGTGTAAAACAAGATGAGGAAAACTTTTTAAAAATTATTTCTGTTACAATTGCGTAATAGTTATTTACGTAATCAGTTATGAAAAGAGCGTATTGTTTAACGAGCTGTAAGTTTGCCAAAACGAGCGTAGTAAGTATTGTAAATTACGCGAGTTAAACAATATCGCTTTTAACTCAGTTACGTAATAGTTATTTACGTAATCAGTTATGAAAAGTGCGATATTGTTTAACGAGCTGTAATTACCCGAGTTAAACAATATCGCTTTTCATAACGTATTACGTACAATATTTTATCTAATTCCGTAATTTTATTCCTCTAAGTTCCAAATTATTCATTGTCAATATTTGACAAGCAATAAATTATTTTGTTTATTATTAAATTAGGCATCTACATGGCATTGGATTTAATTGAATATCGGTTGTTTAAAATTCTTTACGTAACTCAGTTACGTAAAGATTTTTACACAACTCATTTCATAGAAATTATGTAAAAAGTGACGTTTCATAACGTCAAAAGGTTAGGTAAAATTCAACTTTACAAAACGGAATTAGATAAAGATTTTTTCGCGCCGCCGTCCGACATTGATGGGGTAAATAGCTCCGAGGTAACGTGTCGGACTGTGGATCGTGAGATCCTCAGTTCGAATCCCACTGCCGACAGTTACAAATTTAAATTTACCCCTGTGGTTCCCCCTCCACTAACATCCTTGGGGGCTATGATTTGACGGCTGGTAACCGCACTTCATACGAAAAAATATATCACTTACCGAGATCTGCGTAAGCAGAGTGCCACACCCGTAATGGGTAAAAGGCGTGATGATATATTTATTTATTTATTTATTTTAGATATTTTTGGTTATGATATTGGAAAATAAACATAATTGACATTCAAATATTGTGAAGTTAGCAACATAAAAAAATTCCCTGTCATTAAGAAAATGAGTAATAAATTAAATTTATTTTTTTAAATTACATAAATGTTGGCGCGAAAAATCTTGTGTATCCCTCGGTTGGAAACTATTTTGCGAGTGCTCGTATTTGTAGGACTCGCCTACGGCTCGTCCTATCAAAATAATCTCGCACTCCCAAAATAGCAGTTTCCAACCTTGTGATACAAATAACTATTACAAAACTCATTTCATAGCAATTATGTAAAAAGTGACATTTCATAACGTTATAAGGTTAGGTAAAATTCAACTTTACAAAACGGAATTAGATAAAATTCTTTACGTAACTCAGTTACGTAAAGATCTTTACAAAACTCATTTCATAGCAATTATGTAAAAAGCGACGTTTCATAACGTCATAAGGTTAGGTTAAATTCAACTTTACAAAACGAAATTTAGATAATAGGATTAGTTACAAATTTTTTTGTAAACACCATGATCGCTAGTAAGAACGCTGATTAAGGGTGATTAACTAGCAGTTGACTATCTATGTTTTTCAGCTGTCAAACCTTCTTACATGATTATTGAGAAAAATATTTGAAATAGAAGTGGTAGAATATTTAATCTGTATGACTTTTATTTGAAGCTTATATCTCTAAAATAATTTAGGAACGCTTGACAGCGTAAAATAAAGTTAGTCAACTGCTTGTTAATCACTCTTAATCGGTTGTTCTTACTAGAAGTCATTGTTTTCTAGTTACAATCAATAAGCTACATTCTAATTTATAAGATTTTTGGAATTCGAATATCATATTCTAACATAAATTAATTGAAAGTTCGGAAAAATTATGAAAAAAATTATAAGGTAAAAATATTTCTAAATATTGAAATTTATCATTTTTATATTAATTTTAACATTTCTCATTAAAAGTCCCTAGATTTCCCCCACTTACTATGGTAACAAAGTATGACGCCAACAGTGTTGCCAACTATAGTATAACTACAAATATTAAAAATGTTAGGGTTTGTTTACATTTTTTATTTTTATAACTATATATATATATATATATAACTTTGTTAAAAACATTCATATAAGCCAATGTTTTAGAGTATAGGTTAAGATAAAGATATTTCGTTCGCTGTAAGTGTTTGAATAATGAGTTCTAGATGAATTCTGTGAATTTGCGACCAAAACTGATTCTGATATCTCGGTCATCTAACTCAATTCACTAATTATCACAAATAAGTATTTCGCACTACATGATTTTCAATACCATGCATGTATTTAATTTGTGAAAATGTTCTTCGAACACGAGGCTACTTAAGAAAATAATTGGTACTTATTGTGCGATGCGCTCAGAAAATATGTTACTAAAATTTCTTTAATATCTGTCTTCTAGCTAAATTTCTAAAGGATAGGCTAATGATAGAGATGCTAGTTTAGGATAATTCATTTTGCGACTTGCAATCTGCAGTTTTTCGAAGTGAATATTACCTGTTTTATTCAAAGATAAGGCAATAAAATATTTGCAATACCTTGGAAATTATTATTATTTTTTTGTTCCATTATTTATCCATATTATACCGTTTAAAGTTTCTATATTTGAATAACTCAACAATTTAGACTTAGAGGTCTAGAAATATGTTATCGAAATTACTTGATGTTACAGACTTGAAAATAAAAAGTTTGCAAGGTGACAAGTTCGCAGATTGATCTTGAAATACATATTTTGTATATCATCATCATCATACATATTTTGTATGCCAACATATACGAGTGTATTGTTAATAAATTTACATTGGGGTTAATAAATATTAATACGAATGTAAGTATTGGTACTTATAAATTATTTAGTATAAAATTATATTTAAATGAATAAGTAGCAGGTTTTAAAATAATGATAGATCTAAGAAGAATAATATGGGTGCTTTAGCCTAAGTGTTTTTTAATGGGTTGGGGTGCTTTGATTTGATTTATGTGTGACAGGTGGTTTGGTGTCGTTTTAGGGCGAATTATGTAGCGGTCCTTTTGTCGGCGTTTTTGGGTGTGTTAAGTGTCCGTGGATAATGTTTTAATTGCTTTGTTAAATTCTGAGGAAAAATGTATTTCCAAATAGTGTGGGAACGTTTTAGATGGCGCTTTGATTTAATATATGCGTGACAGGTGTTTCTGAAGCAGGGTGTTCAGTAGCTTTGGTGGTTGTTTTGTTTTGTTTATGAATTAGGGTGCTGACATTTTTGCCGGTGTTTTTGATATTTTAGCGGCTTTGACTTGAGCCGCTTAAGACACAGATGTGGCTGGCATGTACAGTTATGTCTAATTATTTTTCATGGAATACTGTATAAAAGGAATATTGGTATTTAGAGGTTTAATCATTGTAAAAGAAGTCTTCAGCCTGGAAACATCGTATTAAGTAAGTCTATCTGTGTGTTAGTTTATTATCACAAATATTTGTTATTATTATTATTATTTTATTTTACAGAAATGGATTTCGTCTTGTTAAACAAAAGAGGGATGCTAAAAGATGACAAAACAGTGAAGAAAATCAATGAATTAGAAATCAATTAACCGTATAAACTAATTGATTTACGAAGGGTCAATACCAGCTTCGGTAGGAAAATTATTGCAGTATGCGAAGATTTTTTAACCTATTTACCAGCACGATTTGACGACATATTGGATGAAGAAATATCAAGTTTAAGTAAACATATTAGTAATAAGGGTTTAAAGTATATGGGTGTTAAAGAATTTGGGAAAAATAAGAAAGCAAACCTTGTAGAATTTGTACAATTGTAATGAATTATAAAATTAATAACAATAAAGCATGTGTGCTTAAACCATATTAACTGTGTATTATTTCGATTAATATAACATGTATGATAAAGTCTTAATAGGGCAGGATACCCTGTAACGGAAAGAGTAGGGATGATTCCTGCGAACGGATTTATAAGACGGTTACGTAAAATAATCTCTAGTATATTTGTTTATCTGTATACTATAAGAGAAAATACGAGTGGTTTAAAACAGTGTATTTTAATTTACGTGTAGTAATACAATTCAGTAAAATAAAAAATGTCTAATATTAACGATAATGAAAATAATAATCTAATATTTATACAGAATATTTGTGATGAAATAATTCAAAGAGAAATAGATGAAGAAGAGAATGTAAAACATTTTTTCAATATTTGAGAAAACATAATCAATGTTTCGTGCAATCAACAGATCCAGCCACAACAGTCGACATCGCAAAATGGACACGGTGCGTTAACGTCTGAAAATAATATCATTGAAGATGATTATGAAAAGTACTTTTCCATCATTTCAAATACAGATATATGTACGACGGTTTAATCTAACAGGCAAACGAACAACATTTCGTTTTATTGATCCTCCATTAGATAAGAATCCTGTTAAATGGATCAAAAATAGTTTGAAGAATCTAGTGAAATAGATTACTGAATCAATTCCAGGATCCGATATTGTTGGATTAATTTTACACACGCCTACACTTGAGAAGGGTCCCGTATGGGTTAGTTTCAGACTTGTGAATCAATTACATATCGATGTCATCTGGAATGCAATAAGTAACATTATGCAGAGCAATGCAAATATATTCGTTAACGGAGAATTCGAAGTAGAATTGACAAGAGTATCTATGCCTGTAGGCCGAGGTAAAAACCTCAACGGCAAGGGGTTAAGCTTTGCTGAATTATGCAAACGTAAACATGGTATAATTGAAATAACAAATATTGATAATTTATGTTTACCAAGAGCATTAGTTGTTGCCGAATCATGGGTGAAAAAGGAAGCAGTTTCGAAAGAGTGTTAAAAAATCAATCAAATATACAGACAGTAAGGGCACATGCACTAATTTCAAAAGCTAATGTGGTGATACCAAATGATGGAGCAAGCATACATGAACTTAAAGAGTTCCAAAGATGTTTATCAGATTATAATATTGTAGTATACAAGCTCATTGTTACGTTTGGAGTGATTGGATGTGCGATAGTGCCAGTGTAATTCAAATAAAGAAAACTCTTGTGCCGAAGCGAAGAATAGCTTAGAAGAGGTTCATAACTAAAGCTATAATTCCCCACACATCACAGAAATAAGGATATGTGAAACCGATATATATATATATATATATATATCTCTGGTGGCCAACGGCCGAACCGAGTAAGTCGTTGTGCAAACATCAGTGGAGACGTTCGCACCTATTCAGACGCAACCCACACTAGAGCACTGTATAACGGCACAAAGTACACTAGGCGAATATAAATTTAACTACACACGATTATCATTGGAGAGCGAGACATCGAAGTAACTCTGCATTTGTGAGGTTCGACGCTTTGGAATGTGATGAACGTACATCCGGAAGCACGAGAGAGAAGCCAATCTTTAACAACAGACACTAAATCTAAAAGGAAATACAGAGAAGATTACGAAACTCAAAGTTACGAAGAGCTTTTTAAAAAAATCTGATGTGTCCAGCACATAACCTCCCGCCCAATACTACTCTTAAACGGTACAAAATAGTATTTGATGATACAGAAACATACCTTCTTATTTGTTTATTTTCTATTTATATTTGAGAATTTAAATTTTCTTTCGTATATTTATTTAATTTTTTCACGTATATTTCACTAAGAAAACAGCTTCATAATCACAATGACATGTGTCACATTTCGTAACAAATTGAAAATTTTTAAATGTTTCCATGGTGTACTAGGAATGCAAGATTTTTGTGAAATCTAATTTCTTTATATTTTATTATCTCTAAATCTAATGAAAATTAATAAAATTAGTGTAATCAAAACACATGTAAAATTAAATATTCTTCAACTTTCAAAATAACATAAATTGTTGAAAAAGAAAATTTAACCATGTTTTTCACGATAAACTGTTAAGGGCTTCAAGTAAACTGCTACTTCCGGTCGACCAATTTTATCCAAAATCTAATCAGCTCTTCATTTAAATATAAGAAGCAATAATTCACAAAATTGTATTTTTTGGTATTATAGTATTTGAGTTATGCGAGACGAAAAAATTGCCACAGACTACACACACACACACATACATACATACATACATACATACATACATACATACATACATACATACATACATACATACATACATACATACAGACATCATCGCGAAAATAGTAAAATCGTATTGTAGGGACCCTAAAACGTGCTTATTCATTGAAAACTCACTACCCAATTTTTTGACCAAAAACAATACCTCCCTTACCTAGAGGTAGGCGGGAGGTAAAAAGTAGGAAAATAACTAGGTCACCGCCTGATTCATTTTATAAGTACACCACAATAAAATCTGAGTTACTAAATCACCCAGCAGCGACATCTAACGCGAACAACATGGATGAAATAAGGAAACTCATACTAGAGATGACTTCAGAGCTAAAAGATGTAATGAAGAAAAACAATGAAGACATAATAAACAAAATATCAGAAAATAAGGTAGCCATACAAGACATCCAAAAACAACTCAAAGAAAAAGAAGAACGCTGGAAGGAAGAAAGAAAAGCGCTGGAAGATAGAGTACTGAAATTGGAAGAAAAATTAGAAACGTATGAAAAAAGAGCCAGGGGAAAACTCAAGGAAAATAATATCATATCTCCTTAACAATGAAATGAGACTGAATGTAAGTATAAAATCGCTATATACATTAACTAACAAAAAGAAGGAAGCTATTCATGTGTGGAACTACAAAATTTCGAGGAAAAATTAGCTGTATTAAAAAACAAAAACAAATTACTAAACACACAGATATTCATAGAAAGCGACATGACTAGAGAAGAAAGAGAAGTACAATATGAAATACGAAGTGCAGCTAAAGAAGAAAAACGAAAAGGTAATAAGATAAAAATAGGTTACCGGAAACTTTAAATAAACGATAAGAAATATGAATGGAACAGTACAACAAGAAAACTCGAAATAATGAAAACGGCTCCAAAAAACTGTTAAATAACAAAGAAGAAACTGATATAATGACGACCACAGCTATTACACCGGAAAGAAAAACAGAAAAAAAGCAAATTAAAAATAAATATATACAAAATAATCTTACAATTGCAACATGGAATACTAGGAGTATTAAAGGAAAAGAAGACGAGTTAATAAAGGAACTGGAGAACACTAACATACAATTCCTCGGAATACCAAAAACAAAGAAAAAAGATAGTGGTACGATAAGACTAAAAAATGGATACATACTCATTTACTCGGGAGTAAAGAAGGAAGAACGGGCACAGGCTGGAGTAGGACTAATAGTACATCCCAATGCAGTAAATACAATTATAGACTGCAAATATGTCGACGAGAGAATATTATCTGTTAAAATAAAACTTGATAATGATGAATATGCAACACTAATTATAGCATATGGCCCCACAGAAGATTCAAAAATTGAAGACAAAAATGCTTTCTTCAACAAAATACAAGAGGAAATTGATGAAGCAGAAGATCATATTATATTAATGGGAGACCTAAATGGAAGAGTTGGCAACAATACGATTGGTACAAATGGATGTATGGGGATGCATGGTGAAGAGACAACAAATAAAAATGGAGAAAAAATTATAGAGCTGTGTATTGAGAGTGACTTGATTATAAATAATACGAAATTTCAACATAAAGAAATACATAAAATAACGAGAGAAGAGATAAGTAGAAATGAAAAATCAATAATTGATTACTTCCTCGTAAGTAAGAGTTTCTGGAAATATGTAAAAGATGTTAAAGTAAGAAGGGATTTTGAGCTAGATACTGATCACTATCTGGTAGAAATAAAACTAAATATCAAGACTAACAGTAACTCTAAAACACCTCCGTGAATTTGGCCCCCCAAATTAAAGCACTAATTTTGTAATTTAGCTGAAACAATAGTGCTACATTAGTGCTTTGTCATGGAATAAGAAATATAATTAGTGCTCTTTTTATTTGTAATATTTTTAAAAAACTATATCTGGGGGGCTGATTTCACGGTAGCCCCCCAAAAGTAAGCACTAAATATAAAAGTAAGTCAAATCAATAGTGCTAAATTAGTGCTTTCCGGAATAAGAAGAATAAAAATTAGTGCTCGTCTAATTATAATAATTTTTATATGAGGGGCTAACTTCTCGGTAGCCCCCTATTAGCAAGAACGAAATTTTAAATTAACTTATATAAATAGTTCTAAATTAGTGCTTTCCAGTGTAATAAAAATAAAAATTAGTGCTCTACAAGAAGACTGTAATTTTAATACTTTAATTATGATTTGTTGATTTTTCAGCAGCTACAGCAATTAGTATCACTATTATATAAACAGTTTCTATATAATTTTAGAATATAGCAATTGTCATTTAGATCTATAATACGATGTTTTAATAATTTGTAGGGCAATTAGGATGTTTACATCTGGTAAGTAGGTGGTAAACAAAACGCATTTTGTATATACTCTCAAATTCAAATTTCACTCTTACATTGAAATAGTAGTTCCAAATGTTACTGACATTTTCTATAAAATTAAATAAGCTGTTGTCCATGGGCAACCAAGAGAAATCTTTAAATGTACTGAAATTCAACCTAAAAGTAAGTTATTAAGACATTCTAAATATCACTTATTTCTAACATAATGGATTTCAGGAAATATTTAGTCGGTTCAAAATCAAACAAAACAGATTTTTTTCGAATTTTAACCTCGGTACCAAATCTGCTAAGTAATTTCGTCCTCCACATATGCTTGTAGGCATATTATTTAAATAGTCGTCTTCAGAAACCACCCAAATGAGAGCATCATAACGTCCATTTATTTTGGGAAAAGTGTCATGATCAGTTAGAAAAAGCAAATGAAGTGTCGGGAAATTTAGAAATTAAGTTAAATATAGTAGCTTTAAAATCCCTCTTTTCACGCTTGTGAGGTCTAGTTTAGAATACTGTTCGTTAATTTGGTATCCGCGTTCTGAATGCTCGGTACTAGCAATTGAGAAGGTACAGAGGAAATGTGGTTCGGAACCTATATTTATCCCGATAGAGGATGTAGTCACAAAGAATTACTTGATACTTTTACTTTTATTCCATTGAGACCAGACACTCTGAACAAAGCATATCTTTTTTATATAAACTCATAAATAATGACATTGACTGAAGTTACTTAGTTACTAAACTTAATTTCTCAGTACCTCGTATTGAGGCTCGTAAAGATAATACATTTTACAAACCTAAAGCTAATACTATCTTATTGCAAAAGTCTCCAGTTTCATTATGTCTTCTAATTACAATAAAATTAGCAATATTTGTAATTTATTTAATTGTACAATAACCAATCTGCGTAATGTATGTTATCACGAATTTAGATCACATCTCTATACATTTATGCAGGATACATGCTTTCATTTTATATTGTATTCAATGTCCTTACTTATTTCTTAAGGCATTGTTATTTTCTTTACCTGTTTTTGGACTTTTGTCTGTAAGGTTTAAAGTTAAATAAATAAATAAATATATAAATATATTATTTTATTCAATTTAGATAAGCCCCGAAAAATTTGCCGCTGAAAATCATTTACAATTTTATAATTAGTATGAACATGTTAATATTTCATTATCAGAAAAATAGAATTACATTGAATTAAGTTCAGTATATATTATTTTATATAATTTATGTAAAATTTTATTTATTTATATTATTATATCGTAAGCTTTAAAAAATAATTTTTGTTTTGTGTGTTTAATTTGTAGTGCATTTTATAACCGATCCTAGTAACGTTAAGGGATTACGACAGTATAGAACCCGACGATAAAAATTTAAAAAATATAAAATTATGTCACTTGAAACTTTAACTTCGATTTTCTCGAAGCGGCATATCTTGAACTGGCCCACAATCTCACAACTACATTTTTTGTTCGATTTTTCTGAAACTTCAAAAATATCTTTACAACTAAATAATATAGAGAAATACATGTCAGTTTTTGGATTATTCAATAATTTTTACAAGCAAAATATTCAAATTGCAAGCTAGAATTACGGTTTTTTTTTGCAAATGGCCGTTGGCTGCCATTTTCACAAAAACTAAAATTTTCAAAATTCCATGTCTATTTCTTTAGAATTTGTCATTCATTTCAAAGAATCGATTTTCGTTTTCGATTTGTTTCAAATTGCCGACACAAAAGTGTGAGCCGTGGAACACAAAGAAAACAAACAATTTTATCCATAGGCTGTTATAACCCTTTAAATGAAAAATCCCATAATTGCCCTACAAATTATTAAAACATCGTATTCTAGATCTAAATGACCATTGCTACATTCTAAATTTATATAGAAACTGTGTTAGCAATGGAAGTGCTTAGCTTTCAATTAAACAAACAACTTAATTCAACGGATATATTTACACTTTTAAAAGATACAAACTTGACATATATTTATTAAAAACAATAACTGCCAACTGCCATTTTTAGAGTGGGGGCAATGGTGGTTCGATCAGTAACGGAAACAAGTGGCAAGATATTGAAAACTCAACAAACTGTTTACACAGGGTGGGCCATTTTAAGTTGCGTTCAGGAATATCTCGGAAACGAAGCATCGGATGAAAAATCCAAAAAACACCACTAAAATATTTTCGAGGGGGACATCCCATGACACCAAATTCAACCCCCCCCCCCACCCCAACCCTGGGGGGTGGGGCGGGGGTAAGTTTGAAATCTTAAATGGCAACCCCAATATTTTTGTACAGATTCGCATTCTACGTAAAAAACGGAATTCAGTGACATCAAAATTTTCGCCCCTGCCCTCCTCCCCCGTGCCAGTGGGGCGGCGGGAAAATTTGAAATGGAAACGGCAACACCCACTTTTTCTCGAAGATTCGATCCAATTCTCGAGTCCCCTCGCCTCTAACCAACGGGGTGCACGGCACTGGCACGGAGGAGGGGGGGGGCAGGGGCGCAAATTTTGATGTTACTGAATTTAGTTTTTCACGCCGAATGCGAATCTGTAAAAAAATTTGGGGTTCCGATTTAAGATTTCATACTCACCCCCACCCCACCTTCCAGGGTCGGGGTGGGGGCAGGGGTGAAAATTTTGATGGTACTGCATGTAGTTGTTAACGTAGAATGCGAATCTTTGAGAAAAAGTGGGTGTTCCCGTAACCAATTTGAAAGTTTCCCAACTCCTAACTGGCCCAGGGGGGGAGGGTGGTCGGGGGCGAAAAATTTTGATGTCACTGAATTCCGTTTTTCACGTAGAATGCGAATCTGCAAAAAAAATTGGAGGTTCCCATTTAAGATTTCAAACTTACCCCCGCCCCACCCCACCAGGGTTGGGGCGGGGGGGTTGAATTTGGTGTCATGGGATGTCCCCCTCGAAAATATTTTAGTAGTGTTTTTTGGATTTGTCATCCGATGCTTCGTTTCCGAGATATTCCTAAACGCAACTTAAAACGCCCCATCCTGTATAATAGTGATACTAATTGCTGTAGCTGCTGAAAAATCAGCAAATCATAATTAAAGTATTAAAATTGCAGTCTTCTTGTAGAGCACTAATTTTTATTTTTATTACACTGGAAAGCACTAATTTAGAACTATTTATATAAGTTAATTTAAAATTTCGTGCTTGCTAATAGCGGGCTACCGAGAAGTTAGCCCCTCATATAAAAATTATTATAATTAGACGAGCACTAATTTTTATTCTTCTTATTCCGGAAAGCACTAATTTAGCACTATTGATTTGACTTACTTTTATATTTAGTGCTTACTTTTGGGGGGCTACCGTGAAATCAGCCCCCCAGATATAGTTTTTTAAAAATATTACAAATAAAAAGAGCACTAATTATATTTCGTATTCCATGACAAAGCACTAATGTAGCACTATTGTTTCAGCTAAATTACAAAATTAGTGCTTTAATTTGGGGGGCCAAATTCACGGAGGTCTCTAAAACAGGCCACAAGAAAATAAAAGAGAAAATTAAATACCATAAATTAAGAGAAAACGAAATCAAAGAAAAATTCCGAGAAATAACTGAAAATAAAATAGAGGAAATATACGAACTAGCTACAGTAGAAAAGAAATGGAACAAACTTAAAGAACTACTTATTCAAACAGCCAAAACTTGCTGTGGAACAACGAGAAGGGCTCATGAAAACAATAAAACTACAGCATGGTGGTCAGAACAAGTCAAACAAGCAGTTGGGGATAAGAAAAAGGCATAGACATGAAAGCGAGGAACGAATTTGTGTTCATCCTGTCATTTTTGACATATCTGTTTGAAATTGTAAGTATAAATTGAATTAATTCTAGACCAGATGAAAAAGTTTTGTAAATTTATCTGTGTTTAAAATAAATGAGCAAATATATTTACTAATTTGTAAACTTTTTAAATGTGAATTTTTTTCAAATTTAAAATTAATATGACAGATGTCTGTGTTCGTCAACTTCGATTCTTTTAAGGATTTTAGGCGGTAAAATTCAAATGAGTGAATTTCTTATCTAATAGAAATGTTAAATATTATTTTTCAATTCATTTTTTTCCTTCTCAAAAAATACAACAGATGTCTCTGCTTGACAACCACGATGCTACTAAGTATTTTAGGCGGTGAAATTTAAATAAGTTAGTTACTTATCTAATATAAAAAGATCGTTTTAAATATTTATAATCAAGTTCAGATTTTCTTTTAATCTAAATTCGTAGAATTGTCAAAAAGTTATTTTGAACAATTATCAATTGTTTTTATTTTTGGGACCAAATTAAAAGTTTCACGGAGGTCATCAAGTTATTTTGGACGATCGTTAATTGTTTTTTATAAATGCTATTTAAATCCTACTGTGTTTGGTATTGAATTAAAGGTCTCACTCATCAGATTCAAACACAAAAGTCAAAAAATTATTTTGGACGATCGTCAATTGTTTTTATAAATAAAAGTGAAAAATGGATATGTTGACTTAAAGTATATTTATTTATGAATTCATAAATAGTCTACAATTGACGACGTTTCGACCTATATTGAGGTCATCTTCAAGTCTAGAATAAGTATACAATTAATCATACAAAAATGGCTGACAAGTTCTTTAAACTTACCTAATCGTTATAAGTAGATAACAATTTTAATTTAAATTTAGTTGTTTACATTGTTTTGAAAAATTAATAAAATTGAAGGTAAAGGTCACAAAGTAGCACAGAACGAATTTAAGTTAATCAAAATTGTTGGCTTTAAGTTGCTGCTACTTTGCGCCTAGTTGACGACCTTCCAACACGGCGGAGTCAGTAAGACTGCCTGAATACAATTAAAAATAACTAGACAAGGCACCACAGTGTGTAAATTGTGAACTACAAGAAAATAACAAGAAGAATAATCTTATTAAAAATTGACAGGAACAACAACTTAACCTGATTTAAAATGTTTAAATATGTTAATGTAATGGAAGTAGAGTAATCTGTTTTTACGTTGACTGTATCAGAGTGACAGTTGATGTAGCAACTTTCAAAAAATAATCGTTTAAATCTATTGTTTTCTTTATGTAGCACAGAGACGTTGGTAAAGTCTGGCGAATGTTTATGCAGAATCGCATGTTCTGTCAAACCGCTGTTGTTATTGTTATTTTTGACATGATAATTATGTTGTTTCATTCTATTTTTTAGATATTGTTTAGTTTCCCCTATGTACACCGAATTGCAATTCTGACAATTCAACTTGTATACCAAATTACTTTGATTCTCTTTGTTAGTTTTGGATTTAAGTTTGGTGAAAAGTTGGCTGGTGTTGGCTGATGATTTATAAATGTTATTTAAATCTTACCGTGTTTGGTATTGAATTAAAGGTATCACTAATGAGATTTAAACTAAAGTGTCAAAAATTTATTTTGAACGATCGTTAATTGTTTTTTTAAATGTTATTTAAATCCTACCGTGTTTTGTGTCATATTAAAGGTCTCGTGGAGGAGATTTAAACTCAAGTGTCAAAAAGTTGTTTTGACGAATGTCAATTGTTTTTTATAAATTTTATTTAAATCCTACCGTGTTTGGTATCAAATTAAATGTCTCATGAAGGAAATTTAAACTCAAGTGTCAAAAAGTTGTTTTTGACGATCGTTAATTGTTTTTTGTAAATATTATTTAAATTCTACCGAGTTTGATATCAAATTAAAGGTCTCGCGGAGGAGATTTATATTCAAGTGTCAAAAAGTTGTTTTGACGATTGTCAATTGTTTTTTATAAATATTATTTAAATCCTACCGTGTTTGGTATTAAATTAAAAGTCTCATGAAGGAAATTTAAACCCAAGTGTCAAAAAGTTATTTTGGACGATCGTCAATTGTTTTTTATAAAGGTTAGTTAAATCCTAACGTGTTTGGTATTAAATTAAAGGTCTCATCATGGAAATTTAAACTCAATTATAAAAAAGTTATTTTGGACGATCGTCAATTGTTTTTTATAAAGGTTAGTTAAATCCTAACGTGTTTGGTATTAAATTAAAGGTCTCATCAAGGAAATTTAAACTCAATTATAAAAAAGTTATTTTGGACGATAGTCAATTGTTTTTTATAAAGGTTAGTTAAATCCTAACGTGTTTGGTATTAAATTAAAGGTCTCACTCATGCGATTTAAACTCAAGTGTCAAAAAGTTTTTTTTTGGACGATCGTTAATTGTTTTTTGTAAATGTTATTTAAATTCTTCTGTGTTTGGTATCAAATTAAAGGTCTCGCGGATGAGATTTAAACTCAAGTTTCATAAAGTAGTAACATGGAAGCGAGGAACGTAGTGACGAGCTTGCTTCGCCGTTGTACAGACATGAAAGCGAAGAACGAAGTGACGAGCTTTCTTCGTCAATGTACTGCCACGGAAGCGAGGAACGTAGTGACGAGCTTGCTTCGCCAATTGTTTGGTATTAATTGTAGGTTATTTAAGACTATCAATTTATTTTTCTACATTTTCAGTTGTAATCTTCTTAAACCTTCAGGTCGGACCGCTAGTGCAATATACTAAAAGGCTTAATTCACTTTCTATATATATATATATATATATATATATATATATATATATATATATATATATATATATTTATTTTCATCTGCCTAGTAACAAAAATTTGTGCACAGCTCTAGAGCCTAGGCGGTTTGATGGATTTAAGTGAAACCTTTACTGGAAGTTAGAGATTGTTTTGGAATAGGTCCTTTTCGTGAATACACATTTTTAGTACACATGATGTGCGAGATATTAAATAAATAAGGCGGAAATACGTTTACGGATCAGAGTGTGTGTGTTGCTATGAAAGTGGAGTTTGTTGATGCTGGTTGTAACTTTACTAAAATTTATGTTCAATTTGTCATTTCTGACAGATCTCTTTCAAAAATTAAGTATAAATTACATATATTCTAGACAACTTGAAGATGTTTTGTAAATTTATGTGTTTTGAATAAATAAACAAACATGTGTACTATTTTGAAAATATTTTAAAGGTCACTGAAAAAAAATTAAAATTGTAGCTGTCACTTTTCACAAATTTTTGTGCAACTAGTTATTTTTGACATTTCAGTCTGAAATTTTAAATATAAATTACTATAACTGTAGTTCAGTTAGACAAGTTTGGTAATTTATTTGTGTTTAAAATAAACGAGCAACCAGATTAATATTTTGTAATTTGTTAAATTTGAATTTGCTATTTTTTTCAAATTTAAAATAAATATTATAGATGTCTTTGTTCATCAACCTCGATTCTTTTATGGATTTTAGGCAGTAAAATTCAAATAAGTTAACTTATCTAATACAAAAAAGTTAAAAATTATTTATTATTTCATAGATGGTTTCTTTTTCTTCTCAAAAAATACAACAGATGTGTCTGCTCGACAACCTCGATGCTTCTTTGTATTTTAAGCGGTAAAATTTAAATAAATTAATTACTTATCTAATATAAAAAGATCGTTTTAAATATTTATAATCAATTTCAGGATTTTTTTTAATCTAAAAAAAATTGTCAACCAGTTATTTTGAACAATCATCAGTTGTTTTTTATTTCTAATCCTGCCGTGTTTGGTACTAAATTAAAAGTTAAACGGCAGAGATGTAAAATCAAGTGTCAAAAATTTATTTTGGACGATCGCTAGGTAATTGTTTTTTCTAAATGTTATTTAAATCCTGCCGTGTTTGGTATCAAACTGAAGGTCTCACTCATCAGATTTAAACTCAAGTGTCAAAAAATTATTTTGGACGCTCGCCATTTGTTTTTTATAAATGTTATTTTGAACCTACCGTGTTTGGTATTGAATTAAAGATCTATTAGTGAAACCAAATAAATGATATTATTATTATTATAGATGTATACAAATTAAAACTATTAATTAATTTAACAACATATACATACAATTTATATAATCTTCTTTATTATAATTATTTTTTTATGATATAAAAATAAAAATTATATAATTTTATTACAGAATGTAAAAAATAGTATATTATGTATCTAGTAGGAAAAGAGATATATTCCCGGAGTCCGGGAAGTTTACTTTTCCTACGTGGTACACATACTTTTTGTTTCGATCGGTTTATAATTGAGTAATTAGTTATTTTATATTCCATTTATAAACGTTAGACAACCAACAAGACATAAAAATATTGCGTTGTTTTGATAAAAATATCTGAGTATAGCGCACCCACGGTTTGTTTATTTATTTTCACTGTACTTTTATTTTCGAAAAACAATAAATCGTACGGGAATACTTTGTCAGTATCCGGAAAATATAGTCTCATACTGTTATTTTTCGTAACCTAGCAACGAAATTAATGCAGTTTGTGGTTCAAAAATACACCGGAAAAGAGTCAGTTTTCGTCTTCGAAAAAAATATATATTAAACAAAATAATAAAGATTTAGATATAAATCCTCTGAACTAATGTTGTTTCTTGATGTACTCATGTTCCTGAATGTTTCTGTAGTTTTTAGATAAAACATAAACAAATATAAAATGACCTAATTTAATTTTTTTCACCATGTCCCTCAGTGTTTGGATGACATTCGGGGTATTAAACTTAACCTAATAATAAAATGGAAGGGAAAGATTTTCGGAATAAATAAAAAAAATATATGGAAAATTATAGCCGAAGAAATGATATTAACAGGATATTGTTTGTATTTTGTATCTACGTATACAAAATAGTTTTAAAATACATGAATCGATGGCAAAATTTGAAAGATAATTTACTACGATAAGACAAAATATAGAAAATTTTAAATCGGATATGGATGCTACACAGAAAGAATAATCGGATATGTAGCTATGAGTTTCAAGAAAAATCATATGATGTATAGGAAAAGGTACGATTATAATATTAATTGTAGTATTTTTTGCGATTGAGTTATGAATTCATGTGTTGTTTGTTACCAAGGACTAATTTAAATTTAATGCAAGAAATTTTATACAATTTCTAGGTGCTCTTTATTCAGATGGAGATTTTTTTTTAATATATGTAAAAATAAACAAGTGCATTATATTTTTAAAGTGTTGTTTGTTTTATCTATATTGCCATGTTTTATTTATATTGTTTTTTAAAGTTTCATAATTAAGCCATATGTGTCTCAGAATATAATAAATACGTATTGTAATAAAAGTTATAAGTAAGAGTACGAGATAGAATGTAGAACAGTTTTGCATAAGATTGTCAAGCAGAAACACGCTAGTACATTATCAAAATAAATAAATGTTAAAATTAATATTCAATTTTCTCTTAAACATCGAGATCAATATCACATGTATTTTACATATTTCTTTAATACAAAATAAATGATCCAGTTTCATAAAATTTACTTATATCTATATTATTTATTTACATAACAAATAGCTTTTGATAATAATAGAGGAGGAAATGCAAGAAATGCTAGAAACGTTGAATGAGATATAGAAAAAGGTGATGTCAGCTTTGCATTGATGAGTCTAAAGAATGGTAAGACTCCCGGTTTGGATGGCATAACAAATGAAATGTTGAAATATGGTGGTGAAAGATTATTTGATTGGTTAGTTTATTTGTACAGATTTTGTTCGAAACGGTGCGTGGCTCCTGATGATTGGAAACGTGCTGTTATTTGTCCTTTATTTAAAGGCAAAGGCAGTTCGAGTGAATGTACACATTTTCGAGCGGTAAGTTTATTGAGTGTGGTAGGGAAGTTGTATGGAAAAATCTTAATTCATAAGGTGCAAGCCTTAACAATTTCGAAGTTAAGTGATATGCAAGGAGGTTTTTTGCCTGAGAGAGGTTGTGTAGATCAATTGTTTTCTCTTCGAATGATTGTTGAGAAGTCACTTAATAAGAACAAAAAGGTGTTCTGTGGCTTTCTCGATTTAAAGAAAGCGTATAAAAGTGTTCTTCGAGAGACTATGTGGGATGTACTTGTAGAGTACGGTGTAGATGGTAATTTGTTGGGAGCGATTCGAGCGTTGTATGAAGGAAGTGAGGCTGCGGTGAGAGTTGATGGTAGATTGAGTGATTGGTTTCGTATAGATGTTGGTGTGAAACAGGGTTTTGGAATGTCTCCTTGGTTGTTTAATTTGTATATGGATGTGTTGTTACGAAAGGCATTGAATGGAACAGATGGTGTACGTATTGGTGTACGTATAGTGCCTGCGTTAGCTTATGCGGATGATGTTGTGTTGGGTGAAACTGAGGAGCAATTGAGAAGAATGATTGAGAGCATAAATGAAGTAGGGAAAGGTTTAAATCTGCTATTGAATGTCGATAAATGTAAAGTGTTGGTGTTTGAGAAGAATGATTTGATGACTGATTGTAATGTTTCAGTGAATGGTGTGAGACTGGAACAAAGGAATGAATTTGGGTAGTATGTTCTCGAGGGATGGACGTATTGACCGGGAGATTGAAAGGCGAGTGTCTGCAGGGTGCAATTTATTGGGTGCTTTGGGTATATTTGCTCGAAACGTGAATGTATGTAGAGATGCTCGATTGAGTGTTTATAATGGTGTGTTAGTACCTACATTTATGTATGGTTCTGAATGATAAGTGTGGACAAAGAAGCATGAACGACGTATAGCTGCTGTGGAAATGAGATATTTGAGAGAAGTATGTGGGTATACCAGACGTGATCGTATACGGAATACATTGGTGTATGATGAGTGTGAGATTGAGAAGAATGTTGTTAAGAAAGTGGGAGTGAGTCAGTTGAGGTGGTTTGGACATGTTGAGCGAATGTCGAATGAAAGGTTGGTGAAACTACTATATGTGGGTGAGATTGAAGGTGAACGATTGCGCGGGCGTCTGAGGAATAACTGGTTGGGTATGATTGATGGTTTCTTGCGTGAACGAATGATTCCGAGTGTGAAGAATAAACGAGCATGTATGAATCGCACTATGAATGTGGATGAGGCGAAAGTGGTGTGTCAGGATAGGAATGTTTGGAGGAGATTGATTGTTGGTTGACTGTTTTTCTGGGTTCGTGCTACCCCACTAAGTGGGACATAGCATGTATGTATGTATAGCTTTTGATTTTAATGCCGCTATGAACTCACGCACGTTTTTCTAACTCACTCTTACTTAAAAATTTCAAATTACTTATACTGCGTTTACATACAGTTTTGAAACCGTTTTCAAATCATTTTAAGTTTTGAAAACTCCATGTATAGTGTCAAAACCGTTATGAGTTAATTCAAACCAAAACTAAAATTAATGGGTTTGACTTCAAAATTGTTTTGAAAACAACTCATGTAAACACGTAAAATACAGTTTCGAGATGCGTACTTTGGAACAACAATATTACACAGACAATAATTAGAATAGCATTAGCAAAGCAGCTTCAGAAAACTCATTCTAATAAATATTACGTTACTAAAAGATTATTATAGATACATATTTTATACACAAGCAATACTGAGAGGTTATGTTTTACATTCCGTTCTGTCACTTAAATCAACCAAATGCGCATGCGCCGAAACTGTTTTAAAATCTATTTTTACACCTGTTTTGGTAACTACATGTAAACAATTTCCTATAATTTTGACAGAAAACTGAAATCATTTTCAATTCTGCATGTAAACTTAGTAATAGCGTACAACCATATTCTCCAACATTTTTATGTATCTTCATATGTGTAACTAACTATCCTTTATACCTAAACATTTTATCACAAACAGAACATTTGTAATTTGTAACTTAATCATGAATTTTAATATGCCGGGTTTAATGATCCTTTCGTATAAACATTTTATCATAAACAGAACTTTATCACAAACAGAACATTTGTGATCTCGAATTCCTGTATGAATTTACATATGTTGTGTTAAATGAACCTTCCGTTTTTTCTTATGATCTTCTGGTTTGTATCTTTACTTGTATCTGTAAAAGTTGCATTTACAATTGTCTGTGTCCGCACTGTGATTAGATTCATCCAGATTCGGTTGATTATCATCTTTACAAGTAATACTTGAAACGCTGCGTTGTTTATTATCAGCTGTGGATTCTTCCTTTACATGTTTCAAGTAAAATTCGTGATCTTTAATGTCTGGAACAAATTCATCTTTGATGTCGACGCTATCATCCACAACAGTTCTCTGATCATATTCTTTCAATGATTGAAAGGAATCTTCAATTTCATCTTTAACATCTAATGAACTATCCACGTCATGCTTTCGGTCCACCACCAAGTCTAGAATATTTATCTGGATTTGTGACTCTTCTTCACTTGTATCTGTATTATTAGAAATTGCATTTACATTGTCTGTGTTCGCACTGAAGTTAACACTTTCATGTTTCTTCATATGTGTATCTAAACATCTTTCATACGTAAACATTTTATCACAAACAGAACATTTGCAATCTCGAATTCCCGTATGTGTTCTCATATGTAGGGTGAAATTATCCTTTCGTACAAACATCTTATCACAAACAGAACATTTGTGATCTCGAACCCCTGTATGAATTTTCATATGTCGGGTTAAATGTTCCTTTCGAACAAACATTTTATGACAAACTGAACATTTGTGATCTCGAATACCTGTATGAGTTTTCATATGTTTGGTTAAATCATTCTTTTGTGCAAACATTTTATCACAAACAGAACATTTGTGATCTCGAATTCCTGTATGAGTTTTCATATGTTTGGTTAAATCATGCTTTTGTACAAACATCTTATCACAAAGAGAACATTTAAAATCCCTAATTCCTGCATGAATTTTTAAATGCACATTTAAAGTACGCACTCGTTTAAACTGTTTACCACAAATATTACATTTTAAAATTCTAGTTCTGCCATGTCGCAGTTTCATATGCTCATGAAAAATCCTTTTTTGTAAGAACTTCGTATTACATATAGAACAGTGAATATTTGTCTTTCTTGCATGTATTTTCGAATGTTGAACCAAAATTTTCTTCTGTGCAAACACCTTATTACAAATACAACATTTATGGTCTTGTATCAATTCTTCTTCACTTGTATCTGTATTACTACAAATTGCATTTAAATTGTCTGTGTCCGCACTGAAATTACCTTCATCCACATCCGGTGGATTATCATCTTTACAAGTAATACTTGAAACGCTGCGTTGTTTATTATCAGCTGTGGATTCTTCCTTTACATGTTTCAAGTAAAATTCGTGATCTTTGATGTCTGGAACAAATTCATCTTTGATGTCGACGCTATCATCCACAACAGTTCTCTGATCATATTCTTTCAATGATTGAAAGGAATCTTCAATTTCATCTTTAACATCTAATGAACTATCCACGTCATGCTTTCGGTCCACCACCAAGTCTAGAATATTTATCTGGATTTGTGACTCTTCTTCACTTGTATCTGTATTATTAGAAATTGCATTTACATTGTCTGTGTTCGCACTGAAGTTAACACTTTCATGTATCTTCATATGTGTATCTAAACATCTTTCATACGTAAACATTTTATCGCAAACAGAACATTTGCAATCTCGAATTCCCGTATGTGTTCTCATATGTAGGGTGAAATTATCCTTTCGTACAAACATCTTATCACAAACAGAACATTTGTGATCTCGAACCCCTGTATGAATTTTCATATGTCGGGTTAAATGTTCCTTTCGAACAAACATTTTATGACAAACTGAACATTTGTGATCTCGAATACCTGTATGAGTTTTCATATGTTTGGTTAAATCATGCTTTTGTACAAACATCTTATCACAAAGAGAACATTTAAAATCACTAATTCCTGCATGAATTTTTAAATGCACATTTAAAGTACGCACTCGTTTAAACTGTTTACCACAAATATTACATTTTAAAATTCTAGTTCTGCCATGTCGCAGTTTCATATGCTAATGAAAAATCCTTTTTTGTAAGAACTTCGTATTACATATAGAACAGTGAATATTTGTCTTTCTTGCATGTGTTTTCGAATGTTGAACCAGAATTTTCTTCTGTGCAAACACCTTATTACAAATACAACATTTATGGTCTTGTATCAATTCTTCTTCACTTGTATCTGTATTACTACAAATTGCATTTAAATTGTCTGTGTCCGCACTGAAATTATCTTCATCCACATTCGGTGGATTATCATCTTTACAAATAAAACTTGATACGCTGCCTTGTTCATTGCCGGCTGTGGATTCGTCTTTTACAAGTTTCAAGTAAAATTCGTGGTCTTTGCTGTCTGGAATAAATTCATCTATAACAGCACTCTGATCATATTCTTTCAATGATTTTAAGTAATATTTAATTTCCTCTTTAATATCTAATGCACTATCCACGTCCTGCTTCCGCTCCATCACCAAGTCTAGATTATTTATCAGGATTTGTAACTCAGAGATATTTTCTGACCGCGCAAATCGCTTCTTCCTCTTAATATTTGTGTGAAGAGTATTAAACGTTTATAATTCTCTAAACCCTTTTTTCTAAACCTGTAGAATGAATGGACTGTTGTGCGGCAAGAAGAATAAATGAATTCTGGAATCTCCTACTTCGAAATCGTCTGAAAAAGAGAAAACATATGAATGTTACTTGTGAATATGAATCTGAGTCGTCTACATAGATAAACGAATTAAAACATCTCCTCTAAGTTGTTTTCAGAGAAGTCTCGTATATTTTAATTTATTGACACCCGTTTGTGATAACATTGAATCAGTGAAATCGTAGTTCATGTGCAGTTAGAAATGCCCTGCTTGAAAATATCATTTCATTTTTGTAGAAATTTGAATGAGATCTCTAGGGACTGACTATTTTTCTGTAAAGCGGTATCAACTGCTGAGGTTGTATGCCGTCTTTTATGAAAGGTAATGACTGCGGTCAAGATGAATTTATTAATCAAAATCCGACGTTTCGCCAATACATTTGGCTTCTTCAGGGCAAACTAGGTAATACAAAATTAATTTGGAGTTACTTGTCAAAATGAAAACAGTACTTACTGACAAAAAAGTTAGTACCGCATTAAAACAACATTAAAATATATCAAATACAAATGAATTTCTAACTAATCGTCGATGTGTTTTTAAAAAGATTTGATTTTACTAAAACCTTATAATTCAGATGTTACATATTCAAAGTACAGATCAAGACTAAAGTCTAATAAATTAACAAACATAATTCTATCTCTACACTACAACATTCTCTTATTACTAAGAGTGTCTTATAACACCGTGAGATCCGCTAGCTAACTCAGCGGGAAGTGCCGTGTGACGTCGATATAACTCCTCCCTTCCCCTGGAATATAAAATAATAGTCCAAACTCTAGGTGCATGATTCCCATTTTACAAAAAGTAATAGAAATATATGTTTCTATGTCTTGCAAAATATCCAAAATAATTTCAAATAGAATAGTTCTCTGTGTTTCACCCTTATCCCCTGAATAATTAAAAATTTGTTACTGTTTATTACTCCGGGTGGATGTATTAATCAATCCCTAGAGTATGGTTTTATCACGGCTTCTATTAAATGTGTTAAGGGATGTAAATATTAGAAAATGTTATGAACGGCCACAAATAATTTTTAAAGAGTTATCCTTATCCCCTAAATAAATTAAAATTTGTTACTGGTTAATATTCCGGGCGGATGTGTTAATCAACCCGTAGAATATGATTTTATCACGGCTGTTATTAAATGTAATTAAGAATGTTAATATCTGATAATGTTATAAGACGTCACAAACATTACTAAAAAAATTACATTTTATCTATGTATTGTTGAGTTTAGGGGGTGAATACTTTAATTATCTCCCATATCATGATATTCATAAAACCATTTAATATGAAATACATTCTTATAGTATAATATTCGTATATAAGTATCTGAACTGCAAACACCGTTTAACGTAGTCAGGGTTGTCCATTATTCGACTCGGCTGCTGCGAATCGGCCGCTATGTTCACTCTCATTGAAACAACATATTTAATAATAATAATAATAATAATAATAACTTTAATGGCAAATATTCAGCATAGTTGCTGTTCTTCCATATTAACTTTACATATACAAAAAATAATAATTCATAATTTATTAAAGGTGCTACACTTTCTTCGTCGCCTTGGCTGCCGCGGCTAGCTTGAACAGTGGAGACGGTCGTGCGGTCAATACGTGAAGTAAGCTATCAGAACAAATTTTTATAGGGCGCCAGCTGGCCATGCAGCTGACGAAACGAATCTCTGGGGACTGGCCAACAATTCCCCAGAGTGGCCAAGGGACGTAGCAACTGTCGTAGGCAGTAGTAAAGGGATAACAAACGAATAACAATGCCAAAATATGCTAATAATGAGTATATTGCGGCGTAAGGAAAAGTATTTACAGATGTGTACAATAATGCTATCTTCCGAGTTATGACTGCTCTGATCGGCGTGGACTAAATCAAATCGTAGCTTAATTATTTCGCGCGGCTCGATGACGCAGTGACAGTCAGGGTACAAACTTAAAATGGTGTTAAAAGCGCTCAACAGGATCACGATGGTTTCGTTGGTCGACCAAGGATACACGTGACGGGCGTAAATAGAATCGGTAAACCCAACCGCTGTCGACGTACGTCGTGCCACGGAACAATCCTTTATACTAATCGGTTAGAGTATAATTCTATAAATAGATTCATCTGCTTAGTAACCAAATATGTGCGCAGCTCTAGAGGCTAGACGATTTAACGGATTTCAGTGAAATATTTAAAGGCCTATAGAGATTGTTTTAGAATACGTGCTTTTTATAAATTCACATTTTTAGTACACATGATGTGCGAGATATTAAATAAATAAGGCGAAAATGCGTTTACGGAACAAAGTGTGTGAGTCGCTATGAAAATAGAGTTTGTTGATTCTAGTTGTAACTTTTCAAAAATTTGTGTTCAATTTGTCATTTTTGACATATCTGTTTCAAACTTTAAGTATAAATTACATTCATTGTAGACAAATTGAGGATGTTTTGTAAATATATCTGTGTTTAGAATTAATAAGCAAACATGTGTACTATTTTGTAAATATATTAAAAGTCAATTTAAAAAATTTATATTATAGCTGTCACTTTTCGCAATTTTTTGTGCTACGTGTAATTTTTGAGATTTGTTTGACATTTTAAACATAAATTACTTTAATTGTAGTTTAGTTACACAAGTTTAGAATTTAATTGTGTTTAGAATAAATTATCAAACATGATTACTATTTTGTAAATTTTTTAAATGTGATTTTTTTTTGAAATTTATTTCAAATTCTAGGCGGTAAAATTTAAATAAGTTAATTACTTATCTAGTATAAAAGATCGCTTTAAATATCTATAATCAATTTCAGAATTTTTTTTTTTTTATCTAAATTCGTAGAATTGTCAAAAAGTTGTCACTAAATTAAAAGTTTCACGCAAGAGAGATTTTAATTGTTTTCTATAAATGTTATTTAAATCCTACTGTGTTTGGTATTAAATTAAAGGTCTCACCCTTCAGATTTAAACTCAAGTGTCAAAAAATTATTTTGGATAATCGTCATTTGTTTTTTATAAATGTAATTTAAATCCCATCGTGTTTGGTATTGAATGAAAGGTCTCAATCATGAGATTTAAACTCAAGTGTCCAAAAGTTGTTTGGACGATCGTTAATTGTTTTTTATAAATGTTATTTAAATCCTACCGTGTTTGGTATCAAATTAAAGGACTCGCGGAGGACGTTTGTACCCAAGTGTCAAAAAGTTATGTTGAATGATTGTCAATTGTTTTTTATAAATATTATTTAAATCCTACCATGTTCGAAATCATTTTAAAGTTCTCGCGGAGTAGATTTGAAATCAAGTGTCAGAAAGTTGTTTCGGCCGATTGTCAGTTGTTTTTTATAAATATTATTTAAATCCTACCGTGTTTGGTATCAAATTAAAGGTCTCGCGGAGGAGATTTGAACTCAAGCGTCGCAAAGTAGAACGTAGTGACGAGTTTGCTTCGCCGATGTACTGATATGGAAGCGAGGAACGAAGTGACGAACTTTCTTCGTCAATGTTCTGACATGAAAGCGAGGAACGAAGTGATGAGCTTACTTCGCCAATTGTTTTCAAATGAAAAGTATTTAAGTCTATTCAATATATTTTCTATATTTTCAATTGTAATCTTCTTCAGGGTCGCGGAGCCTACGGGGCAGACCTGCGAAGCAGGTCGGACCGCTAGTCTAATATACTATTCAGCTTAAAATTTTGCCTGTCTAGCAACCATTTGTGCGCAGCTCTAGAGTCTAGATGGTTTGATATATTCGAGTGAAACCTTTACAGGTATTTAGAGTATTTTTGGGAATACGTGCTTTTTATGATTTCACATTTTTATTACACATGTCAGCGACACCAATTAGCCGTGTAGCAAATTAAATAAAAATGAATGGGTAAATGAATTATAAAACAATAATTAATGAAATAAATACAGTTTGTTTGAAAGTTATCTAATGCTTCTACTCTTACGCAAACCCTATTCTATTGTGAATGAATTTAATTATCACACAGTCAGTCGAGTTTTGTGAGTGGTGGTGTAAACACGCGTCTGTACGATCAGTAAGTGAGTGTGAGGATTATTGTTGTAATCTGGTCGGCGCCTTCTGGAGCGATCTACCTTCGAGCAAGTCGTGGTGAGTGTTTGAGTATTGTTTTGATACACATTCTGTCATTGTTACCGAAAGATATTACATCATGCGATCTGAACTCATAGTTCATATGCCATGCTGTGCGTTGCGTATATGACCCGTTAAGCGGTGCTAGAAACCGTGGCCCCTGAGGCTGGTGGTCTCGACGTATATGACCCGTTAAGCGGTGCTAGAAACCGTGGCCCCTGAGGCTGGTGGTCTCGACGTATATGACCCGTTAAGCGGTGCTAGAAACCGTGGCCCCTGAGGCTGGTTGTCTTGACCTGTTAAGCGACTTGAGAGTCGTGGCCCTAGAGGCTGATGGTCTAAGGAGTTTAAGGGCGTGTGGTTCCCGCCTGTAAGGAGTTTGATGGCGTGTGGTTCCCGCCATGCGCGTGCGTGCAAGCGTGTTCGTTTCGTTAGCATTGCGATCATGTCTACATTTGTCGTTCTAGCTGTTATTGACCTTGTGTCATCCGACAGCCACTGAACCTTATGGTTCACACTTGCGTTTTATTTCAGGACGAACTTAGCGGGACGGTCGTGGAAGTAAGTGTATACTCGTCGTACGGCTAGTGAAATAGGGCGTGGACAATAATGAGTGATATTTTATTTAATTATTTAGGGAACCGCGTCTGTAGGACGGTACAGAGGTGATTCCGCGAGTTAGGTTGATAACACACATGATGTGTGAGATATTAAATAAATAAGGTACATCAAGTGTTCCGTGTAGCTTTTGTTAAATAACACGCGTTGCTACTACTATTAAAAATTCAAAGATAAAGGGAATTGACAGTTCACTTTGAAATTAATTTTCTTTTTTTTTAAATTGATGTTTTAAAATTTTACAACATATTAAGCATGTACGCCCATTTATTCTAAACACAAATAAATTTACCATACTTATCTAACTTGTCTACAATTAAAGTAATTTATTTTTTAAATTTCATAGTGAACTGTCAATTCACTTTATCTTTAAATTTTTGACAAACAGAAGAACAACTTGTCATTTTTGACAGTTCAGTTTTAAATTTTAATTATACATTACTCTAATTGTAGACAGGTTAGATAAGTTTGGTATATTTATTTGTGTTTAGAATAAATGAGCGAACATGATAACAATTTTGTAAATTTTTTAAAGTGGCAGAAATGATTTACATCTTTTGACAGTTGCATTTAATTCAAATTGATTTGCAAACGTCAATATTTTATGAAAAATAGTCTGGGTCACGTACTAAAATACAAATACACTGAAATTAAATGCAATTCATGGTAAGTGTATAATTTAATTGTAGAATATCAATTCTCCTAATAATTTTGCAGGAAATACATTACGAACTTCATTATAAATGTCATATAGAAATTTGGTTATATGGACATAGAACAAATTAAATTTGAAAATACTATAGAATTTCGGAAGAAATTAATAAATACTTATAAAACAAATTGTATTGGATGAATTAGGAGCAATCAAAATGAAAACATACAACTTTATAATTCAAAATCCTTGTACAGATGGAAGTATCGTGTATTGATTAAAAATGTTTCTTACATATATACAAATATATATATATATATATATATATATATATATATATATATATATATATATATATATATATATATGTGGGAGAGATGATTCAGGTCGGCCGTGAAAAAAAACGAAAAGAACAGTCGAAGACGTGATTTGTTGATTTGTGTTTAGGTAATGTCATTGTACGAATAAAAACATATTTATATTTTGATAAAATAAAGCAGTTAGTGTAAATTATTATCACCAAATCCCACAAAATTGGGGGCTCAACCGGGATGTGGATGTGAATGTGAGACGATCGAAGACGAAAATTGTAAGACGATATAAGACAGTTTTGAAGATAAGAATTATATACGCAACGACGATCGAAGACGAAGATTCTAAGACGAGATAAGGAGATTTTGAAGATAAAGAAGTAAAGACGCAACAGAAGTAAAAAATAAAGCTGACGTATTATTATTCTGTCACCATAAAAGAAAAATGGGGAGAAAACAAAACTCAGAAGACGTAAATGCAAGACGAGAAGAATTAAATGAAAAGGAGAAGTTACTACTACAGAAAGAAATCGAATTGCTTAAACGAGAAAATGAATTGTTACAAAAACAAGGATTATCATCTAATTTTACATTCAAAGACATGGAAGATTCATTATCGCATTTCACAGGAGATGATACCTATCCTTTAAGTAAATGGATTCATGACTTTGAAGATGCAGCTACTATATCGAATTGGAATGAAACACAAAAAATTATTTATGGCAAGAAATTATTGAACGGTACTGCTAAATTATTTTTAAGAACACAGATAGATGTAACAAATTGGGATCAATTAAAAACTGCACTTAAAAGTGAATTTGGTTCGAAAGTAAGTAGCGCAGAAGTTCACAAAATGTTACGTACTAGAAAAAAGAAGCTGGATGAAAGCTATTTAGAGTACATTTTGAAAATGAAAGAAATTGGCCTACAAAATACAGTTGACGAAGAATCATTAATTGATTACATTGTTGCCGGTATTCAAGATGAAGAAATAAATAAAATAATACTGTATGGAGCAAAAGATCTACATGAACTGAAAGGTAAATTTCGCGAATACGAGAAACTAAAAGCTAATACAAAGTTGAAGATTGACAGAAGTTTCAAGCCAGAACATAGAAGAAGTCAAGATGTTAGAAATGGACAAAATCAAGAGGTCACAAAAGACCAAGGTCAAGAGCGTCATGATAGATGTTTCAATTGTGGATTATACGGACATAAATCAAGAGAATGTAGAAACAAGGACAAAGGCACACGATGTTTCAAGTGCAATGATTTTGGTCACATAGCACCAAACTGTACTAAAGGAACAGAGGATATAACAAATGAAGCACCACAAGATAATAGAAATGAAGAAAAGAAACAGGTGTACTTAGCCTTAAATAAGAATAAACAGAATAGGTTTACGAAAGTAAAAATTGGGTACACAATCGTTAATGCTCTTGTCGACACAGGAAGTGATGTAAATTTAATCTCCGCGACGAAATATTTTGCATTGGAAGATATTAATTTGAAGAAGGATAATATAACCTTGATGGGATTAGGTGATAATGAAGTGAAGACCCTAGGAAAATTCAGCTGTGATGTTTATGTTGGCAAAAGTAAATTCTTTACAACCTTTTACATAGTATCCGATTCTACGATTCCAGTTGACTGTTTAATAGGGAAAGAACTGCTACAAAATGCTGAGTTGACAATGATAGGTGGCGCTATTAAAATTATGCATTTGAAAGCAGAAGACGAAAACTTAATTCTTTCGATTAATGTACTTCCTGACAAGGATACAAATCCACAGGAAATTCAAGAGATCCAAGAAGAAAACAAGAAGGTGTTCAACAAAAAGAGAGAAAAAAAAACACAGCCTTTTGAAATAGGATCGCCAATGGCCATTCAAAGCAACCAGTTCATTGTAGGAGGCGGGAGATCGATCCTTTCTTCGTCCAGTGCTGACAACACGAGACCCTGGCGAGAAAAGATGAATCCAATTCGTCTTCATCCGAGGCGGATGAAATTTCAGGACGGCCGAGTTGTGGGAGAGATGATTCAGGTCGGCCGTGAAAAAAAACGAAAAGAACAGTCGAAGACGTGATTTGTTGATTTGTGTTTAGGTAATGTCATTGTACGAATAAAAACATATTTATATTTTGATAAAATAAAGCAGTTAGTGTAAATTATTATCACCAAATCCCACATATATATATATATATATATATATATATATATATATATATATATATATATATTAATTATAATTTATGGTAAGTGTGTATAATTTAATTGTACAATATACATTTTCCCAATTATATTGCAGGGAACTCATATTTCAAGAATTCCATAAAAAAAATCAACCAAAAGTTTGGTTATATTTTCACGGCAGAATGTATGAAATACTATAGAATTATGTAGGAAATGATTAAATACCAATGAAACTAATTGTATTCGATGTATTAGGGCTATCAAAGTGTAAACATAATGTATTCCTGAATCTGTGAAAATTTTTGACATTTAACGGTATATCGTGTGGGTGTAAGCCCTCAATCATCGAGTGAAAGATATCATTTTAAAAGTGACAGGGAATCGTTAAAAAAGTTGATTCTTCATTTATAAATAGTGAAATTATATATTAATCCATAGTAGGAAGATATATTTTTATTTTATGTTGTTGGGAAAAACATATACGAATAAATCAAGCATCAATGATAAAATGAAATTTTGTTGTATTTACAAGATATCAACTATAGAATTACGCACAAAATTAATAAATACTAATGAAGCAATATAGCATTAGCTGTATTATATAATATAAGCAAAAATCATGAAGAGGAAGATTACAGTACATATGTCAACAGTTTTCTTATTAAATTCAATTAAATTATCTTACGTAATTATTTAAATCTCAAACAGTTGATGACGAAAGTTGTCATATTCATGATGAAAACTATGCTACTCTACCCTGTCAACAACCTGCTAATATTCCAAGAGGAAATATTTTTCGGCAGCTATTTATACGGACACATTTTGACCAGGATCAGTTTTAAAATATTGGTATGGAGATTAGAATAATAATTTCTAGTGTCAAAAAAAATAATATACTTTTATTGTTTTATATAATTATTTATTGTAATGAAAGAGTTTCATTGTTGTAATCAAGTATTGTCATTATTGTAATCAAAAATTTATATTGTAGCTGTCACTTCTCACAAATTTTTGTGCAACGTGTTATTTTTGACAGATGTTTGAAATTTTAATTACAAATTACATTAATTCTAGTCAAGTCAATTAAAATAATTAAAAATAATGGCTAATAAAATTTTTGCTTTTTGATTGCATTTTGAAGTTTATATGTTATGGAGACGCTAAATCTGTGTTATACGATCAAATTTACTGAAAATAAAATAAAACCGGGAAATTTAAATTCAAAGTAAAACTGTCAAACTGACGTTAGACTGAAGAAGGACGGTATTACACGACCAAATTTTATAAAAATGAAGAAAACCGCGAACTTAACAGGAAAAAATTATTTCGAATAACATTTTTCAATTTGATGCTATTTTGACGTTAAACTAAGAAAAGTCGGTATTACACGATCAAATTAAGTAAAAATAAAGTTAATCCGCCAAATTTGTCGAAAATGTAGAATTATAATTATTGTTTATTATTATTAACGGTATTTTTAATTTGACAAGATAATAATAGAAATGTCAGATTGACAGAAGTCTTTATAACATGAACAAATTTATTAAAAATAAAATAAAATCTTGAAATTAAAAAAAAACTTAATTTTTTTTATAGTTAGATTATGTAAAGTTGGTATACACGATCAAATTTAAAAATAATAAAGTGAATCCGCCAAATTTGTTGACAAAGGAGAATGCAAATTATTGTACATTATTATTGATAATATTTTTAAATTACCAATAGAAATATCAGATTGACAAAAGTCTTTATCACATGATCAATTATTAATTAAGTTGATAAATGTTTGATTTAATTTTTTTTTTTTTAATCACTTTTTGAGTATCCAAAGAAAGATGTCGAATAGATGGGACAAATGATAATATAGAAAATGGCGGCTGTCGATTGTTTTCATAAAAGACATCAGAAAAATAAAGTGTTTGGTATCAAATGAGAATCTTGAATAGACAAGTTAAAATTTATTCGCTTCGGTTGTACTTTGAAGTGTAACTGACAAGATAACGTAAGACTGGGTAAGGTTGATATTACACGATCAAATTTTATAAAAATTTAAAAAACCGCGAAATTTAAAGGAAAAAAATTTCCGTTAAAATTTCACGATTTTATTCTACTTTGACGTTAGATTAGGTAAAGTCGACAATATGGAATGCAAATTATTATACATTATTATTAGCGGTATTTTTAAATTGCCAAGAAGACAATAGAAATGTCAGATTGGCAAAAATCTTTATTATATGATCAAATATTAATGCAAATTGTGTTTAAATTTAAACTAAAAAAAAATTTTTTTTTTAGGTATCTAACTTGTGGAGTATGAAATGAAATGTTTTAGGAGTTCGCAGATAATCTTTTTTTTAAGTCACTTGAAATCTATTGCAGGGTAAAAATTAAAACACTTGGTCTTGGTAATATCCACGGAAAATTTATTAATTGTGTTTGTTGTAGTTTTTTTCGCAAACAATTACGATCGGCAATTATTTTTCCTTAAAATTTATGAATATTTGCGATCTGTGGGGTATCTAGTAAAATGTTTCAGAAGTGAAATATTGAGGAACTTAGTAATGACCGATCTTTATTATAAATATCAGTATGATTGGCAATTGCTTTTCTGAAAATTCCCCTAAACATAGCTTGTGAAGTATTAAATGTAATGTTTCAGGTTCAAAAAGTTGGAAAAAGTAGTGACGAACCTTCTTTATCATAAATAATAACGACCAGCAATTGTTTATGTGGAAATTACTAGAAACTTAACTTAGGGGTATTAAATGAACTGTTTTAGAGACGGGAAGTTAAGAGACACTGACATGAAAGCGAGGAACGCAGTGACGAGCTTTCTTCGCTAATGTATTGACATGAAAGCGAGGAACGAAGTGACGAGCTTTCCTCGCCAATGTACTGACATGAAAGTGAGGAATGAAGTGACGTGTTTTCTTCGCCAATTTACTGACTTGGAAGCGATGAACAAAGAGACTGCTATCTTCTTCAGTGTGGCGGAGCCTAGGGGTCAGACCTGCGGAGCAGGTCGGACCGCTAGTCCAATATACTAAAAGGCTTAATTCAATTTCTATATATCTATATATATATTCTCATCTGCCTAGTAACCAAAATTTGTGCGCAGCTCTAGGGCCTAGGCGGTTTGATGGATTTAAGTGAAACCTTCACTGGAAGTTAGAGATTGTTTTGGAATAGGTCCTTTTCGTAAATTCACATTTTTAGTACACATGATGTGCGAGATATTAATTAAAGAAAGCGAAAATGCGTTTTCGGATCAAAGTGTGCAGGTTGCTACGAAAGTGGAGTTTGTTGATTCTGGTTGTAACTTTACAAAAATTTATGTTCAATTTGTCATTTCTGACAGATCTTTTTCAAAATTTAAGTATAAATTACTTATATTCTAAACAACTTGAAGATGTTTTGTAAATTTATCTGTGTTTAGAATTAATGAACATACATGTGTACTATTTTGTAAGTATTTTAAAAGTCAATTAAAAAAATAAAAATTGTAGCTGCCACTTTTCACAAATGTTTGTGCAACTAGTTATTTTGACATTTCAGTGTGAAATTTTAAATATAAAGTACTTTAATTGTAGTTCAGTTAGACAAGTTTGATAATTTATTTGTGTTTAGAATAAATATGCAAACACTATTATTATTTTGTAATTATTTTAAACTTGAATTTTTTTTTTTCATATTCTTTACAAATTTAAAATAAATATGACAGATGTCGTTGTTCGTCAACCTTGATTCTTTTAAGGAATTCAAATGAGTTAACTTCTTATCTAACATAAAAAACTAGAGAATTATTTTTCGCTTCATAGATGGTTTCTTTTTCTTCTCAAAAAATACAACAGATGTATCTGCTCGACAACATCGATGCTTCTAAGTATTTTTATGCGGTAAAATTTAAACAATATAATATATATAACATATATATATATATATATATATATATATATATATATAATATATAATATAAAAAGTTCGTTTTAAATATTTATAATCAATTTCAGATTTTTTTTATCTAAATTCGTAGAATTGTCAAAAAGGTATTTTAAACAATCATCAGTTGTTTTTTATTTCTAATTAAGTGTCACCAAATTATTTTACACGATCGTTAATTGTTTTTTCTAAATGTTTTTTAAATCCTGCCGTGTTTGGTATTAAATTAAAGGTCTCACTCATTAGATTTAAACTCAAATGTCAAAAAATTATTTTGGACGCTCGCCATTTGTTTTTTATAAATGTTATTTTAAACCTACCATGTTTGGAATTGAATTAAAGGTCTCAATCATGAGATTTAAACTCAAGTATCAAAAATTTATTTCGGACGATCGTTAATTGTTTTTATAAATGTTATTTAAATCCTACCGTGTTTGGTATTGAATTAAAGGTCTCACTCATGGGATTTAAACTCAAGTGTCAAAAAGTTATTTTGGACGAACGTCAATTGTTTTTTGTAAATGTAATTTAAATCCTACAGTGTTTGGAATCAAATTAAAGGTCTTGCAAAGGAGGTTTGAACTCAAGTGTCAAAAAGTTGTTTTGGGCGTTTAACAATTGTTTTATATAAATGTTAGTTTAATCGTACCGTGTTTGATATTAAATTAAGTCTCATGGAGCAGATTTAAAAAAAAAGTTATTTTGCACGATCGTATTGGTATTAAATTAAAGTTCATACTTAAACTCAAGTGTCATAAAGTAGTATCATGGAAGCGAGGAACGAAGTGACGAGCTTGCTTCGCCGAAGTACTGATATGGAAGCGAGGAACGAAGTGACGAGCTTCCTTCGACAATTTACTGACATGGAAGCGAGGAACGTAGTGACGAGCTTGCTTCGCCATTTGTTACGTATTAAATTGAAGTTATTTAAGACTACTCATTTTATTTTTCTACAGTTGTAATCTTCTTTAGTTACGCGCGTATCAAATAAAAGGTGTCGAATAGACTGAACGAGTGATAATATAAAAAATGGAGGCTGGCCGATTGTTTTCATAAAAATCATTTAAAAAATGTGTTTGGTATCAAATAAGAATCTTGGTAGAGAAGTTTAAATTTTTTCGCTTCAATTGTAGTTTGAAGTGTAACTGACAAGCTGACGTAAGACTGGATAAGGTTGGTATTACACGAACAACCTTAGTAAAAATAATGTATATCTGCCAAATTTGTCAATATGGAATGCAAACTATTATACATTATTATTGAGGGTATTTCTAAATTGGCAAGAAGATAGTAGAAATGTCAGATTGATAAAAGTCTTCACTACATGATCAAATATTAATGCATGTTGTATTTAATATAAATTCCTTTTAAAAATCACTTATTCGGTATCGAAAGAAAGATCGAAGTGACGTAATATTATCTCAAATCGTTACGATCGACAATTGTTTAAACTTTTTTTTTAAATTTTTGTAGATACCTAACTTGTATATTCTCTAACTAAATGTTTTATGAGTTGGCATATAGTGATTTTTTTAAAGTCAATTGAAAACTATTGTAGGGTTAAAAATTAAAACACTTTTTCTTGGTAATGTCCACGAAAAACCTATTGTATTTGTAGTAATTTTTTTCCGGAAACCAATTACGATCGGCAATTGTTTTTCATTAAAATTCATAAATATGCGACCTGTGGAGTATCAAGTGAAATGTTTTAGAAGTTAAATATTGAGGACTTAGAAATGACCCATCTTTATTACAAAGCAGTACGATTGGCAATTAATTTTCTGAAAATTCCCCTAAACGCAATGTTTTAGGCTCAAAATTAGTAAAAAGTAGTGATGAATCTTCTTTGTCATAAATAATAGCGATCAGCAATTGTTTTTGTGGAAATTACTAGAAACCTAATTTAGGGGTATTTAATGCAATGCACTGACATGAAAGCGAGGAACGAAGTGACGAGCTTTCTTCGCCATTTTACTAACAAGGAAGAGGGGAACAATGAGACAAACTTTCTTCAATAATTGCTTGCTAAAAAATTTAAGGTATTTGAGAAAACTTGCAATTTATTTTTAATTTTTTTAGTTGCTATCATCTTCAGTGTCGCGGAGCCTAGGGGTCAGACCTGCGAAGCAGGTCGGATCGCTAGTCCTATATACTATTCAGTCTAGGATTCTGTATACTTTCATCTGCTTAGTAACCAATTTATAAAATATGTGCGCAGCTCTAGAGCCTAGACGATTCGATGGATTCCAGTGAAATCTTCACAGGCATTTAAAGTTTGATTGGGTGTACGTGCTTTTTATGAGTTCACATTTTTCTTACACATGATGTGCGAGATATTAAATAAATAAGGCAGAAAATTTGCACAATTTGTGCGCAGGTCTAGAGCCTAGACGATTTGACGGATTCGAGTAAAAGCTTTTCAGACAATTAGAGATTGATTGGGAATACGTGCTTTTTATGAATTCACATTTTTCTTACTCATGATGTGCAAGATATTAAATAAATAAAGTCAAAATTTACGAAATCACACTATCCGTGGTCCTTTTTGTTCAATTTTAAATAAAAAGGATTGCGCCCGTTGCTATGAAAGTGAAATTTATGGATCTCATTGACAGTTCACTTTGAAATTTTAAATATAAATTACTTTCATTGTAAACAAGTTAGACAACTTTAATAATTTTATTTTTCTACAATCGTTGCACAATATCGACATTGTTATTCCATTTTTGGTTAGGAAATGTTCAAAATTGTCGCTCTAGGGCGACAAAGTGACATATTGTCGCACTAGTGCGACAAAAACAAAACAAAAATAAATTAGGTAAAAGAAGTAAATGATGCATTGGATTTTTCTGGTAATAACCTTGCTATTGCAAATACAGGCATATACGTACATACACTTCAACTTAATCACCATAAACGTATTCACTCTGTAGACTTTATGTCAAATGTACTCCATATGTCAAATGTACTCCATGTGTCAAATTATGATTTCTTTGAAAATTTTTATTTTGTTTATAAACGTTGTCATGATTACGGTGACATGGGTAACTACAATTTTACTGAATTGTTATAGGCGTGACCAAAGATAATTTTGAAAATAAATTTTTTTCTACAGCTTGACATTGTTCAACGATTGTAGAAAAAATATTGTGTGTATCTCGTCGGATAGAGCTTGTTCGGTGCACTTGTCGAGTTGTTGATCTCGGCTTCGCCTCGATCAACAATTTCTCGCCGCGTGCAGCAAACAATGCTCTATCCGCACTTGATACAAAAATAACTATTGTGTTAAGAATACATTTACGTACATGTTTAATATTTGGTAAAATTTTAAAACGTCAATTTAAAAATAAGAAAATAATTTCCAATTAAAATTTTCGCTTTGATTGTACTTGAAGTGTAACTGTCAAGCTGACGTAAAATTTATACAGCATAATATTTTATTTTAAATAACATAGTTATATGCAAGGTTATATGTTTTTTCGGTGTTTTATGAAAAATGTACATTTTTAAAAGGTAAGTTTATTTATACATTTAAATTATTTGTTAAATATACTAATCCGTGCTTACATAACCTAAATTATTATCTTTTCTATAAAACTATTTTAAAATCTACAGGCGTTAACATATGTACAATTTGCAGTGGTAGTGAAATATGTGAAGTGAATATAAAGAAAAAATAGTTAAAATTGTCAGGCATTGTCTAGAATTATGTCAAACTGTAATAATTTATGTTCTTGTCTTGTATACAATAAGAAAGAACAATTAATATATTTTGAAATGCCCCGAATTCACCGCCAATTCAAAGATTTAATAAAGTCCATCAATTTCTTTATTCTTCAGGCAATAATCAATAATATATGGTTGAGATTGCAAGAATTCTTTATTGTAATCAGTAAATATAGTAATCAATGCATTGTTGTATTATTTGATACAAGTTTTGAACGGAAAATTATCTGCGCAGGGTACTGACAATGTAATGCAAATATTTAGGGTTTTTAAAATATATTTTCTGTTGTTTCCCAGTCCAATGAATAACAAGAACAATTAGAAATAAGCAAGAAGTGAATAAAATAAAGTGAAACCAATCAGGGCGGTTCCAGTATGACAGATTAGATTAAAATGTGTATATGCTCCATGCTATGTTGTATACAATAAGTGTTATGAATTAAAATATTTAGATAATAACTTGTTACAAAAAGGTAATTTCTTCAATCAAAATATTCCACAGATACAAAATTGGTATTTAAAAGTATGTTAATTATACTGACATTTTTTAATGTGAAATACGATAGCCAGAACATTTGTAGAAGAAATTTCAAGAAGTGAAGATAGTTGATAAGGTTTTGATATTTTGACGTAACCAATTGGAACAAATTATTTTTAACGATAGTTTTATACAATTCTTTTTGTAAATGAAACTTGATAGTACATTAATCTCATTGTTAAATTTGATGAATGTAATGTTCCATCATTGCAACACATTTTAGTTCTATTCAAATTTTCAAATTTGATCTCCAACGTGCAGGTGCTTGGTATGTGATTTTATTTGTTAGTTGTATACATTTTGAAATATTTGTTGTAGGTTCCTACTATAGAATTACGAGGCATGCAAATCAAATTTTTCTAATGCGACTAATAGTAACAAATTTATACCCGTGTGTGTTTCCAGCAAGCGGAAAGTTAAACTTCTTCAAAAGCTTGATTACAACAATGAAATACATTTATTCTTTGTATCTACCTTGCCACGGGCCTTGTCTTTATTTGATATTATTTCCATAGAGTATCTAGTATGTTATAATTATATGCCATTTTTAAAACCATAAAAAAATTTAGAAAACGATTTAAGTTCAGCCCCTGTTCCTCGCGCTAGCATCGCATAGTTCAAAACTGCTTGGTACAATTCTGAATACAATAATTATTCTAAAGAAATAATCTACGAATTTAATGAAATTTTAATTTTGAATTTTAATTGTAGACAACTTTAGTAAAAAATTAAGTAAAACCGCGAAAATTGTCGCCAACGTAGGAAGCAAATTGTTATTTATTATTAACTATACTTTTAAAATTACAAGATAATAAAAAAATGTTAGATTGACAGAGGTCGGTATTACATCAACAAATACTAGTGCAAGGTTTGATTGATTTAAACTTATTTAAAAATCACTTTTATAGTCGCAAACAACAGGCATAGAAGATAGCGAGTCCGGTCGATGTATAGTACTAATCAGTAATCACATTTCTCCTATTATATTGTTATAACTATGTAAATTTTATGAGATTTCCAGAGATGGCGGAATATACTAAAAGGCTTGAGTATTTGAGTTTAGATTAGCCAATCTAGCAACCAAATTTGTGCAATTTGTACGCACACCTACAGCTTAGCCCGTTTGACGGATTCGGGTGAAACCTGGCATTTAGAGTTTGATTTAGAATACGTGCTTTTTATGAATTCATATTTTTCTTACACATGATGTGCGAGATATTCAATAAATAAGGCTTGTCATTTTTGACAGTTCATTTTGAAATTTTATGTAAAATTATAACAGATGTCTCTGCCTGTAAACATCGAAGCTTTAAAGCATTTTAGGCGGTAAAATTTAAATAAGTTAATTATTTAACTAATACAAAAAGGATGAAAATTATTTCCAAGATCGTTTTAAATATTCTTAATAAATTTCAGAATTATCTTTTTAAACTAAATTCGCAGACAAGAAGCTATTTTGAACAATTATCAATTGTATTTTATAAATATTATTTCAATCCTACCGTGTTTAGTATCTAATTAATAGTTTCACGGAGTAGATTTAAACTTAAGTGTCAGAAATTTAATTTGGACTATCGTCAAGTGTTTCCGATAAATACTATTTAAATCCTACCGTGTTTGGTATCAAATTAAAGGTCTCGCAGAGGAGATTTGAACGCAGGTGTCAAAACGTTATTATGGATGATTGTCAATTGTTTTTTCTAAATATTATTTAAAACATACCGTGTTTGGTATCAAATTAAAAGTTTCACGGAGTAGATTTAAACTCAAATGTCAAAAAGTTATTTTGGACGATCGTCTATTGTTTTCCATAAATACTATTTAAATCCTACCGTGTTTGGTATCAAATTAAAGGTCTCGCGGAGGAGATTTAAATTCAAGCGTCAAAAAGTACTAACATGGAAGCGAGGAACCAACTGACGAGCTAGCTTTGCTGATGTACTGACATGGAAGCGAGGAACGAAGAGACTAATTCGAGTTATTTTTCTATATTTTTAGTTGTAATCTTCTTCAGTGTCGCGGAGCCTAGGGGTCAGACCTGCGAAGCAGGTCGGACCGCTAGTCCCATGTACTAAAAGGCTTAATTCACTTTCTATATATATTTTCACATGCCTAGTAAACAAATTTGTGCGCAGCTCTAGAGCCTGACCGATTTCAGTGAAACCTTTACTGGAAGTTAAAGAATTTTTGGGAATATATGCTTTTTATGAATTCACATTTTTAGTACACATGATGTGCGAGATATTAAATAAAAAAGGTTTATGGATCAAAGTGTGCGGTTGCTATGAAAGTGGAGTTTGTTGATTCTGGTTGTAACTTTACAAAAATTTATGTTCAATTTATCATTTCTGACAGTTCTGTTTCAAAAATTAATTACAAATTCTAGACAAATTGAAGATGTTTTGTAATTTTATCTGTGTTCAGAATTAATGAACAAATATGTGTACTATTTTGTAAATTTTTAAAAGTCAATTAAAAAAATAAAAATTGTAGCTGTCACTTTTCACAAATTTTTGTGCAACTAGTTATTTTTGACATTTTAGTCTGAAATTTTAAATATAAATTACTTTAATTGTAGTTCAGTTAGACAAATTTAGTAATTTATTTGTGTTTAGAATAAATTAACAAACATGATTATTATTTTGCAATTTTTTTAAATATGAATTTTTTTCCATGTTATTTTCAAATTTAAAATAAATATGACAGATGTTTTTGTTCATCAACCTCAATTCTTTTAAGGATTTTAGGCGGTAAAATTCAAATGAGTTAACTTCTTATCTAACACAAAAAATTATTTTTCACTTCATAGATGGTTTCATTTTCTTCTCAAAAAATACAACAGATGTCTCTGGTCGACAACCTCGATGCTTCTAAGTATTTTAGGCGGTAAAATTTAAATAAATCAATTACTTATCTAATATAAAAAGATCGTTTTAAATATTTATAATCAATTTCAAAATTTTTTTATCTAAATAAATAAATAAATAAATATATCATCACGCCTTTTACCCATTCTGGGTGTGGCACTCTGCTTACGCAGATCTCGGTAAGTGATATATTTTTTTCGTATGAAGTGCGGTTACCAGCCGTCAAATCCTAGCCCCCAAGGATGTTAAGGGAGGGGGATCCACAGGGGTAAATCTAAATTGGTAATTGTCGGCAGTGGGATTCGAACTGAGGATCTCACGATCCACAGTCCGACACGATACCACGGAGCTATTTACCTAGAATGTAACAAAGTTATTTTAAACAATCATCAGTTGTTTTTTATTTCTAATCCTACCGTGTTTAATATTGAATTAAGTCTCATGGAGCGGATTTAAACTTAAGTATCAAAAAGTTATTTTGCACGTTCGTCAATTGTTTGGTTTTAAATTAAAGTTCATACTTAAACTCAAGTGTGACAAAGTAGTATCATGGAAGCGAGGAACGAAGTGACGAGCTTGCTTCGCCGATATACTGACATGGAAGCGAGGAACGTAGTGAATCACTTTTATAGTCGCAAACAACAGGCATAGAAGATAGCGAGTCCGGTCGATGTATAGTACTAATCAGTAATCACATTTCTCCTATTATATTGTTATAACTATGTAAATTTTATGAGATTTCCAGAGATGGCGGAATATACTAAAAGGCTTGAGTATTTGAGTTTAGATTAGCCAATCTAGCAACCAAATTTGTGCAATTTGTTCGCACACCTACAGCTTAGCCCGTTTGACGGATTCGGGTGAAACCTGGCATTTAGAGTTTGATTTAGAATACGTGCTTTTTATGAATTCATATTTTTCTTACACATGATGTGCGAGATATTCAATAATAAGGCTTGTCATTTTTGACAGTTCATTTTGAAATTTTATGTAAAATTATAACAGATGTCTCTGCCTGTAAACATCGAAGCTTTAAAGCATTTTAGGCGGTAAAATTTAAATAAGTTAATTATTTAACTAATACAAAAAGGATGAAAATTATTTCCAAGATCGTTTTAAATATTCTTAATAAATTTCAGAATTATCTTTTTAAACTAAATTCGCAGACAAGAAGCTATTTTGAACAATTATCAATTGTATTTTATAAATATTATTTCAATCCTACCGTGTTTAGTATCTAATTAATAGTTTCACGGAGTAGATTTAAACTTAAGTGTCAGAAATTTAATTTGGACTATCGTCAAGTGTTTCCGATAAATACTATTTAAATCCTACCGTGTTTGGTATCAAATTAAAGGTCTCGCAGAGGAGATTTGAACGCAGGTGTCAAAACGTTATTATGGATGATTGTCAATTGTTTTTTCTAAATATTATTTAAAACATACCGTGTTTGGTATCAAATTAAAAGTTTCACGGAGTAGATTTAAACTCAAATGTCAAAAAGTTATTTTGGACGATCGTCTATTGTTTTCCATAAATACTATTTAAATCCTACCGTGTTTGGTATCAAATTAAAGGTCTCGCGGAGGAGATTTAAATTCAAGCGTCAAAAAGTACTAACATGGAAGCGAGGAACCAACTGACGAGCTAGCTTTGCTGATGTACTGACATGGAAGCGAGGAACGAAGAGACTAATTCGAGTTATTTTTCTATATTTTTAGTTGTAATCTTCTTCAGTGTCGCGGAGCCTAGGGGTCAGACCTGCGAAGCAGGTCGGACCGCTAGTCCCATGTACTAAAAGGCTTAATTCACTTTCTATATATATTTTCACATGCCTAGTAAACAAATTTGTGCGCAGCTCTAGAGCCTGACCGATTTCAGTGAAACCTTTACTGGAAGTTAAAGAATTTTTGGGAATATATGCTTTTTATGAATTCACATTTTTAGTACACATGATGTGCGAGATATTAAATAAAAAAGGTTTATGGATCAAAGTGTGCGGTTGCTATGAAAGTGGAGTTTGTTGATTCTGGTTGTAACTTTACAAAAATTTATGTTCAATTTATCATTTCTGACAGTTCTGTTTCAAAAATTAATTACAAATTCTAGACAAATTGAAGATGTTTTGTAATTTTATCTGTGTTCAGAATTAATGAACAAATATGTGTACTATTTTGTAAATTTTTAAAAGTCAATTAAAAAAATAAAAATTGTAGCTGTCACTTTTCACAAATTTTTGTGCAACTAGTTATTTTTGACATTTTAGTCTGAAATTTTAAATATAAATTACTTTAATTGTAGTTCAGTTAGACAAATTTAGTAATTTATTTGTGTTTAGAATAAATTAACAAACATGATTATTATTTTGCAATTTTTTTAAATATGAATTTTTTTCCATGTTATTTTCAAATTTAAAATAAATATGACAGATGTTTTTGTTCATCAACCTCAATTCTTTTAAGGATTTTAGGCGGTAAAATTCAAATGAGTTAACTTCTTATCTAACACAAAAAATTATTTTTCACTTCATAGATGGTTTCATTTTCTTCTCAAAAAATACAACAGATGTCTCTGGTCGACAACCTCGATGCTTCTAAGTATTTTAGGCAGTAAAATTTAAATAAATCAATTACTTATCTAATATAAAAAGATCGTTTTAAATATTTATAATCAATTTCAAAATTTTTTTATCTAAATAAATAAATAAATAAATATATCATCACGCCTTTTACCCATTCTGGGTGTGGCACTCTGCTTACGCAGATCTCGGTAAGTGATATATTTTTTTCGTATGAAGTGCGGTTACCAGCCGTCAAATCCTAGCCCCCAAGGATGTTAAGGGAGGGGGATCCACAGGGGTAAATCTAAATTGGTAATTGTCGGCAGTGGGATTCGAACTGAGGATCTCACGATCCACAGTCCGACACGATACCACGGAGCTATTTACCTAGAATGTAACAAAGTTATTTTAAACAATCATCAGTTGTTTTTTATTTCTAATCCTACCGTGTTTAATATTGAATTAAGTCTCATGGAGCGGATTTAAACTTAAGTATCAAAAAGTTATTTTGCACGTTCGTCAATTGTTTGGTTTTAAATTAAAGTTCATACTTAAACTCAAGTGTGACAAAGTAGTATCATGGAAGCGAGGAACGAAGTGACGAGCTTGCTTCGCCGATATACTGACATGGAAGCGAGGAACGTAGTGAATCACTTTTATAGTCGCAAACAACAGGCATAGAAGATAGCGAGTCCGGTCGATGTATAGTACTAATCAGTAATCACATTTCTCCTATTATATTGTTATAACTATGTAAATTTTATGAGATTTCCAGAGATGGCGGAATATACTAAAAGGCTTGAGTATTTGAGTTTAGATTAGCCAATCTAGCAACCAAATTTGTGCAATTTGTACGCACACCTACAGCTTAGCCCGTTTGACGGATTCGGGTGAAACCTGGCATTTAGAGTTTGATTTAGAATACGTGCTTTTTATGAATTCATATTTTTCTTACACATGATGTGCGAGATATTCAATAAATAAGGCTTGTCATTTTTGACAGTTCATTTTGAAATTTTATGTAAAATTATAACAGATGTCTCTGCCTGTAAACATCGAAGCTTTAAAGCATTTTAGGCGGTAAAATTTAAATAAGTTAATTATTTAACTAATACAAAAAGGATGAAAATTATTTCCAAGATCGTTTTAAATATTCTTAATAAATTTCAGAATTATCTTTTTAAACTAAATTCGCAGACAAGAAGCTATTTTGAACAATTATCAATTGTATTTTATAAATATTATTTCAATCCTACCGTGTTTAGTATCTAATTAATAGTTTCACGGAGTAGATTTAAACTTAAGTGTCAGAAATTTAATTTGGACTATCGTCAAGTGTTTCCGATAAATACTATTTAAATCCTACCGTGTTTGGTATCAAATTAAAGGTCTCGCAGAGGAGATTTGAACGCAGGTGTCAAAACGTTATTATGGATGATTGTCAATTGTTTTTTCTAAATATTATTTAAAACATACCGTGTTTGGTATCAAATTAAAAGTTTCACGGAGTAGATTTAAACTCAAATGTCAAAAAGTTATTTTGGACGATCGTCTATTGTTTTCCATAAATACTATTTAAATCCTACCGTGTTTGGTATCAAATTAAAGGTCTCGCGGAGGAGATTTAAATTCAAGCGTCAAAAAGTACTAACATGGAAGCGAGGAACCAACTGACGAGCTAGCTTTGCTGATGTACTGACATGGAAGCGAGGAACGAAGAGACTAATTCGAGTTATTTTTCTATATTTTTAGTTGTAATCTTCTTCAGTGTCGCGGAGCCTAGGGGTCAGACCTGCGAAGCAGGTCGGACCGCTAGTCCCATGTACTAAAAGGCTTAATTCACTTTCTATATATATTTTCACATGCCTAGTAAACAAATTTGTGCGCAGCTCTAGAGCCTGACCGATTTCAGTGAAACCTTTACTGGAAGTTAAAGAATTTTTGGGAATATATGCTTTTTATGAATTCACATTTTTAGTACACATGATGTGCGAGATATTAAATAAAAAAGGTTTATGGATCAAAGTGTGCGGTTGCTATGAAAGTGGAGTTTGTTGATTCTGGTTGTAACTTTACAAAAATTTATGTTCAATTTATCATTTCTGACAGTTCTGTTTCAAAAATTATTTACAAATTCTAGACAAATTGAAGATGTTTTGTAATTTTATCTGTGTTCAGAATTAATGAACAAATATGTGTACTATTTTGTAAATTTTTAAAAGTCAATTAAAAAAATAAAAATTGTAGCTGTCACTTTTCACAAATTTTTGTGCAACTAGTTATTTTTGACATTTTAGTCTGAAATTTTAAATATAAATTACTTTAATTGTAGTTCAGTTAGACAAATTTAGTAATTTATTTGTGTTTAGAATAAATTAACAAACATGATTATTATTTTGCAATTTTTTTAAATATGAATTTTTTTCCATGTTATTTTCAAATTTAAAATAAATATGACAGATGTTTTTGTTCATCAACCTCAATTCTTTTAAGGATTTTAGGCGGTAAAATTCAAATGAGTTAACTTCTTATCTAACACAAAAAATTATTTTTCACTTCATAGATGGTTTCATTTTCTTCTCAAAAAATACAACAGATGTCTCTGGTCGACAACCTCGATGCTTCTAAGTATTTTAGGCGGTAAAATTTAAATAAATCAATTACTTATCTAATATAAAAAGATCGTTTTAAATATTTATAATCAATTTCAGAATTTTTTTATCTAAATAAATAAATAAATAAATATATCATCACGCCTTTTACCCATTCTGGGTGTGGCACTCTGCTTACGCAGATCTCGGTAAGTGATATATTTTTTTCGTATGAAGTGCGGTTACCAGCCGTCAAATCCTAGCCCCCAAGGATGTTAAGGGAGGGGGATCCACAGGGGTAAATCTAAATTGGTAATTGTCGGCAGTGGGATTCGAACTGAGGATCTCACGATCCACAGTCCGACACGATACCACGGAGCTATTTACCTAGAATGTAACAAAGTTATTTTAAACAATCATCAGTTGTTTTTTATTTCTAATCCTACCGTGTTTAATATTGAATTAAGTCTCATGGAGCGGATTTAAACTTAAGTATCAAAAAGTTATTTTGCACGTTCGTCAATTGTTTGGTTTTAAATTAAAGTTCATACTTAAACTCAAGTGTGACAAAGTAGTATCATGGAAGCGAGGAACGAAGTGACGAGCTTGCTTCGCCGATGTACTGACATGGAAGCGAGGAACGTAGTGACGAGCTTGCTTCGCCATTTGTTTAAAATGTGTTTGGTATCAAATAAGAATCTTGATGGACAAGTTTTAATTTTTTCGCTTGGATTGTACTTTGAAGTGTAACTGACAAGCTGACGTAAGACTAGATAAGGTTGGTATTACACGAACATTAAAAATGAAAACACTTTATCATGGAAATGTCCACGAATAATCTATTGTATTTGTATGCAATTTTTTCCGCAAACCAATTACGATCGGCAATTGTTTTTCATTAAAATTCATGAATATGCGACCTGTGGAGTACTAAGTGAAATGTTTTAGAAGTTAAATATTGTGGAACTTACAAATAACCCATCTTTATTACAAATCAGTACGATTGGCAATTAATTATCTGAAAATTCCCCTAAACCTAGCTTGTGGAGTATTGAATGCAATGTTTTAGGCTCAAAAAGTAGGAAAAATTAGTGATGAATCTTCTTTGTCATAAATAATAACGATCAGCAATTGTTTTTGTGGAAATTACTAGAAACCTAACTTAGGGGTATTTAATGCCAGTACACTAACATGAAAGCGAGGAACAAAGTATAGCTTTATTCGCCAATTTACTAACAAGGAAGCGGGGAACAAAGAGACAAACTTTCTTCGACAATTGTCTGCTAGCAAATTTGAGGTATTTGAGAAAACTTGCAATTTATTTTCCTATAGTTTTAGTTGCTGTATTCTTCAGTGTCGCGGAGCCTAGGGGGCAGACCTGCGAAGCAGGTCGGACCGCTAGTCTAATATACTATTCAGCTTAAAATTTTGCCTGTCTAGCAACCATTTGTGCGCAGCTCTAGAGCCTAGATGGTTTGATATATTCGAGTGAAACCTTTACAGGCATTTAGAGTATTTTTGGGAATACGTGTTTTTTATGATTTCACATTTTTATTACACATTATGTGCGAGATATTAAATAAATAAGGTACATCTAGTGTTCCGTGTAGCTTTTGTTAAATAACACGCGTTGCTACTACTGTTAAAAATTCAAAGATAAAGGGAATTGACAGTTCACTTTGAAATTCATTTTTTTATTTTTAAATTAATGTTTTAAAATTTTACAAAATATTAAATATGTACGCCCATTTATTCCCATTTATTCTAAATAACAGATAAATTTACCATACTTGTCTAACTTGTCTACAATTAAAGTAATTTAATTTTAAAATTGTCAATTCACTTTATCTTGAAATTTTTGAAAAAAAGAATAACAACAAATAATTATACATTACTCTAATTGTAAACAGGTTCGATAAGTTTGGTATATTTATTTGTGTTTAGAATAAATGAGCGAACATGATTACTACTTTGTAAATTTTTTTAAGTAGTTGAAATGGTTTCCATATTTTGACAGTTGCAATTAATTCAAATTGATTTGTAAACGTCAATATTTTATGAAAAATAGTTTGGGTCACGTATTAAATTACAAATACACTGAAATTAAATTAAATTCATGGTAAGTGTATAATTTAATTGTAGAATATTAATTCTCCTAATTATTTTGCAGGAAATACATTATGAAGAACTTTATTATAAATGTCATGTTGGAATTGGGTTATACGGACATGGAACAAATTAAATTTGAACATACTATAAAAGTACGCAAGAAATTAATAAATACTTGTAAAAAAAATTGTATTGGATTAATTGGGAACATTGAAATTGAAAACAGACAACTTTTTAATTCAAAATCCATGTATGGATTAAAGTGTCATGTATTGACTGAAAATGTTGTTTTTTTTTTTATATACAAACATTTAAATTAATTTGAAATCATGATAATTGTGTATAATTGAATTATACCATATATATTTTCCCGATTATATGCAGGAAACTCATATTTCAAGAATTCAATAAAAAAAATCAACCAAAAGTTTGGTTATATTTTCACGGAAGAATTTATGAAATACAATAGAATTACGCACGAAATGATTAAATACCAATGAAACTAATTGTATTGGCTGTATTAGGGCTATCAAAGTGAAAATGTAATGTATTCCTCAATCTGTGAAAAATTTTGACATTCAGGACATATCGTAAGGATGTAAGCCTTCAATCATCTAGTAAAAGGTATCATTTTAAAAGTGCCAGGGAATCGTTAAAAAGTTGATTCTTCTTTTATAAATAGTGAAATTAAATATAATTCATGGTAGGAAACAACCTGCCAATATTTATGGCTCCCGTTCATCGTCAAGTTCAAACATAGAGAAAGATAATGAAATAACAACTAACAATTTAGAATGGTGGAAAATTAATCATTTCCCATATAAGTTAGTGACTGAGAAATGGAATTCTGCATTTTTTTAGATGAAAAGAATTCTTCTATTGATGATTTTATAAAATGGCCAATATAGAAATATATAAGTAGAGACCGACCGAAATTTCGGTTTCGGCCAGTTTCGGCCAAAAATACTGGTTTCGGTTGCAGTTTCGATTTCGGCCAAAATCTGGCCGAATCTTCGGCTTAACCGAAACTAGAGTTTGTGTCGAGTCGAGCACTGCCGGGTATGTTCGAAACAGATTTTGAGAAAATAGTATACATTATCAATGAACCTGTTAATAACAAATATTTCTTGAAAGGACTATTTATTTGATTGTGGTACGTAATCAAGTTTTTAGTAAAAGCTCAAAATAAAAATTGTTAGAAGTTGTAATTTTATTAGTTTCTTAATAATTTTTTATCCACATTGCATTCCAAAAATAAAGTGATTTCCTTATAAATTGAAGACATTTATTTATTCTAATCGTTTGTTCTTTTTTTTATATAGTTCTTTTTTAATTTTTTTTTTTTTTAATATTTTCAAAATAGCAATTATCTGTATTTAAACTCGCTTCGCTTGCACTTTAACAAACAAAAGAGAACCCATACAACTCATGCTCGACAAACTCGAATCACAGTACTCATTTTTTATGGCTATTATCTGTAGGTAAGCTCGCTTCTCTCGCACTTTTAATCAACAAACTCTAAGTTAAAAATGTTAAAAAAAGGTATTAAATTCAATTATAAATTTATTATTGTAATGATGTAAACATAAAACATAAATACTGTAAACATAAAATAAAATTGAAATTAAAAAAAAATTGGAGAAAATTAGTTTTAAAAATGGACAGTGGAAAATGGAGTGGAAATTATGAAATGAAAAAAATTTTAATGTAACATAGCCAGGAAAAACACTATATTTCTGGGTATAATGAAAATTTAAGTAAATTTTAACTTAAGGTCAACCATACGGGCTGAAGATAGCGCAACATGAACATGACTTTTTTGAAACAATATATCATTATTATAATAAATGAAACATATAATGGTTTATACCTACGTTTTTGATAAAAGTCCAAAGTTTTATAATAAATTTTAAAAAGCTAATTTTGTTTACAAATTATACAAGAACATAATTTTCAAAGTAGTCAAATATATGCCACACATTCCCATGAACGACTACAGTAATGCAAATAATGTGTATATTTATAAATATGATTGTCTATAACATACTAAAATTATTTTACATTTGAATTTACAGTTTTTGAGAAACAAATAAAAATATACCAAAAAACACACTTTTTGGTATATTTTTATTTGTTTCTCAAAAACTGTAAATTCAAATGTAAAATAATTTTAGTATGTTACAGACGATCATATTTATAAATATACGAATTATTTTCATTACTGTAGTCGTTCATGGGAATGAGAGACACAGTATCAAAATTCTATATTTTTGACCAACTAGACTTCAACGAATATTTTTTTATAGTTTAATGTTTTAGCTATTCTTTTCAACCACATATATAAATAGTAGAATGTTCAAAGACCTTACTGTAATGATTGTTTTGTTTTTCGATAAGAATAATTGTAAGAAATAGTTTATACAAATTGGAATTTGTAAAACAATTCATGAGAGTAAAGGTAGCCTAACGGAAATACTAGTTTTTAGCCTGTGAAATGTACTTCAAACGTCATCGTGATGTACAGTCACTGTAAAAAAATCCATGAAATCTTGACAGATGGAGGTAAAATGATGTATCATGTTGTTGGACCATAAAGAACATGAAAATAAATGAAGAATACAAAATTTGCTGCTTGACATTTGTGTAACTATTTAGTTTTTTTTTTTTGTTTTGTTATATTTATTGTTTTTAGAACTTATTTGATCCCAGCGTATCTATTTAACCTTTAATTTTATTTGAGCAAACATATTCACATTTACCATACGAAGTTACTTCTTAAATGATAATAAACAATTTAATAACAGAGATATATTCTGGCATAGTCATTTATTCTCACTGTAAACTGTAACCTCAATTACTTTTACATGAATATATAAACAAATATTATGTTAAAATCTAGAATCAACGTTTATAATGTCGATATTTAGTTCAGAATATTTGTAAGAATAATGCACCAATGATTGGAATTGCACAATTTGTCAAAGAAACATCCAATATATATATAAATATATATATATATATATATATATATATATATATATATATATATATATATATATATATACAATTGTTGCTGTTTGATGTTTATTTATGTAATACAGTTTAAAGCTACTAATAAATTGCATTAATATGTACAAACATATTATATATGTCCCTGTAACTCCTCACTGAAATATAAGACCTTTACAAAGGGCCTCCATCTGACTCTGTTGCTGGCTAGATGATTTTTGTAAACATCTTTAGTCTCCTTCAGGTCAGATCGTCTCCATGTTATTTTAGGACGGCCTCTTCCGTGGCTACCTTGTGTGTTCAGTCGAGGGCTTCTTTGGCGATGTTGCTGTCGTTTTTTACAGAATGTGTTCGGTCCAGTTTTATTTTCAACGGCGAATTTCAAATTTTTGTTCTACGTTGTGGGTTCTCTAGCATAGTTCATGTTTGACCAAAATATGCTCAATATAATTCTCAGACAGTGGTTAACAAACTCTTGTTAACAAATTCTCTCAAAATCAACCGATGTGACAATGACATTCACATTGTTCAGTATTTGTTTTTGATATTTCACGTATCCGTTAGAAAAAAAAAATTGATGTATACAAATTATTTTCAAATAAGAACGTTTCTTTTTGAAAGTTACCTTTATGTTTAATTATTATGTTTAAATTTATTATTTTTATTTTCCATTGTGCACATTTTTTATATAAATATACATTTCTTGTGAATTTATGGTGTTATTTTTGAACGCGCGCCAATGCCCCTACCAAATGTATCTACATACTTTTTATGATTGGTTATGTTACACATTCTTGTCAGGAACATAAGAAGCCCTACATACACGATAACAATTTCAAAATTCCGTTTAGTAACGCGTATGTTTGACCCTAAGGTCAAACATACGCGTCGAAAGAACGAACCCTTTATTTTTTTAAAAAACAGCAAATTCTGTATTCTTTATTTATTTTCATGTTCTTTATGATCCAACAACCTCCATTCGTCAAAATATCATGGATTTTTTACAGTGACTTGTACATTGCAATGTCAGATGAAGAACATATTTTTGTTGGGTTCGTTCACTCCCATGAATTTTGTTTTGCAAATTCAAATTTCAATAAATTATTTCTTACAATTATTCTTATCGAAAAACAAAACAATTATTACTGTGAAGTCTTTGAACATTCTAGTATTTATATATGTGGATGAAAAGGATAACTGAAACATTCAACTATAAAAAAATATTCGTTGAAGTCTAGTTGGTCAAAAATTTAGAATTTTGATACTGAATTTCTAATTCCCATGAACGACGACAGTAATGAAAATAATTCGTATATTTATAAATATAATCGTCTATGTGATGTGTATTTTGATGAGTGACACTTTGTTTTCTGGTGGTTTTTTATCTGGCGAAAATCTTAGAAAAATAAAGTTTTATTTAGTTTATTGCTAGTGTGGTGATAGAGTTAAGTTTTTTCTACACGACTAAATAATTTTTGATTAGTGGTTTATTTATATTAGTGTTGTTAAATGACTTTTGTTTAGTGACCTTGTTGCTGTCAAAAAGTACGTACGGCTGATAATTGTTTAACATACTTAAGTCGGTGCGAAACAGACTCAGTCGTATTAATTAACAAACTCAGTGTTGCCAGCTATAGTAAAAATAAAAATTTTCATTAAATTAAAAATAAATTTATTTTACAATGAGTGTTTCTGAAGAAGAGAGCAAATCCTGTACTTCATGTAAAATTGATTTTAATGGAGATAACGTATTAGGATGTGATGGAAAATGTAAAGGATGGTTCCATATTAAGTGTGCAAAGATTAAGGATAAAGATTATTCAACAATTAAATCGTGTAAAGGGATACAATGGTTTTGCACAAACTGCAGAACTGATGAATCTTTCGAAATAAAAAAGCTATGGAAACGAGATATGGAGATACTCAAAAATGAAATTAAAGAATTAAAGCAAATTGTAAATAGTTTAGTTAATTGTAATAAAGAAACTAGTGTATCATCATATTCCAAAGTAGTTAGTCGTCCAGCTGTAATAATTAAGCCAAAGGGTACCCAAGATTGTACCAAAACTATATCTGAGGTAAAACAGAAAATAAATCCTGCCAAATTAAATGTCGGAGTTTCTGCAGTAAAAAATATAAAAGAGGGAGGTATTGTTGTGCAATGCAATAGTAAATATGATATTAAAAAAATGAAAAATGAAGTGGAAAAAGAACTGGGACAAAACTATGAAGTTAGAGAACCAATTTTGCAAAATCCAGAAATAAAAATTCTTGCCATTCGCGAAAAGTTAACAAAGGAAGAAATTAAAAACTGTATTTTAACACAAAATGAATATATTGATAAGCAAAATGCAATGATTGAAGTAACATATTTAAAAGAAGATAATAAAAAAAATATAACAGCTACCGTAAAAGTCGATAGTAAAACATTTAAAGATATAATGAAACAGGAAAAAATTAATGTTGGATGGAGCAGGTGTCATGTAATAGAAAATTTAAAAATATGGAGATGTTTTAACTGCTCAGGATATTACCACAAGAGTACAAAATGTGAAAAGAAAATAGCATGTTCGAAATGCGCTGGGGAACATCGCAGTAGTGACTGCAAGGAAACTTTATTGCGCTGTGTCAACTGTATAACTGCTAATAAGGAATTAAAATTAAAACTTGATATTCATCATGCAGTATTCGATAAGAATTGTCCAGTTTACAAAAGGAAAATTGAGGCTCTGAAAAACCGAGTAAGTTATGCAGCATAGCAATTAAAGGAAAAACAACAGAAACAAGTACAAATATTGCATCTAAACATACAGAGTTATTTACCACATAAAGATGAAGTTGAAGACTTGATTACCAGATCAGAACCCGCAATTGTTTGTTTAACAGAAACAAGAATAACAACAGAAATTGAAAATAAAGAAATACTTATAGCAGGTTATAATATTATCAGATGCGATTCGGATAGCAGACATACAGGTGGTGTAGTTTTTATTGTTCGGAAAGATATTAAATTCAAGGTTTTGAAGAATATTTCCAATCCTAATAAGTGGTGGTTCCTGTCTTTCACAACGACACTAAATAGTGAGAAATATGTTATAGCAGGTGTTTATAGATCTCCAAATTCAAATAATCTTGATTTTATTCAATTCTTTCAAGAATGGTGCAGTGAAATATTTATAGAGAAAAAATCAGTGTTAATAATGGGAGATTTTAATATAAATTGGATGAATAGTAACACATATACTGCAAGATTTAAAGAGATCGTGTCAAATCATGGACTTTTTCAGTTAATTAAGGACTTTACTAGGGTGACTAACCTCTCTAGAACTATAATAGACCTTGCTATATCAAACAATCCTTACATTAAAAGTGAAGTGTGGGATAATCCAAAAATAACGGATCATAACATTTGTGCAATATCCCTAGAAAAAAATAGCTTTCTTAAAAATAATCAGCCTAATGTTGTAGAAAAGTTGGACATGGATAAATTTATTGTGAAACTGATGGACTGTGACTGGGACTATAATTCATGTGATGTAGACATTGCATATAACAAACTGTGTTCTAACATCCTAAATAATAAAAAAGAGTGCACAACTATTTACCAAGGTAAATCTAAAAAACATAATCACCCATGGCTTAATAACAAAGAAGTGTTAAGTGCGAAAACAGATAGAGACCGTAGTTATAGGAAGTTTAAAATGACTTTAAATGAACAGGACTGGAACGACTACAAAAAATGTCGGAATAATTTCGTTAAAAGTAAAAGAAAAAGTGAACGTCAGTATTATGAACAAAAAATTGATAATGTTAAGGGAAATCAACAAAAAATGTGGAGAACTCTAAAAAAACTCTTAGGGCAAGATAAATCTTCACCTGTTAATATTGTTACTTCTAATGGTGAAGAGGTTAAGGGAAACAAAAATATTGCCGATAAGTTCAATAATTTCTATGTTGAAAGTATAGCAGATATAATTAGAACTATAGACACTAGTCATAATGATATAAAATATACCAATGTAATCAATACTAGTGATATTTTCAGTATTTTCAAACAAATAACTATTTCTGATCTCAGAAAAATTATTTCCAGCCCAGATGGAATAAGTTTTAAATTACTGAAGGAACTGTTTCATGTACTTGGATATCCTATATTAAATCTAATTAATTTGTCCTTAGAAAAAGGTATATTTCCTCATAGTTTAAAGGAATCTACTATCACTCCTATTCCTAAAGTAGCAGGCACAACCAAAATCGAAGAACACAGGCCTATAAATGTATTACCAGCATTAGAAAAAATTTTGGAAATTGTAGTTTACAAGCAATTAATAAATTATGTTAACAATAATAACTTAGTATCACCACATCAGTCAGGATTTAGAGAAACATACTCATGTGAAACAGCTCTGCAATATACTTTAAAAAATTGGAAAGAGGCTAGTAATGAAAATAAAAAAATTTGTGCAGTATTCCTAGATTTAAAAAGAGCGTTCGAAACAATTGACAGAGACAGATTGCTCAATAAATTATTTGATTTGGGGATAAGAGATCAAGTTGCTAAATGGTTACATTCTTATTTGACAAATAGGCGACAAAGGGTAAAGTTTGTAGATACACTTTCAGAATCTTTAGAATGTAAACAAGGAGTCCCACAAGGAAGTGTATTGGGGCCTTTATTATTTATATTATATATAAATGATCTGCCTAATGTGTTGTCGCAATGTAATATTCATTTATTTGCAGATGATACTTTGTTATACTATTGTCATAACAATGAAGACCATTTAATTGAAACTATTAATACAGAACTGTCTTTAGTATATACCTGGTTAAATGTTAATAAGTTAAAATTAAACAGTAATAAAACAAAAGCCCTGTACATCTCAACAAAATCAAACATAAAACAATTTTTGTCTAGAAGCTTATATGTACATATTGATAATGTAAAAATTGACTTTGTTACTAGTATTAAATATTTGGGTATTATTATAGATGCAGAACTGAGATTTAAAGAACATATAGATTACATAACTAAAAAAATAGCCAAAAAATGTAATTTTATGAATAGAATATGTAAGTTTTTATCCATATATGCCAAATTGAATGTATATAATACGATTATCCTACCTCATTTTAATTACTGTGGTACTATATTGTACTTCTGTAATCAGAGTCAACTATATAATCTACAAAAACTGCAAAACAAATGTATGAGATGTATCCTTAATTGTAATCGCTATACTAGCATAAGTGACATTGTACATAGACTAAACTGGTTAAATGTTGAAAAGCTTATTGATTTAAATGTGTTAACGTTTATATTTAAAATTGTAAATAATATTGGACCGAATTATTTCAAAAATACTGTAACAGCAAATGTGGATATACATAATTATAACACCAGAGGTAAGGAACAAATTCATGTTCAAAACTTAGGTAATACAAGAACTAAAGGCTATGTATTCTACGAGGGCTTCATAAAATATAATAGTCTACATGCAGACATAAAAAACTAAAAAAACATTTGTTACTTTAACATGTCTTTTTTGTTATCTATAATCTTTTGTAACTACTAGCACTGTACCTTTTCGCTGGACTTGCTAATATTTAATAAATTTATTATTATTATTATTATTATAACATACTAAAATTATTTTACATTTGAATTTACAGTTTTTGAGAAACAAATAAGAATATACCAAAAAACACACTTTTTCGTATATTTTTATTTGTTTCTCAAAAACTGTAAATTCAAATGTAAAATAATTTTAGTATGTTATAGACGATCATATTTATAAATATACACATTATTTGTATTACTGTAGTCGTTCATGGGAATGTGTGACATATATTTGACTACTTTGAAAATTATGTTCATGTATAATTTGTAAACAAAATTAGCTTTTTAAAATTTATTACAAAACTTTGGACTATTATCTACAAACGTAGGTATAAAACATTATATGTTTCATTTATTATAATAATGATATATTGTTTCAAAAAAGTCATGTTCATCTTGCGCTATCTTCAGCCCGTATGGTTCACCTTAAACTTGGAATGAGAGGCAAATTTGCATTGAGTTTATAATTTATTATTAATTTTTGGAAGCTTGTTTCACTTTATTATTTATTTATTATTGTTAACAGAGGTCCAAATAATCACCTCTTTATATCAGTACTACAAACAAACTCTTAGTGAGATGGTGCTTTGTTCTTATATTTAAATGTGGATTAGGGGATGTAACTATTTAAATTTTATTTTTTACTGTATTAAATTATTTAATTTATAGCATATGTAACTGATATAGAGTCCCAGTCCCCAACATTTATGTTTTACGCTCGTTTGCTGCGTGTTAGCAAATATTTCTCATTGTCCACAACTTTATTAAACGGTAGGACTTAACTGCATTCCGTCGCTCGGCGACGAGTCGTTAACTTCACTCCAATAATCAAGAAAGCCAAAATACAAGTATATCTATCCTCCTATTATCGTTCTTATCTCGCATTAGTTAGGCCGATCTGATATTCTAGTAATCAGTGTAGAGAACTCGAATTTGTCTATAAGTACCGATTAGTTCAACGTTAACCCGTTGAAGGCGCAGCATGTAATAAAGCACATCGTACGCTATAATATTATGAAACAACTAAACAAAAATAGCAAATTAACATATACTATGTCAACTAGAAATGTTGAATAAGACACAATATTTTTGAAGTTTTGGGCATTGTTAAATTATTTATAATTTTATTTTCTATGTTTTAATATAATTGTAGCATTGTTCGCACATAATTGTCTGACTCGCTTCGCTCATCGTTCAAACTTACATACTCAGCACACAAAGGATCACAACACAATATACTATTGTTGTCAGTTTTGTTATTTTTAAAGTAATTGTTGATCGTTGTAGGAAAAATAGTAGGTATTCGTAACACGTCCTGAAAGTGATTTTTAAAATGACTTTTGTGGGTATATTAATACATTTCATTTGCGAATGAGATACAAGAAGATGAATTCAATATTGTGTATTTTTAAATCTTTCAATGCAATCATGTTATTTTAACTATACTCATTAAGATAATTGTAATTCTATTAACAGTACGAAAATATTAATTATATTTCATTTATACAGCTATTTCTTATAAAATTTAAACAGCAAAATATATGATTTTAACCATGAATGAATGTAATTTCACCTATTGTAAATTATGCTTTATGTAATTGAATAATTAATAATCGAGGGTAATATCACAAGACCTTCTGATTTTATCGATAAATGTTTATTTTTACACGAATTGTTTTTGCTTAGCAACAATCACGAAAGCAAACTGCATGGTAAATCCCGACTCCGAAGGAGGAGGGGTTTTACCTAATGTCAGTTTGCTTGAGTGGGTTTGCTTAAAAGCAAAGAAAATGAGTGCTTAAAAATAAAAATTTATCTGAGAAAATTCCAAAGGCAGATTAAAATGTAACTTGAAATATTAATTAACTGTCACACTGACAGTGATTGACAGTAACAATTATTTATTTCCTTGGCAGCGGGAATTTTATCGGTGTAACTCGGGCAACGGCGTTTTACCGCGGTAAAACTCCCGTTACCCGGGCAGCGGGGTTTTATCAGTATAAAACTGTTCCTATTGGTAGAATTTTCAAGTGTTTTGCATTATGATTGGTTAAAAACTAGTCGTGGGAATTTATCAACTTAAAAGTGCCACCACTTTATTTTATAAAATAATATTGTATTTTGCAATAGTTTTAATATCAGATGAAAAAAATTTTATTTTTATAGAATTAATTTGCGAGTTGCGACATCATAAATTATTAAAGGACAATAGTGTTTCCTTCATTTCACCGAATGAAATTTTTTAAAAACATTGTTAGTTCTTGACCATTTATTTTCCGTTTTTATGTATTCATGCAGCTTTGTCGAATAAAACTATTTCTGAACTTGTTCCAAATAGTCAATAATAAGTAGGGGGCTCTGTCAGCTATACCCATGACTTGTGATAGAAATGTGAAATTACTTCTATGGTCTTCACGCTACGTGGCAGCACACTCGTTTTATTTGAAGTTTCCAAGTGACATTTAAAATTTGAAACATTCACTTCTCTCTGATTTCGTTTCGTTTGGATCGATAATATTTTGATTTAGTTGATTTTGTGTGAGAGATTATTCTGACTAATTTATCTTATTTGAAAGGTAAGTCGATTTCACATATTTTCATTATTTGAAACAGTATTTGAATCTTTAAAGGGTTTGCAACTCATTTTACATCTATATTTCTTCTAATTAGTTTTTATTGCATGATTATGTCATTAAATTATTTTCAGTTCATGCGTGGTTACAAATGTATTGTTCCTGGCTGCAGGAATTTCAATAAGGAGAATCTAACATTTGACAATTTTTTGTCTACCAAAGATTCCGTTTGTATGAAGAATGGACGCAAAACATGTATCTTATATTATATATTATGTATATATTTTGTTATTTCATGTGTATTTCGTTAATTTGAAATATAACAATTTTTTTAATACATAGTTATTGTTTTCAATTAATTTTTACTTGTGTTCAAATTTGAAATTTCATACTTTCCCGCCTATATACGACATTAGTTTGTGGTCCCGACTGTAGAGGCGCAGAACTTCTATCCTTTTGCTGTGTGTGGCTGACACGTCTCCTTTGTCTTGTGTCTGATAATAAGATATAATTATTTTTCAGAGGTCCCTTACCATATTTTATATTTTTTTCTCTACATAGTACAATATTTTTACCAAATATGCAAACACATTCCACAAATTATTATTGTTTTGCCATTTAACAATGTTACAAACAGGGAGAAATTAAACGACATTTCTAGCTTTAACTTGCGAGTATAACATAAATAAAATACCGTGAATGAATGCTTTCTATAGTCAAAATCACAAGTTTTTAGAGTACGGCAGACATAGGCAATGTTATTCTTATGGACTGAAACTCAGCCTAGTTGCCAGTTTTATACTTGCATTGTTTCATGATATACCATTCGTTTATCATGCTTGTAACACTGTAAGTTTACAGTATGAGTATTTCGTAATGAAATGTTTGTACAGAGGGTTAAGGGCGTTCCGGACTCAGACAGAAAATCGGTTTTGCGCCAATATCTTATACTTCCCCCAATTCATAGAAAAATATCGTGTTGCAACATTTAAAACTAAATGTCAGGTTAGCAATGCATCATAAATCAAGTTGAGTCTGGGTCTGGGTCTGTTTTCTGTTTGAACAGTATAAATCCTACTTAAATCACGAGGTAGGTATTTCTAATCTAAGTTCTTGTTTAGCTTTTCATAATCATGAGGAATACATGTATAAACAATTCATTTTCACTCTGCGTTATGAAAATAAATAATTTGTTTCATAAATATATTTTTATTATACCTGCATCATAATCCGTGTTTAAAACACGCTACAGCGTTCATAAGCGCAAGATTAAAACACGCCGTGTTTTAAAGGTTGCTAAGCAACAACAAAAATAATTACTATTAATATCTGTCAAGACTGTAAACGTAAACAACAAATACTAACCAGTCTCCATGTAAACGATATACGTCAAACGTCACACGCGCAAAATTATGAAATGAATCAAAATAAAAATGTTGCTTTCCAGTTTTTTCCAGAGTATGATGCAGGTATAATAAAAAATAGCGTACGACCACGTGTATAAGTGCTTTTAAAGCACTAGCGACGTTAAAAGCACTCCGCTTCGCGTCGTGCTCTTAAACTCGTTGTACGTGCTTTAAAAGCTTACTTATACACTTGTATCATAATATACTATTATAATACGCAGAAAGCAGAAAAGTATTTTGCACAAAATGCATTTTAGACATTCTTGAAATCGAAAGTAAGAATGGTTTTTAGGCGCATCTCCCGACGGTCTAATAAATAATGGCGAATTGTGCGAAGTAAAATGTCCATATAACGCAAAAAATATGACAGTACGAGAAGCAGTTGATGCAAAAATAATTAAATTTTTAGAAATAAAAGATGATGAAATTTGTTTAAAGGGAATGATAATTACATGTACCAAGTTCAAACTCAATTACATATATGTAAAAGAAATTTGTGTTATTTCGTTGTTTGGACCGAAAAAGATATGTTTGTTCAAAATATACTTATATAGAGACAATCAATTTTGGAATGACAAGATTATAAATAATGTGAAATTTTTTTATTTCAAATCTTTCTTACCAGAATTAGTGGAATCTAGGTACAGTAGGGGATTACCAATCAGGGAAATATTTTAGGATTTATAAATGTTTGTTTTTTATTTGTTCATTTTCATTTGTTCTTTTAAATAATGTTCATGTACTAGTGCTGTTATTTTGTTTTCAATTATTAATTAATTTATTTTTAGTAAATTATAATACCAAGGTACATGTTTTCATCTAAATAAATATGTCTATATGCAATATTGTCAAAAATGTTTTATTTATTAAATATAATTTTAAACTAATTTCCCGTTCTTCAAAATTAAATAGCTCAGCTTATTCAAAGTTACCAAACATGGTCTTCGGTTTTCGCAATGGGGAACATAGCTAAGGCCCGCAATAAATCACTACCTGCGATCCCTTAGCTGCAGCCAGTTCAGAGCAGGTCAAAAAGTGCAAGTTTGGTTGCATCGGTTTGTCGTTAGGAGCTACAACTTTGAAATGTTGACGCATAATATGCGAAATAAATTTGCATTTATCTAATGAACGGAACACTTTATTAAAAAATCCACGGATAAATAGTTTTATTATACTATAATCTTCCATTACATATGTATATTGCGTATCTAAATACTTTGTAATCCGCAAGAAATGTAAAAATGTCTATACGTAAAAATGTCATTATCTCGCTTATTATTAAACATATTTAAAAAACCACGGATAAAATTAAAGATTTTGATACAAACAATTAATGTATAAAATTTGAAAAAATTTTGTCCGATTGAATCATCAAAAAACTTATGTGAAAACTGCTGTATTCTACGTCACTTGTCTCGTGGTCCGGAGCGGCCTTAAGGGTTGTTAATCTTAAAGAGAAGAAAAGTTCGCAGTTCTCAAAAGTTTGAAAATATACTTACTTTTACTTTATAAGAAATGTTTTAATAACAGTTTCTTAGTAGGGATAGTCTTTTGTAATCTAATATCTAAATTTAAGAAACATTATTTTTAATTATATTTTTGTAATGTAATAATAATAATGTAATAATGTAAATACTTAAAATATGTTTAGGTAAATTATTGTAATAGGATTACACGATTATAATTTTACGCATAAATCTCACCTAAGATTTTAAAGAGTTTTGTTAATCACATTTACCCCGTAGGATAGGTATAAATAGTTGTATTATTGAAAATATCAATTTAGTTATCAATTTTGCTTTGACGAGAACAGTCTCTTATTTTATTAAATAAAATATGAATATAATAACGTACCACATTAATCTAAAAAGAAGTTCTTAAAGTGCCATAATGCTTCTTATATCTCAAATGACAAGTATCAGACAAGTCAGTTATACAAAATAAAAAAGGAGTTTGAAAACTCATCAGAATCTGTGAATGTCAATAATAATTGTGTTACGGTACCTCTAAGAAGAACTTATTCAAATAACCGCGAAATTACAAACAGTGAAGCAGATCGTGGTTTAATTAGGTGCATAGTTCATGATTTTTTTAAAAGTAATATACCTGTAACGGTAAAGAAAGTTCATGTAGCCATAAAAAAATAGAACAGATTTACCTGAATTTTCACATTCAACACTTTACAGGCTGCTAAGAGAATCTGTTTTTGTGTATGAAAAAAGAAGCAGACGTTCTCTTCTTCTGGAACGAGAAGATTTAATTAACTGGCGTCACGAATACCTACGTACTATTAAAAAATATCGTGCTGAAAATTACAATATTGTGTATTTAGACGAGGGTGAATATAATATAGGGCACACAACATCAATGGTAGTGGAGAGATACGACAATAAATTCTCATCGAGATGCGTTGCTATCAAATTTGACAACCGGATTAAAAGCTCCAACTCTTCGTGGTCCAAGATTTGTTTTATTACATGCAGGTTCTAAAGAAGGTTTGATTAAGAATGCTGAGTTAACTTTTTTAGCTAAAAAAAAAACTGTGCCGATTATCATGAAGAAATGGATGCTGTATTATTTGAAAATTGGTTCGAAAATAATTTAATTCCCAACTTACCTCCAAACAGTGTTTTGATTTTGGACAATGCCAGTTACCACAGTAGCAAAGTAGAACAAGTACCAAATTCAACGTGAAACAAGCAGCGTATTAAAGACTGGTTATATTGTAAACAAATTTATTATTAAGATGATTATTTAAAGAAAGAATTGTTGGACGTGGCACAAAAGTTTTAAAACTTATATAATAAATATATAGTAGATGAATAGGCTGCCAAACATGAGTTTAAAATTCTCAGGTTATCTCCTTATCACTGCGAATTAAACGCAATAGAACTCGTTTGGAGTGAAACAGAAAGATACATTGCTGCCAATAATGCATCTTTTAGAGAAAATGATGTGAAACAATTAATAAGTGAAGCTTATTCAAAAGTTATCAAGGAAAAATGGGAAAATTATGACAGGCACGCCATAAATGAAGAACACAGATTTCGGGAAGCTGATCATTTGCAAGATGATATTGATCCTCTAATTTTTAATCTTAATGAAACAAGTGACGATAGTGATATTGAAAATGACGAAAACATGTTTTGAGTGTTTGAGTACCGCTGATACACTTGGGGTACATTATATTGTGAGTGCAAAACTAAGTAACCAGGATCGTACTTAAAAATTTACATTTTATGTTATATTAATCTTGTATTTTATAATTTTATAATACTTCCTTCTTAACAATAAACCGACTAATCTGTAATCAGTTTATCCATTAAATATTTATTCATATTTGTTATGTCATGTAAATAAAATGTAATGTCATAATGTAATAATATAATAATTCGAATAATAATATGTATCATTAATTATCATTAAATTTAACACGAATTATATATCTTAATTTATTACAATAATGAAGTAAAGCAATTATATAAAACTGTTAACAATGAACTACAACTTGTTTTTCACTAAATGAATATTAATAAATAATATGAGTTTAGTTGGTATATCAATTTTATATAAACGAAGTACATATTAAAAAAAAAATGTAATAGAAATAGAATTACCCAAATATTTTTCCATATTAGACCAAACTTTTCAAAAATAAAAATATATTGTAGTTTTATATTAATTTAATGTTTCACTTACGTAATTATTATCCTTCCTGTCAAACGAGAAAAAATTATCAGTATTTTTTTTAATTTATAAGGAATATATAGGTAATCGAAAAATAAAATAATCCGTCTCTGGATTTTCCGTCTTTGTCTAACACGTTACTCTTGGAATATATTTAGCAACACTGTATTCCTATGTCTGCCGTACTGTAAAAACTTGTGATTTTGACTATAGTAAAAACAAAATAACATAATAAATAAATACATTTAAAACTTTAATTCAATTTGTGTCAATATATTTTAATTGTTATATTGTTGGCAACACTACTAAATCTTCATTTATAAATTAACGATTACGGTTCCAAAACACAATTTTAAAAACATCCGATAATATGTGTTCTTATGAATAGCAAATTTTATTGAATCCGTTATCTACTAAATTTCTAAACTACATTTTAACATTTTTAACGGAATGTGTTCAGAGTACACCTAACATGCTTTTTATAGATTGATAGGTTTACTTACAATTTCAGGGAAGCAATATTGCAGGTGTTCTTGCAGTGCAATTCCATTGTCGTCTAGCTTTAACACACTTTCAAATTGCTTAGAATGAAAGCACAACAAACAAAACTCTGACAAACAGAACATTATACGCAATTTATCTCACGTACTGCATAGAGATGAAGCTTTATAAGCAAGGTTACTTGACAGAAACAAACGTGACTGGCGCAATGTTGCCAACTATAGTATGGAAAAGTTTACTTTGCAGAAATGGAGGTGTGTGAAATGAGCAGTAACATTAGAAAAAAATCTGGTGTGGGTACCACACTACTTTCTTGTATATATAAAACCAACTGAACACGTATGACTTGTTCCTTGCGTATGACTTTATTTTGACAATTATTTGACATATACCTATGTATATTTGTTTAACCTGTTCTCACTTTAAAACTTTCTAGTACTATTAATATTGCATTTATATTTCAAGTGACACACATTTTTGACACTTCCCAGTTATTTGACATATAGATATAAAAAATATTTTGGTTTTTGTTTTCATTGTAACTAAGATTATTGAAATATATTATTAAATATATAATTTAGTCTTTCCCAAAATTATAAGCATGTACAAGAAAAGTGCAAATAACATTTTATATTCCAAATATTTTTGCTAACATCTTTCATTTGAAAATTTTTTCACAGCTGATTCTCTTTTCTAAATAATGGAATTTATTGCTTTGTGTGGCCAGTATATTTCCTCTTTCGGTTTTTCAATTTCATTCAAAATCAATTCAGCTTTTCCTTTTTTCATGAATCTTATAAATTCCAAGTTTCGTTTACATATCTTGTCTCATTCATGAGATATTGCGCAAACGGACATACTTCCATCCACACTCACACACAGACATCATTAAAAAATTGGTCTTAACGGAATCAGTGGAACGTCAAAATATGTATTTCCGCTAAAATCTCGCCGGCGATTTTTTTCGTGATTCCAATAGTTCCTTATACTTTGTTTAAGAAAGTGAAAACGTATTTAATTCTATATTAAGAAAGGTGTTTATATTATGGAATTAATGCGAATAAACTACATTATTTAAATAATCTAGCGGTTGATGGATTGCTAGCAAAATCATTTGCATGGATGTATAACACCACTCACAAATAAAATAATAATTTTTTCACTACAATCTCAAAAATTAGAAATTCACTGTGGAAAAATTACAAATACAAACAATTGCAAGGTATGAAAAAGTTTACTTTGCATAAATAGAGGTGAATGAAGATAGTAGCAATAATAGAAGAAAAAATAATGTATTTAATCAATTGTATTTCATTTATATTTGATTGTAAATTATTAAAAATGTTCGTATTATGGAATTTATGTCAATAATCTACATTATTTAAGTAATCTAGCGGTTGATGGATTGCTAGCAAAATCATTTGTATAGATGTATATTGTTCCTGACCTGGCTGTGAATATTGCAATATAATATAAACCTGAATCAACATATTCTACTCTATCGTTTGTCGTTAATTACGACACCTTCCTTAGCTTTAATGAATAAATAATCTCAAAAATTAGAATTCGCTGTGGGAAAAATTTCAAATATTCACAATTGCAAGTTCATGGTATATGTGCCATAAAAATTGCCAATTCCAAAAATATAAACCTTTGTATCAAGATTACGCATATTTTCAATAATTTAAAAAGTATAAAAAAAGGAAATAACTGAAATTACTAAAATAAATGAAACTATATTGAATATTACAAATATTAAACAAATTATTTTTTTATTTATTTATTTATTATAATTACTCTGTCCAACAGGCGAAGCCCAATAACAGGACAGGTACAAAAAATATAAAGAAGAGATATACAAAAGTTATACAAAAAAATGACATAATATTCATATAAATATACTTAATAATATATACATATAGCTTAAATAATACAAAATCATATAAATAGATCATTAACAAAAATGACATGAAAAGAAAATATTATCCAAAAATTAGATTATTAATCATGTTAGCAAATACGTTCGGAGGAATATCAACTATTTCACAAGAAATGAAATTACTTTGGTACATTCTATAGATGGGAGAGAGGATTAATATGTTCGTTCTTGGATGGGAGAGAGGATTAATATGTTCGTTCTTGGAGTAGGTAGGTAGAATGTAGCAAAAGAACGAGTTTTGACAGAAGGTGCATGAAAATTAATAAGAGAGAGGCAAGTGGGATCATCAATTAATGAATTTATTAGTTTATGAAGATATACGGCTGAATATATAATACGTCTATCATACAAAGATTTAAAATTGAATATTTTAAGGAGAATTTCATACGTTACTTGATAATTAGGGTAAGAACCCATCATTTTAAAATATATGTACTTCAAAAATTCTTCTGAATAGATTCCAGCCTATTGGAATGAACAATATAGATTGGATTCCATACTGTAGAACAGTATTCAAGTTTAGAACGGATTAAAGAGTAGTAAAGTATAAATAAAGTATTTAAGTTAGTAAAACTTCTGGTATTACGAATAATGAAACCAAGCATTCTGTAAGATGACGAACAAATATCGGAAATATGAGGAACAAATGGTAAAGGGGAATCAAATATTACACCTAAATCTCGAATTTGTGAATAACGGATAAAATCAACATTAGCAATTGAATAATTATAAATTGTAGGATTCTTTTTCCTAGTAAAGGTTACAACCTTACATTTTGAAAGATTAAGATGAAGCTTGTTGGAATCACACCACATTTGTATTCTATCGACATCCGATTGTAGTAAAACACAATCATTCATGCTGTTGATAGTTGTGAATATTTTTAAGTCATCGGCAAACAATAGTTTTTCACTTTCAATGACATCTGTAATATCGTTGATAAATAATAAGAATAAAAGAGGACCTAAGTTCGAACCCTGAGGCACGCCAGAAGATGGGGAAAAAGAGGAAGATTCGTGACCAAGAAACTTGACAAAAAGAGATCTGTTGCTAAGGTATGATTCAAGAAAAGAAATTAGAGGTGGAGAAATGGAGAAAGAGCTAAGTTTATGAATTAAAATAGAATGGTCGACTGTGTCGAAGGCCTTGGAAAAGTCAGTAAATATAGTGTCAACTTGGCCATTATTGTCAAGGGTCGAAGAAACAAAATGAGTAAAGTAGCACAGATTACTTGAGGTTGATCTTTTTTCCATAAACCCATGTTGAGAGAAGGATAGGCGATTTTTTAAAGTTTTGTATATTGAATTGTAAATAATTTTTTCAAAAGCCTTACTAAAATTAGAAAGTACAGCAATAGGTCTATAGTTTCTAATATCTGTGCGATCACCAGATTTAAATATTGGGGTAATTCTTGTTAACTTCCAGATATCAGGAAACGTTCTCGTTGACAAAGACAGATTAAATAAGTGATGAAGCGCAAGTGAAAATGGATAGGCGCAATCTTTGATTAACAGGCTAGGTATAAGGTCAGGTCCGCAGGTTAGATCAGATTTTAGATTTTTGAGTGAAGATTCTATTTGATCACATGTAATGTATGAGATTGAAATGAAATTATAAGAGGATGTTGAATTAGAAGGAGGTTGGGAAGAGGAAGGCTTGTAAACAGATTGGAAATGTACAGCAAAAGCTTCAGCTATGCTTTGAGGATCAGAAAGAGTGTCGTTATTATAGTGCATACTTGAGGGAAAAGAAGAATTTTTTCTCTTGGAGTTGATAAAATTCGAAAAGTATTTAGCATTGTTATTTATTGACATTTCACAAGAATGAACATAGTTAGCGTAAGAGTTTTTAATGTCATTTTTAATTTTTGCTCTCAGATGCTTAAATTTATCGAAATAATAAGAAATGTGTGGAAATTTCTTATACATTTTTAAGTAGTGGTTTTTTCTCTTAATGTCTACTTTAATTTGCTTAGTTATCCAGGCTGGTGACGAAGTCTTACTAGCCAATTTCACTGGAACACAGATATCAAAAAATCTATATAAAACTGAATAAAAATATTGACAAGCATCATTAATGTCAGTAAAGTTCTTTAAAATATTCCAGTCAAATTGACTTATTAAATTGTACAATTCAGGATAATTCGCATGTTTAAAATCATAAGATGTGGAATTAATTTTATCGAAACAATTGATTTCTTTGAAATGGAAATTCGAAAGTATAATGTTTAATGCTGGATGGTGTAAGTACTCAACATCAACCAGTAAATCAGTCTCACGTTTTACAATACATGGCACATTTGACATGACTAAATCTAATATTTTATTGTTAGTATTCAGTATTTCATTGTATTGTTTTAAATCAAAGTAAGTTATAAAGTTATTAAATAATAAAACTGTTGAATTCGGATTACCTGATACATAACTAGGAATATTAAAATCGCCAAGAATTAGAAAATTATTCCCATAAAGAAATGGGAGACTTTCAAAAAATTCGAATATTTTTTTATAACAATCAAGTGACATAGCAGGAGGAATATAAACATTGAATACATACAAATTTTTATCATGAGCAGTTATTTTAACACAAACAATATCAATAATATTGGGTAGAAGATGCAAATAATTGTCTAAGTTCACATTAGCTGCCAGAATATTGTTTTTGATGAGAAGTAGGGCACCACCACCTCTAGATTTATTGCATAAGGAAAATTTACGATCGGCGCGAAACACACTGAAAGAACCATCACTGATTTCTGAATTTAAAACACTATCACTAAGCCAGGTTTCGGATAACGCTATAATTTCATAATGAGTTTGTGACAAAGCAGAGATAAGTAGATCAGTCTTCATATTAAGTCCTTGAATATTTTGATAGTAGATACTGAGATTTTCAACGGAGTTGCTGGACAGAGGCGAGTTTAGTTTTTTTTTCTTTGTTATAGTTGGTAAGCCATTTTTATACGAAATAATTAGATCTTCTCCTTTAGATTTCCGTTCAATTAATTGAGTTCTAAGCTGCTTGTAATATTGAAGTTGCATTGGAGTTTTATCATTATTAATATAAACCTTATTAAACTCTGGAAAATTACGAGCATTTTTACCATTGCGAATTAATTGTTTAGCATTATTTGAATCAGGAAAACATACTTTTATTAGACGTGGGTTGCTGTTACTTGGCAATTTAGAACCAATTCGAAATGATTCACTATTTGCAATATTAACTTCGGGCGCAATCTTATTAATTATTTCAGATGTTTTATTGGATAGATTCTCGTTTTCTGATTCAGGTACTCCCGAAATAATAACGTTTCGTTCACGGCTTTTACGCTGATCAATTTCATTTATAAGTGTTTCAAATTGGTTAGATTCATGAGAGGCTTTTATAGTTTGAAGTTCCTTTTTAACTTCAGTGCGTTGAACTTGTAGATCAAGAACTATTTGCTTCAGTGAAAAAACTGTGTCAGCGTTGATTAAACAGTCGTTACAATAAATTTTAATTGACCGTGTGCTCGTACGTGTAAACCGTGTAGCATCATCAGCTGTTAGATGAACACAGGAAAGATGAACCAGTTTTTGACACCCATCACATTTTATAGATTTATTTAGTTCTTTGCTTATATTATTTTTACAATTTGGACACAATGATATGATTGACGATCGTCGGGTAAGATCGGACAGCTCGTTCAGTCGAAAGAGATACGAAGTTTAAACAACGAACGTATGGCACCCACGGTTGTAATGTAATTACTTAAGTCAAAGATTGTTCAATTAAGTCTCACCAAAAATATGCAAAAATCGACTTAAAGTACACCATGTGGAGAACTTGATTCACTTGAAACTGGAACACACGCACTTATTGGAAAAATAAAGTATACCAACAGAAAAATAATGTTTATGTTTAAACTATAGTCACTTGATATGAATTTTAAGATCACTTTTTTAAGAATTATAGCAAAAAAATAACAGCTGCAATAACAGCGATATACTCTCTTCAACACTCTATGCAATAATATCGTATATATACAATTTATATGATTAATTCTTTATTATATAAAAATAAAAAATATATAATTTTATTACGGTATGTAAAAAATATGAGGTGCCAACACATAGCCTCCCGCCCAATACAACTCTTAAACGATACAAAATAGTATTTGATGATACAGAAACATACCTTTTTATTTGTTTATTTTATATTTATATTTCAGAAATTTAATTTCATTTCGTATAGGTATTTATTGAATTTTTTGACATTTATTTCACTAAAGAAAACCAGCTTCACAATCAAAATGACATGTTTCACATTTCATAAAAAATTGAAAATTTTAAAGTGTCACCATGGTGTACAAGGAATGCAAGATTTATGAAATTTATAAGAATTTTGACGGAGTCACAAGCCGCAGTCAAATTAGCACAAGCGAAATTCAGGAGGATTGAGCTTCAAGAGGAAAGACTCGTCAGAAGATCATGTTGACATGGAGAAAGAGCCTGCCAGTGAAATTGTAGAAGAATGGTTAGACGAAGTGGTTGAAAACAACTCTCGTACAGACGCGAGAATTCATGATCAGCAGAAACCACCTAAAAGCAATACGCAGTTAGGTGTTCAAAAATTAGCGAACGCAATAATTCAAGCAGTGAAGACTGTAACAAACAAAGACCCACCGCGTTATTTACGAGTAACCTGTATTCAATGAAAATGGGGCGGAATGGCTGGCATTTCAAGCAGATTTTAGAGATACAGCTTATTATTTTACGTCAGCGGAAAATGTTGCCATACTACGTCGATCTCTACGAGGTGTCGCCAAAGAAGCTGTGCAAAGTCAATTATTATCAGATCTAGGTTCAGAAAAGGTATTAGAAATATTGAAGGGCCGTTTTGGTAGACCTGAAACTCTGGTTTTGGTGGAAATTGAAAAACTTAAAAAGATGGCCAAACCTAGCGACAATGGGGTCACACACCTTTTTCATTTTATTTTTTTTTTTCTCAGTAAGTTTGAGTAAAATTATAAATATAGATTCTAATTTTAATATTAAAAGGTATTTAATTATTAAGATACGATTTTTTGAAATTGGCATCCCATTTCAAATTTTTCGCTTCTTGGCGTCATCTAGTAATTCTACGAAACACGCTCTTGCGGAGAGCGAGGAACTATACCAACTGTCAAATTGACTGTTATCTGTCATTGTTATTTACTGAGAGGTTTTTACAAATATAGTTTATTCACATTACCTGGGCAAAATTATATAACAAATATAATAAACATAAGTTTAATTTGAAAATCGTTGTTAACTGCAACATATGACTTGAGATGACAGGTGTGCTAATGAGACTACCGACATTACCGACAAGCGACAAAATATAGTACATCAAAGCATTTTTATTTTAACACTCTTTGTCTAAAAACGTTATAATTAACGAATACCTAATTAATTTATCGGAGTGTTCAGTTTAATAATGCTAAGTAATTGAAAACCTTGAAAAGCAAATTATTATTTGTTATCAACATATTTTTTGCCGTGCTGTATATTCTATTACAAGATGACGTCACGATTTTGCAACCGCGAAACTTCATAAAGGAAATTATGAATGAAAAGTTAAAAAATAATAAGAAATATTGAATAATATGTGACTGAAATGATCTAAATTTTTATAATTTGTAAAAAAACACATTTTTTTTAAGTTATGACCCCATCCTAGGGAAATATGCAGGCTCAAGAAAAAATTTTGATAACAATTAACCGCTAGGTCGCGGTGTTTATAATAAGACAAACATTTAACTACATAACATGGATTTATAAAAATTATACTACTTAATCCTGTTAGTAAAAGATGTATTATTTAACGTTTCTAAAGTAAACCTATGTAGAAGATTTCTAATGGATCTTATAAATTCTCAGTTTTAAAATTTAAAATAGATGTTTTAATAATAAATTTACAATATCAACTTCAAATTTGACAGATACAAATTATTTTTTTTTTTCTTTTTCAAAGTAACTGGATTCCAATAACTTGTTTTATTTATGATATCTGGACCAAAAATGGCGGACGAGAATATCTACATTCTTTAATGCCTATGGCACACTGGTCGATGAGCGTCGATGAGCATCAATGAGTTCATTGATGAAACACCAGAACAAACCCACCTTTCAAAATTTTAAATGTCTCCAATGACGAATACAGGGAATTTCTCTGTGACAAAAAATGTTAACATGAAATGAGACATAAGATACGTCTGAAATGAGACCCGTTTGTTTCCTCGATGCTCATCGATGAAAAATAGAGGAGCCTCTATTTTTCGTCGATGACGGGTTCGTTCTGTTGTTTCATCAATGAGCATCGACGCTCATCGACCAGTGTGCCATAGGCATTAGAGCTCTACTGCCGGTAGAGCTCTAGAAGAATGTAGGTATTCTCGTCCGCCATTTTGGGTCCAGATGTCATAAATAAAACAAGTTATTGGAATCCAGTTACTTAAAAAAAAACATTTAAAATTTGTATCTGTCAAATTTGAAAACATATTTCTTGAAATTCTGTAAAATCCAACTACACAAATCATACGGTAATATATTAGAAAGTATTCTGTACACTTACCTGTTAGATATGAAATATAATAATTAAGAGAATGATATATCACAATTATTAATCAATATCAACTTCAAATTTGACAGAAAAGAATTAAAGTAACTGGATTCCAATAATTTGTTTTATTTATGACACTTGGACCCAAAATGGCGGATGAGAATACTCATATATTCTAGTGCCTTACTGCCGGCTGACGCCAGCGCCGCATAGATGTAGTTCAGTTAACTATTGAATTTCAAATTTAAATGTAAAACGGCGATACACTGTAAATGTATTTTATATCGTGTATTTTTGCTTGTAGAATCAACAGAACTTATTGTAAAATTTATTAGAAATAGTTAGACAAAAATGGTCGAAGTTTCGAGAAGTTTTGATTGTCTCTGTCTGACAACTTACCGAATGATGCCGTTTAATTAAAAATTAGGGGTATAAAAGCCGGCGTTGAACGGCGCAGTTATCAGTTAGCAGAGATTCGAGTTGATGTCCACTCGAGTCAACCGTCTACTATAGCAGTGTTCCTGGTGAGTTATTTTGCGATTTATTTTCTTGTTTTGCATTTCCGCTCTAGCTGATGGTGTCCACAGCTAGAGACTTCGAATATTTTTTGAGCTCTAGAACGGCTAGAAGCAGAGAATATTCTCTCTCTTATTTCTTATTTTTCTCCCGAGCTGTTGGTGTTCCACGGCCAAGGAACTACATCTATTTCTCGAGTTCTTGTGCTTGACTCTGTTTCTTCAAAATATTGGTCCAGGCGTCGGAGTCCACGCATTACTTTTTATTCAGTTTTTTGTGTACTTGTAATAGGTAATAAAGAGTGTTGTGAACTCTTGAGTTTTACTCAACGAACCTACCCTTCTCCATTGAGCTCCCGGCTCCCTTCGATTGTTTTCAGGGAATCACGGTGACCTCGCGCTCCGAGAAAGCAGCGCGTACGTCACTATATATATATATATATATATATATATATATATATATATATATATATATATATATATATATATATATATATATATATAGAGTTACAATAATTATATGAAACATACATGTTATTATCAAAATATATTAAATCAACAAATATTATAACACTGGGATCAAATGAAACAAGTATTTTTATTTCTTAAAAATTTTTTATTATTTTTTATTTGATGCTATTTTTTTATTTTATCCCCTATCAACCCGTGTACAACGTTTTTGCCACATAATAACCGATTAACCTCTTTAATATAACCAAATAACACTAAGAGTATTGTTTCATTTACCAATTTCTCTTTTATAAATTGTTTGTGTTGTTCACACGTTAAAAATCAGAAATTAACTTTTTCTAAACATAGAAATTTTATATTTTGTACAATATCAGAAGTTGTAATATAATTTTCTAGAACATAATAGGTTATTTTTTTAATATGAATGAAACATGTTACCGCTGAAAATGACGGGTATTGGAGTAATTGTTGCGAAGCTATATATTCCCTTTCATTATTAAATTATGCTGTAAGTCAAAACTTACTGCTTTCAAATCTGTTTTGCAGTCTATGCAATTTAATGTGGCTTTCTTTAATTTTTTTAAAAATATACCCACAACAAAAATTAGATTTTAACATAGCAGAATGGGATTCATTTAAATTTAATAACAGATCATCATTAATATTATATTAGTCGGGTTTTGCAACTTTGGATGAATTTGCAGGATCCACATACTTCATGGACTGAAGCACTTTTACGGCTCTGATCCAAAACTTCATATGAGGGGAGTCTGCACGAAGTGGTCCTCGCATTTCTTTTCCGCTTCTCACTTCCATTGAGCCATTCACGCTGTCGAACAGCATGTCCAAGAAAACAAACAGCAACGCAGTATCAGTCATTTCTGCGTCTGTAACAATAGAAAAATTATATAAATTTTATATATAATTTTAATACACAAGAACAATTTTTAGTTTGCAGCAACTAATTTAATTTTGTGTAAAACAAGATGAGGAAAACTTTTTAAAAATTATTTCTGTTACAATTGCGTAATAGTTATTTACGTAATCAGTTATGAAAAGAGCGGTATTGTTTAACGAGCTGTAAGTTTGCCAAAACGAGCGTAGTGAGTATTGTAAATTACGCGAGTTAAACAATATCGCTTTTAACTCAGTTACGTAAAGATTTTTTCGCGCCGCCGTCCGACATTGACATAATTACATATCTCTAAAGCGGTCGGAAATCATGTTTTTGTCGAACTAGTTCGACAAAAATTGCTAACTTTTTATGGTTATATGTTGGCATCACTTCACTAATTTTAGCTAACTTTTGACGCTAGAAATGTCAAAGTATTACATTGACTTATAAATATTATGGCAATATATCTACAATTGAGTATTTGTAATACAGGATACAGAATATTTATGGATTTTAAACATATTTGTAAGTAATTATAATTGAATTTGCAGTGTAAAATCCAAATAAGAATATGTAGATATTTTTGGTTATGATATTGGAAAATAAACATAATTGACATTCAAATATTGTGAAGTTAGCAACATAAAAAAATTCCCTGTCATTAAGAAAATGAGTAATATATTAAATTTATTTTTTTAAATTACATAAATGTTGGCGCGAAAAATCTTGTGTATCCCTCGGTTGGAAACTATTTTGCGAGTGCTCGTATTTGTAGGACTCGCCTACGGCTCGTCCTATCAAAATAAACTCGCACTCTCAAAATAGCAGTTTCCAACCTTGTGATACAAATAACTATTACAAAACTCATTTCATAGCAATTATGTAAAAAGTGACGTTTCATAACGTCATAAGGTTAGGTAAAATTCAACTTTACAAAACGGTAATTAGATAATAGGATTAGTTACAGATTTTTTGTAAACACCATGTTTTCTAATTACAATCAATAAGCTACATTCTAATTTATAATATTTTTATGAATTCGAATATCATATTCTAACATATATTAATTGAAAGTTTGGAAAAATTATAAGGTGAAAATATTTTTAAATATTGAAATTTATCATTTTTATATTAATTTTATCATTTCTCATTAAAAGTCCCTAGATTTCCCCCACTTATTATGGTAACAAAATATGACTCCAACAGTGTTGCCAACTATAGAATAATTACAAATATTAAAAATGTTAGGTTTTGTTTACATTTTTTATTTTTATAACTATAATTATGTGTAAATATTATGTATTAATATATTACAATACATCTTATATTAACGTAAAAATTCATTTTAATTTAATTTCACCACTAATAACGATTTATGTTAATGACGACGTTCTACAGATAGATGACCCATTTAAACTGGTAGAATGGTATAAGCTGATTTATAACCATCAGTAACATTTTACAACGAGAATTATATTAATATATTTTTGTACTTACAGTGGACATAATTAACGACGTTTATACAAAAGCAAAATTACTTCTAATTGTTCAAATAACACAACAGTACAACAGAATGACAAATCAAACATTTTGAAATTGAAATAGTTATCATTAACGGTCACGTGACTGATGGGAGGTACTATTGTGATTTGAAGATCTAGGTCTGTTGAATTCCCAGTCTGGATATGCTTCAGCCTGCTGTGTTGCCATCTCTGTACAAGAACTGATTGTCCTCTAAGATGATGATAGGTGGAGAACAGCTGATCCCCAGACTTAGAAGTAGTAGCCCGAGCCTGATTTCTTGTCTACATTTCTTGCCCAATCCGAATTCGCATAACCGACTAGAGGAGTCGAATTATACTTGGGGAAAAACAGACCGAAGTCCTTTGTTGGCGATACTTTGCTACGCCCCTGGAGGGCGAATCAGCGCAAGTTATGGAAAGCCTCGGCTACCTACAGTGAAAACGAACGTGGGTCTCCTGCTGAAATAACAAAATGAACAACCAAAATAAGAGATCTAACCTAACAAAAATGTATATACTAGATGATGTAAATAAAACTAAGGTAAATAAGAATAATGTACATGAACTGTTCTATACTAATTAACAAAAATATTCGCAGGTAGTGATTAACAACTAGACAAATAAACAAATAAAAGATGAGTTTGGCTTATCTCGGTCAAGGTTGCGGGCCGGTGGCCGGAGGGCCGAATTCACAGCTGATGTGCGGCGACCAGTGGCGTAGCTTTGGGCTCGATGTTTCTGTGACTAGAGCAGCTACTCGACGGCGTCTTCCGCAATACTTCCGGAACGATAGGGGGGTGTGCAAAAGTGCTCCAAAAAGCGATAATCATATCGCAAATAACCGTGGTAACTGGAAATCTGGTACAACAAGCCTTGATAAAAATCAATTGATGCGTTCGGCACAACAAGCCTATAATAAAACAAGTAGGGTTGAATAGGACACATTACAACCTTAGGTACGTAAAAGTGAAATAACTGAACAGTTACCTTGGATGGTTGCCGGTTTGTAAAGTAATCAAATCTTTAATTTCTTTCAGACCGTGAAACAAAGCCGACAAAAGTGAATCGAAAATTCGATAACAGTAACTGCGTAAAACACGTGTAACTTTTCCAACGGCTGAATTTAATAAGGACAAGATCCGACGATTATCGCGGGCGGAAATAATCCTGTTAGGATTCGCTGGTCCGTGGGCCCAAGGTTAAGCGGCGACTTAGATTTACGGCGACTCATCCTGGCCACCGCCGTGCGTAGACCTTGTCATAATCTAACCCCTTTCGTAGTGAGAAACCTTTTGCGACCAGGCATGCATTTTACTGCATGATATCTACTTTCTCGTCGCGTTTCCTGATACCTGTTGCCAAAATCTTCCCATTCTTCTCAACAGTCCTTTTTCCGTGTTTAAACGTAACGAAGTAACCGTTTCTCTCTAAAAACGGAAACAGACAAAGAGTTAAACTGGAATCCGGATATGTCGAGTACATTTTGGATCGTATATCTCACCAGGTGTTCGGATGCAACTGAATCCAAATACCAGTTTCAAGTCTCGGAGCTCTCCTCGCCTGCGAAGAAACTGTAACCGAAGGCCTCGCCTTCCTCATCCATTTCTGCCGAGTTCGCTGCGACATGAAGTCCATTTGTTCCACTGGGAAGGAGCCGAAATCGTCGTCCACAACTGCTTCCCGTCGAATAATGTCGGTACTTGACTCATCGGTTGCTTTAGGACGAGGAACATTTGGAATGTTCCGAACAGGAAGATTGATTGTCGAGTGGTAAATTGCTGCTATAGTATATTAACATCGTAATAGTAAGATCGCCAGAGCCTCGTTAGTAAAAACAGGAAACACCACGTGAAGGTGAGGATGACATTTGAGTACTAAAACTCCTTATTTCCCAGTGTATTTTGTTTCTGTGTGTTTGTTTGTGTGTGTCAGTGTGCTTCAGAGTGCTCAGTGTTAGGGTGTCTGTGTATGTGCGTGTAATCTGATTCCTGGAAGAAATACATACGTATTAGTTTAAAAAATCACTAGTATCAGCTAAGGTTCAGTTTTTCGATGGCAAAACAACGTATCGTTCCAAGTAGCTTCAACCAGTCTATGAAACTGAAAATAAATAGAAAAAATTATTTACAACTTGGGCACATAAATACTTTTGGTATTCTGCCAATATTTGAAACACCAATACAGGTTCTATGGAAATAATCCCTATATATTTAGCAAAAAACCATATCTTCTTTTGGCTGCAGACATTCACTCTATACAGCACAGCGAGTCCAAGTAGCATTAAATAAAGTTTTATTTAACTGATTACAATAATCCAAAGTATTGGTACATCCAGGAGGACAGCCATATTTTACAGTTATTCCTGTTGTTAATTTTGGATATGTTTTCCGAAGAGTATTATCATTCAAGACAATGTTATAGTCTTGCGCTAGATTAATCTCGTCCATTATCCACATTCGGGCATAATCCATATCCTTTTCTGAGAACTCAAATTTGAATCCAAACGCAGACATGAACCCCGCAGTTTCCTTCAGAACCAGAATAAAATTGAAGTAGAATGTCATTGCATGAAAATACTGTCCAATTATATATATCTATAGTTCGCTGGTAAGTTCGCATAGATTTATTTTCAATAAAACCCTTAATCCTATGTAGATGTTCTGGTATTACCTTTCCATGCATTGAATCAATAATTCAATATACTAAATTATTTCATGACAACGACATATAGAGCCCAGTGATTGTTATTAAGATGAACAGGTACAAACATGATGCCTTTAGTCGTCGCATAAGTGTTTAAATGATATTGTTTAGATTTATCAAACAACCTCGTCACGCAAAAAGTGTCGAATGCAGCTACCTTAAGATGAAACTTGTCAGCAAGTTGTTCTTGAATCAAAAAGAAAGCGTTTATAATATTATCATCCAAGCATTCGCCAGGAAACAAAGATTTTAAACTTTCATAATTTACATCAATTGCTGCTATAGTGTATTTAACATATGAGCAAATTGTTGGATAATTTGGTTGTATTTCTTGATCGAAGTTAAGTTTTTTAGTAATATGTTGTAAGAGAGGTTGTTTTGGTTTCATCAAAACGTTGGAGATTAATTCCTCGGGTGTACCATTTATTACTATGGGTCTACAAATTTTGGCAATAAATTCTTATTTGGTGTACTGTGAGACAGTTGATGTATGTTACAGGACGACAAAATGTGTAATTTGTTGCTGTTAATAGTGTCCGGAAGAGTATTTTTTTGTTGGTATGAAACATGCTTTGTATTTACGTTTAACGAATTTATGTTTTTGTCTGTCTAAATGTTGTTTCTTGGGCGGCATATCAAAGAGTTTACGTGCCTTGGTGGTGTTAAAAGGATGTTGTATGAAGCCTTGATCTCCATGATTTCGTTTTTATTAGGCCGTTTCTTTTCAATAAAATGCATATTACTACTAACAGGATCTTCTCTCTTTTGCCATAATTCTACGCTATTGGTAATATTTAAACTATCATTCAATACTCTTTCATTATTTTTATTAACTTTTTTAGTTTTCGAAGCTTTAAGAGAATATATCCTGTTATTTATTCGACTTCTTAATAAAGATTCCAATCGATTAACAAATCGAGAAACTTGTAACCTTTTTTTGCCACGAAAAACATATTTCTTAACAATTTTGAACCAATTCTCTACTGGTGCATTTGAATCGCGTACAATTTTAAATTTTTGTAAAGGATTACTCCTGAAATTATTGGATAAAATACCAAAATATTTCTTAAAAATATGTCCAGTAGTTCGGGCGAAAATAAGGTATTTATTTTAGAGGTAGTTGTCATGTCATTCTCCGACATCGTACTGTTGATGACATGCTGGAAATATTGGTAAAATAAAGATTTCTTCCTTGATGGATAGTTCCCATACTGGAATGGTTGAGGCAGTCCTGTTGTTAATTTTGGAAAGGACATAACATTATTTAAAGCAATTTCATAATTTGCACAAATATTTTTAGTACCAAATACCGTAACAACATTTTTCCAATACTCAGTGATGGAAGATAAGTTTAGGCTATTTATAATTCTTGAAACAAAGTACTTCGCCTTTTCCGCGAAAACTTTATTTTCTGGAATATTTTTTAAATTGTTCGTGAAATTTTTTATAACATGTGATGAACATGCGTGGATAATGACAAGATGATCTATAGTGTTACCTTCAGGATTTTGTAGATAATTCCACGCGGATATTAAATAGTCTAATAAGCCTTGCTTATTGAAAGACAATAAGGTAGACTATATCAAAACTAAACTAAAATCTGTTTGAATTTTTTTAATTACTGGTATTGACGAGTTACTCTTTTTTTTTTAAAATAATGTACGACAGGACATAAAAATTTCTGTAGACTTGGCACATCATAAGTAGTAATATAATCACACATAGGAATTGGCGACTTATCTCCGCCCGGTAACACTAAAGCATAATAATAAATTTTCTTACTTGTTCACGGTGGCACTGCCAGTTGCGTCCAAGTAACAAAAAATATCACTGTTTTTCTAGGCTAGCATAATCTTAAGTTGATCTTCCGTCTGCAACCTTACTGAAAAAGGATAATATCCAATTTCTTGGACGTAAACAAAAATTTGTTTACCCGGCCATTTACTACGATATATTAATGACAACTTGACTATATGCTTTACAAAATCATTATCTAATCTAGAGATTTCACATTTTCACTAGAAATTTTCCGTAAAATTGACGACGGCGGTAATTCATTCAAATTGCCTACATTCAAAGCTTGCATTGCATCAACTCGACCCAAGCATTCAAGCTTTAAAATACTCGGCGCTTTCTGAATCAAATCTTTAGCAAATGCTACCCGTTTATCACCATTATAAAATCTAGGATGTCTTTAGATATCGTGATTGACATTTTTACTTTGTACAATACTTACTTTGACATTATTCTCCCCGGAAATTCGACCTGTGGCATAGAAATCGAACGTGGCACAATCTGTATTTTTACATCTAGCTTTACAATGAAAACTGTGTTTACTTATCTTATAACATTTATGCCAAGAAAATGACAGAATACAAGTAGAATTTACCGAAAAATAAATCATTATACATGTCTGTCCAATATTTACGTACGGTTATTAACAAATACAAATCGTGCCAGTGTGCGTTTTCCACGGTAAAACAATTTCCAAAATTCAGCGGCAATACTTACCGATTGTAAAGAAATCCCTACTGAATTTTGCGAGTTGCTAAGAGAGGGTGTAACTGGTTCCTATTCATCTTCAACGAAAGCTTCGATATGGCTCGAATCTGCCGAGGTGGTAAGACAATCTTTGATTTGTGCTGGTGATTTATTGCAGTACAATTCGTCTTCTTCTTCAGCAGATGTAACAATTGTGCAACCATGTCTTGCAAATACCGGTTGAACTACATCAACCACGTTGTCCTTGTTCCTCGTCCAACACATCTGAAACTTTCGACGAGCATTTAAAGTATCTTTTATTTTTCAAAATTTGCATAATTGTGAATATATTCCATTGGTTGCTGTATACTTTTCCGAATTCAGTAAATCAATGACAACGTCTACATCAGATTTGAAAGAAATAAAAGATATAATTAGATTTTTTGCGAAAAAGAATGGTAATGTTTAATTTCAGCACACAGTATTACCTTTTTTATTAAACTATTCTATATTTTACAGCTGAAGGTTGCGCACAGGTAGGATTTTGTGTAAGCGGCCAGGGTTTAAGATCCTTGTGCCGCAGAATAAAGATGAATCGCCCAGCAAAGAATGTGTGCATCATGATTGGGACCAAGGATATAAGGAAGGTAATTGTGAAAGCATCATATATTTAGGACCATTACCGTACACCAGTCAGTTTTTAACTGCCGTTCAAAGTATTTGTAATTTGTACTAGTGAGATGGTATTATTAAAATATTGTTTTGGCAGACTGTAGTGACTATAGATAGTTCTATAGTTACTAACGACAGTAGCTGGGTGCTGTAGCGGTCACAGATAGTTCTTTGGTCGCCAATGGTAGCAGCGTAGTTAGGTTGTAGTAACCTGCCCAAACTACGTTTTGGGGTTTGCCAAGAAGCAGTGGTTGATACTGCAGTAATCTGGGGCTGTTACCGAGGTTGCAAACCGTGTAAATGACTATTTTGTTAAACTGACTTCTCACTGAGCCTGTTGCTAATGGATTTCTTACATTACAGGCGGAAACTAATTATGTTACGTTAGTTCATCCATAAACTTGATACAGAGTCCCCAATCTGCCTATGATGTTATTATTATTTTAATTAACACTTTATATATCTTCTTTAACAGTTTAACAATTATTCATTGATTTATTATCTGGGGTATTTTTTAAATTGTTAATTAGTTAATTACTACCCCTCCTACGGGTCTAGGCGAATTCGCTCTATGCCTATAAAATTGTTAGAGGGGTCTAGTATTTGATTCCTGAGTTTCATTTATAGACATCTTTTTTTATGGTGTGAAATGATTTTTTTAATTGTTAATTAATTAATTTTACCATTTTTTACGCGGTTAAGACAATGTTCATCAATTGCATTAAATACTTGTATGTGTTTTTAAATTATCTTTGTATTTTAGAGTAGAAACTTACGTGCAAAGTGTTGTTAATAGAATTATTAATACTATTTGTTTTCAATACATTTTTAAATTTAGCGCGGTGTCAAATTATTTCTTTTCCATATCTTGGTTTATACGTGACTTAAAATTATCAGTAATTATTAATAGGTATTATTATTACAAAACAATATGTTTTATATTGATATTTCCTTTATTTATATCCAATTTAATAATAAATGTATGTGAATTTATCTATTTGGTCATGGTTATGCACAGTGCGAAGTTTCACTCTCATGAAATAAAATAACGGTTACCGTTCAGAACATAATTTTATACAAGGATCCGATAACTTGTGTCATGAACGGATTCGCCGTTAACAATTAAATTTCTACATTATTTTTTAACGAATTGTGTGCAGAATGCACCTAATATGTTTTTTATAGATTGATATATTTACTTACAATTTCAGGGAAGCAATATTGCAGGTGTTCTTGCAGTGCAATTCCATTGGCTTCTAGCTTTAACACACTTTCAAGTTGCTTAGAATTAAGACACAACAAACAAAACTCTGATAAATAGAGCAATTTACACAATTTATCTCAGGTACTGCATAGAGATGAAGCTTTGTAACGGTTATAACATGACAGAAACGTGACTAGTGCAATGTTGCCAACTATAGTATGTAAAAATTTTCATTGCAGAAATGGTGTGTGAAGTAAGCAGCAACATTGAAAAAAAAAAGTATTTAATGAAGTGTATTTGATTGTATATTATGAAAAATGTTTGTACTAAGGAATTAATGCCAATAAACTACATTATTTCCGTAATCTAGTGGTTGATGTTACCAAAATCTAATCACCTCATAACCTCAACATAAAAAAATTAAATTTCAAGATAATATCTTTATTAGATTTTAAGTTACCGTGAACGAAAAAATTGTCACACACACGAACACACACATTTTGATTGTTTCTCCCAAAATGTTTAAAAACCTAGAGGTTGTTATACATCTGTTTTTTGCGAAGGAAAATGACACCATCCGTGAGGTGAGAAGATGAATTAAAATGACATCTGAGAATATGAAAAAATTGACATATTTAAAAAAAATCACAAAAAAATATAATTATGTTGTTTAAGATAAAAAAAAATACGATGTTGTTTATATTTCTTGTTAACTAGAGTACTAGAGATAATTTAACTGAAGTGGCCCTTCCCATTACTTTAGTAAAGTAGTAAGTTTGTCACCGTTTTCTGTCACTCTCTGTATAAGTGTATTCTGTCACTTTCTGTGGATTTCTGGACTGCATAATCTTGGCGAAGATGTACTAACGTACGTCTTAATTAAGTGAAGAAGTTGAAGTATATAATCAGCAGGCCGCCGCGTAGAAAGCAGGGTCCGCTCTAAGCGCACATTTGTACGGGGCGGTAAATCAAAAGGGCGGCATTTAGCTGTTAATGTGTCATAATAAAAACCAGGAAATTTATAATTTAATAAGAGCCGAAGCCTCGGGTTTACTAAACTGTTTATGTATTGTGTTCAATAGTTATTTGGTATAAAATATTATAATAAATAAGAAACGATTTTTATTTAGCATCTGCACTTGATATTGTATAACATTGCAACGAATTCTTTAGAGATCTTCAATCGGATAAGTCCTTTAATGAAACAATAATTGTTGATGCAATAGAACTACTTAAAGAAATGACGTTGATTCTAATTTTTAATCACTGTAGCACTGTACCATGACACCACGCAATAAGAAATAAAATCAACTTCTCACACGAAGCACGAGATGAACCAACCAAAAATTCCAGAGAAAAATAAACTGCATCAGATGCTATATTTCAACTTACTTCACCATTGTAATTCTTTTTATTATTGTATAATATATACGATTTAAAAACCATGTCGAAAGAAACACTGCAAGAATATAGATATTATTTTAACTGATGGCAATTCTGTTGTTATATTATTAGCAATGTTAAATTGTACCTCAAACCTTAGTGTTGCCTTAATAACTATAGCATGAAATGGATGATCAAATAAACAGAAAACAGATAATAAAAATTTGTGCAGAACTAAAAGTGCGAAAAAACGTTTCTTGTGAGTTTAGCATAGTTGATGTTGGTTTTGTTTAGTTTTTATATGAAATAAGATTATTTTTTGTGTGCAGTAATGCATTTTTGTAACAACATTATGGAGGTACTTATTTATTCCTATTGTGTTGTACTAGTTGACTGTTAATTTTAGGTTAAATGTATCTTTTTCGTTTTTATTATAATTTAAAACAATTTGATTATTATTTAAAATAAAGATATATATACCGGGTGGAACATCATACCTGTGTACATAGGCAATTAACATGAAAAACAATTATTCCGTGCGCATTGCTCCCCAAATTATTTTAGGCAAAAATGCTTCAAATACGTGTTGTAGAGCATAAAATTCTGCATCTAAATCAATAAACAGAATTACTTTAACATGCTTTGTAACGACAGAAATTAAATATCAAAACATTGAAAATATCAAATAGCCATGGAATTGAAACAAAAATAAATAAGTGCTTGAAATTTGACAGATGAATGATTCATTTGACAGGTAAAATACCAAATAGACAGAAAAACGAGAAGCATTTATTTATTTTTGTTTCAATTCCATGGCTATTTGATATTTTCATCGTAATTTTCCTTGTTTTCATATTTAATTTCTGTCGTTACAAAGCATGTAAAAGTAATTCTGTTTATTGATTTAGATGCAAAATTTTATGCTCTACTACAACATGTATTTGAAGCATTTTTCCCTAAAATAATTTGGGAAGCAATGCGCATGGAAAAACTGTTTTTTCATGTTAATCGCCTATGTACACAGGTTTGATGTTCCACCCGGTATATATATATATTATGTTTAACGGGGCGGCAATTTGTTCTTTCTTCCGGGGCAACGTAAAAGCGGGAGCGGGAGCGGGCGCTGGGGTAAGAGGTGCCTTAAATTTTAGCGCCCTATTCCATGACACAAGATTTGTAAATTAAAATTAATTAATTTCAAATAATGATATATTGTAAATCAGTCTTAGGCCAGACAAACGTTACGCCAATATTCAATGCGACTTATGGGTCGCAGATAATAGCACGATTCGACACTGCGCAGGCAACAAAATAATCAAAACACACGTTCACAATTTAACACACAAAAAAAAACGGTATGAAATTATATAAAAGTTAAAAGATGTATCTCGTGACGTGAATGGTTGGAAATTCTGTTTTTCATCTATGTTACGAATAAATTAGTCATTGAATTGGAGATAATTTTAATGATTTGTTAGTACAGTATATAATAAAAGGATGAAATTATATTTTAAATTAAATATCAACGTGAGTAGTAGATTACACATTCGTCTAACTACTACTAAAAATATTTTATTAAAATGTTGTCACTTATTTGTTAGAAATGTAAAATACGAATAACGTATTTTAACGCTCTGTGAGATTCCTCTTAATAGGGAACCGATAAAAAAATCAGCCATGTTTGACAAATACATTCAGAGATACAGTTTTAATACTGAAATAAGTGCTAAAAATAGCATGTTTGAGGACCCCGCGCGCCCCCTAAGTTTTATTCATGTTCCACCTTTTTTTATCAAAAACTTTCGTTTTAGAACCGAGCCGGTAAAATTGGGTCGAATGTAACTTGAAATAGAATTATATGGGTATAAATAGGCAAATAGGATTTATTCACAGATTTTTTCTAAAAACCATGACCGCTAGTAAGAACAACCGACTAAAGCAATCGATTAGATAGCGATTAAGGCTGATTTGTTGATCAATTGATTAAGGGCTACTAACATTTGGTAGTATGATCATTTGATTATCATTCGATTTTGTAGTCATCGTGATTAAGTAAAAATAACAGCGGCAACAGCGCATATGTAGGTAAGAAGAAATATGTTTTACCGATTGAATTTAATTTTGACAGTTATTTTAACCCAAAATTTCATTAAGAGTTTATTTCCGTGAGAATTTCGTCTGCAATTGATCTTAAGTATAGTAAGTATTTTTAATACATAATTAAAGTTTTAAATAATTATATATTTTGATGTTTGTAGTCTATTAAAATGGAAAAAAAGAAAAAAGATGAAGACTTCACAACTTTACGAAATGATGATGAGATGTCTGTTCCAATGATAATTTGTTAATAATATTGCTAACGATTTTTTGTGATACTCCATGCAAATCACCTGCAAATGAATACACTTATAAATATATTAATAATTTATAATACTTACTAATGCTCATAAATTATAATTAAAGTTCTGGAGTATAGGTGTTGTGACGTGTAATAATTTTTATTAAGCAATTTGTATAACATAAAAATACAAGTTAAATGAAACTATAAAACTAATTTATTAATTACAAATTGTAATTTTTGTTGCTTAAATAAAGTGAATTAATATCGTAAACTGTCAAAACGTTACAGAAATTCACCAGTGGAGCCTGAGGAGTGGTGACAAGACAGAACCACAGAACTGCGCACGCAGCTCAAATAATATAAAAAGTTGAGCGCGAAAAACATTTTACTTATCAGTGTTCTCTTGCTGAATGTTTTAGCAATTGTAGCTCCGGAGTAATACGAGTTCTTTTTATTTTATTATGTTTAACTAAATTTATGATAAATTTAGCTGTTTTCTTTATTTTCCTATATCTTCTTTTAAATTATTTTTCCGTATGTAGAAGCAACGGATTTTTTTTTTCTTCAATATATATGAATGCATTTTCTTTCGCTCTATACCTTTGCGAGGAGCACGAATATCGTTAATTTGACGTGCAGCAACCATTTTGAATGAAGAAAATCAAATGATAATCAAATGCTAATCAACCCCCTACCCATGATTAAATATAAACAAGGGTGACTAAAGATAATCGGGCTAAATCAGTTGTTCATACTAGCATTTTTTAGTCAGTTGCTAATCAAAAGATAGTCGAATGATAATCAATTGATAATCAGTGATCTTACTAGCAGCCCATGTTTTCTAATAGAATGGAGTACGTTGGTTTAAGACTAACAGTAACATTTTACAACGAAAATTATGTTAATATATTTTTAGACTTATAATGGACATGATTTGTTGTGAAATACAAACACAAAATTACTTCTAATTGTTCAAATAACACAACAGCACAACTGAATGACAAATCAAACATTTTGAAATTCAAATAGCTTTCACTGGCGGTCACGTGACTGGTGGGAGGTACAATTGTGATTTGAAGATCTAGGGCACGTCTGTACAATGACTGGTTGTCCTCAAAGATGATGATAGGTGGTGAACAGCTGATCCCCAGTTCCTCCAGAATTCCTCTCAGCCAGGTGAGTTCCGACCATGCCATAGCAAGCGCAATATATTCCGCTTCCGTCGACGACAAAGAGACCGTTGTTTGCTTTTTGTCGTCCAGATGACAGTAGCTACGAAGATTTAGAAGAGGTAGCCCGAACCTAATTTCCTGTCTGCATTTCTTCCCGCATCCGAATTCGTACACCGTCTAGAGGAGTTGAATTATACTTGAGGAAAAACAGGCCGAAGTTCTTTGTTGGCAATACCTCAAGATCTTTTTCAGTCCGTTCCATTTCTCTTTGCTGATTGCTGGCATTACTCTGGAACCAGCTGTAGAAATTCACCTAGGCGCTGATATCCGGCTTCGTCATCAACATCGCGCATATCAGGCAGCCGATAAGCTGTACCGAAGAGCTCTAGCAGGTTTTGTATATACTATATAGGTTGTCTCTCCGTCCTGTCGCACGCTCAAACTTTTCGCTTGCTAGTACAGTAGTCGATTGTTGACAAAGGTCAGCGTCAGGTTCGCCTCAGTCAAGGTTTCAAACGCCGTGAATACAACGTCGTATTCCTCAGGCATCGTGAGTAGATGACCGACTATATCGTTTTCTCCAAAGCAAGATAAGCGGCATCTTGATGAAATCCAGAAACTTGAGCTCATCTAGGTACAGTATTGTTCAGAAGTTATGCCCCATAACCCCTCCACAGGTACCAAAACTGAACTAAAAACCGACGAACGTTCTCGCAGGTCGAATGAGAAAGATAAACGATACGAAATGAAGGAGAGATATATAATCATTGTTTACCTGAGCCAGGTATAAACCTCATAGAGATTATAAAATTTCACACTTCAGATATTACAATATTTGGTAAAATGCAAGTGAATATTGGATGCTGTACACAAGTTCTCATCGAACTTGTGTACAGATATTACAATATTTGGTAAAATGCAAGTGAAAATTGGATGCTGTACACAAGTTCGATGAGGCATCCAAACTTCTTGAAATCTAATAATAATAATAACATAATGTAACTAACATCAAATATGTATGACTTATAATAAAACATTTATCAATATAAATATAAATAAGGGCCGATATTTCCATTTACGAATAAAGTATCGAATAAATTAATCTGTTTTTCATCTATGTTACGAATAAATTAGTCATTGAATTGGAGATAATTTTAATGATTTGTTAGTACAGTATATAATAAAAGGATGAAATTATATTTTAAATTAAATATCAACGTGAGTAGTAGATTACACATTCGTCTAACTACTACTAAAAATATTTTATTAAAATTTTGTCACTTATTTGTAAGAAATGTAAAATACGAATAACGTATTTTAACGCTCTGTGAGATTCCTCTTAATAGGGAACCGATAAAAAAAATCAGCCATGTTTGACAAATACATTCAGAGATACAGTTTTAATACTGAAATAAGTGCTAAAAATAGCATGTTTGAGGACCCCGCGCGCCCCCTAAGTTTTATTCATGTTCCACCTTTTTTTATCAAAAACTTTCGTTTTAGAACCGAGCCGGTAAAATTGGGTCGAATGTAACTTGAAATAGAATTATATGGGTATAAATAGGCAAATAGGATTTAGTCACAGATTTTTTGTAAAAACCATGTTTTCTAATAGAATGGAGTACGCTGATTTAAGACTAACAGCAACATTTTGCAACGAAAATTATGTTAATATATTTTTAGACTTATAATGGACATGTTTTGTTGTGAAATACAAACACAAAATTACTTCTAATTGTTCAAATAACACTACAGCACATCTGAATGATAAATCAAACATTTTGAAATTAGCTCTCACTGACGGTCACGTGAATGGTGGGAGGTACAATTGTGATTTGAAGATCTAGGGCACGTCTGTACAATGACTGGTTGTCCTCAAAGATGATGATAGGTGGTGTTCCTCCAGAATTCCTCTCAGCCAGGTGAGTTCCGACCAAATCATAGCAAGCGCAATATATTCCGCTTCCGTCGACGACAAAGAGACCGTTGTTTGCTTTTTGTCGTCCAGATGACAGTAGCTACGAAGACTTAGAAGAGGTAGCCCGAACCTAATTTCCTGTCTGCATTTCTTGCCCAATCCGAATTCGTATACCGTCTAGAGTAGTTGAATTATACTTGAGGAAAAACAGGCCGAAGTTCTTTGTTGGCAATACCTCCAGATCTTTTTCAGTCCGTTCCATTTCCCTTTGCTGATTGCTGGCATTACTCTGGAACCAGCTGTAGAAATTCACCTAGGCGCTGATATCCGGCTTCGTCATCAACATCGCGCATATCAGGCAGCCGATAAGCTGTACCGAAGAGCTCTAGCAGGTTTTGTATATACTATATAGGTTGTCTCTCCATCCTGTCGCACGCTCAAACTTTTCGCTTGCTAGTACAGTAGTCGATTTTTGACAAAGGTCAGCGTCAGGTTCGCCTCAATCAAGGTTTCAAACGCCGTGAATACAACGTCGTATTCCTCAGGCATCGTGAGTAGATGACCGACTATATCGTTTTCTCCAAAGCAAGATAAGCGGCATCTTGATGAAATCCAGAAACTTGAGCTCATCTAGGTACGTCTCAATCTTAAACTTAAAATTCTCATAGTTCGTCCCGTCGAACAACGTCGGTACTCGACTCATCGGTTGCCTAAGGACGAGGAACATTTCGAATGTTCGGTGCAGGAAGATTCATGTGTCAAGATACACAGAGACTCTTAACACTGAACCCCCTAATGCACACTTAAACACAACAAACACCCAGAAACAAAATACACTGGGAGATAAGGAGTTTTAATACTCAAATGTCATCCTCACCTTTACGTGGTTTCATATTTTTTACTAACGAGGCTGTGGCGAGCGCACTTTTTTTATGGAAGTTTAAATTTTCAATAAGAGACTCCGTTGTTCGCAACGAGATACTGCATATACCCATTAAGGTCCTTTATATAAAAAAAAATTCTGTATTCTTCATTTTTTTTTCCCTATTCTTTATGGTCCAACAACCTCCATCCGTCAAAATTTCATGGATTTTTTACAGTGATTTGTACATTGCAATGTCAGATGAAGTACATATTTTCGTTGGGTTCGTTCACTCCCATGAATTTTGTTATGTAATTTCAAATTAGAATAAATTATTTCTTACAATTATTCGTATCGAAAAACAAAACAATTATTACTGTGAAGTCTTTAAACATTCTAGTATTTATACGGGGTGTCCCAGATTTAAACGGCCTAACTTAAAATTAAGATTAAACACCTAAAAATAGGGGGACAATATCATTTGTGCAAATGTCCGTAAATGTTTTATTCCAGAGATATTCATGTTTTTCTTATTGAGTAGCACTACTTTAAAAATCAACTTCATAACAAAATATCCACTATTATCTTATTGATGTGAGCCAGAATAATTAAATTAAATTAATAATACATTGGTTATTACCTAATTTTAATACCAAATTTAGTTTGCTTGCACTGATGTCAAGGAAAAAATGAGAAACTATCAATGAATATAAGAAATTTTTTAAGGTGCCATAAAAGGAAAAGTCGAGGGAAAAGTCTATGAAGAACCGTTAAATAATTTAAATTATTTAACTTTGCGAAACCATATCTCCCGAGCAATGTCACGCAGCAACCAATGCAGTGGCAGATCATTGTAGTGCTTGTTTACGTGTCGCAGGTGAACATTTTGAACAAATATTATTTTTTTAAAATAGTTTATGAAGTTATATTATTACTTTATTATTTTAAACAATAAATTTCTTTAAATTGATTGATAGTTTCTCATTTTTTCCCAGACATCAGTGCAAGCAAACTAAGTATTGTATTGAAATTAGGTAATAAACAAATTATTTTTAATTTAATATGTAACATCTCAATACGATAATATTAGATATTTCATTATGATATTGATTTTTTAAAGTAGCGCTACTCAATAAGAAAAACATGAATATCTCTGGAATGAAGCATTTACGGACATTTGCTCAAATGAACTTGTCACCTTATTTTTAGGTGTTTAATCTATTGATTAAGTTAGGCCGTTTAAATCTGGGGCACCCTGTATATGTGGATGAAAAGGATAGCTATAATATTAAACTATAAAAAAATATTAGTTGAAGTCTAGTTGGTCAAAAATTCAGAACTTTGATACTGTATTTCTCATTCCCATGAACGACTACAGTAATGAAATTTATTCGTATATTTATAAATATGGTCAACTATAACATACTACATACAAATAAAAATATACTAAAAAACACACTTTTATATGTTTATACTCGAGATTGCGAGGGTGCGTGTGCTTGCCCAACCAACTCAAGAACTCGTACCATCGGACTTTGTAAAGTCAACCGTCGCTTCTAGTAGCCATTATTGGAGGTCTGAAACTGAATTTATTTTGTGGTTCATCTTGAACTTTATGGTAATAGGTAATTTTTAAGTTATGGATTAGCCTAAGATTGGTTTGTTGAGTTATTTAAGTAGCTTTTCCATCTGGTTGTTCACATCAGTTTCAGAACCCTGATACTTGATAAAGTAAGTAATCATTTTGATTATTATTATTGTACATCTCAGTTCATTCAAGCACGCCTTTAACATCATCTTTCGCTTCACTATTACTAACACTGTCCTATCCTTGTCTTTTCCTCCGCTCAGCGTAAATTCTTTAATATTGTATAATTTTTTGAAATCGTTATCGAATTTATTGTTGTTATTTTGGTTGCTTGGTTTTTTCTGTCGCTTATTTTTCTGTTGTCTAGCTGCTAAGCCGACGCAGGGAACATAGGCAAGAGCGTAGAGGATGCAGCTTCGAGCTGGGTTTACCAAGTTGGAAGTACGAACCATTCGCACAGCCATCAGGAGCTGTGACTACTACAGTCCTCCTTGCCCAACCTAGGAAGGTCTATATTCATAAAGGGGCCTATTACCGGTTTGCGTTTGATGACGCCAACATCCGTACGTCACAGCACGATTCTTCCTGCAACACGAGGCCCTCAGTCGACTTCCATCATCAGTCACTTCGTCCAAATCGCTCCACTCACCCTGGCGTTCCTCACAGAAGATCTAAGCTAGAAAGCAGCGTCGAATTGAATGTAAACCGTTATTTTAGTTTACTTCACCAGCACCATAACTAGAGTAAGTTTGAATTTGACTTCATTTGTGTCAACTTGTAATATAATTGTATTGAATATCCTTTATCAGTTTGCATTATATACCAAATTTATATTAGTACGTCGTACGTGTTTTCAATTTGGCGGCGCCCTTTTCTCTCTTACTTCTTTTCCTCCTTCCCTAATAGAACCGGATCCACCATCACTTCCTCCACATTTTCCATCGCTAGCCGAGGATTTGTACACCTGCTCAGGTAAGGTGCAACACCACAAGTCACTGTTTGGTGTGTTTTACGAGCTGTTGGAATCTTTGGTCCATATTTCTTCAAAAATGATACCGGCCAGAACGTTACAGTCAATGGAGACCGCTACAGTCACGATTATTGATTTTTTTTGTTCCCCAATTGAATGAAATTACTGTGGAAGAGCGATGGTTTCAACAAGGCGGCACAGTGCGCGCCTTAATCGATTTATAGAGGGACACATTCGATAAGTGCATAATTCCGCTCATTGAACCTGTGGATTGGCCTCCACGATCTTGTGATTTAACGCTAGTCTACGCCAATAAACCCGAGACGATGGTAGACATGGAAGCCAACATTCACAACGTTATTGCCGATATACAGCCCCAGCTGCCTCGAAAAGTGATCGAAAATTAGACTTCCACGCTTAATTCGAGCAGGCCTCGGCGTCCACCGTTCCGAAATCATATTCAAAGAGAAATGGCATATAATTATCTTTCCAAAAAAGCCAATACCATGACCATTACCACGATTTTAATGTGTTTTATTTCATTTTAAAGTTCTATACCTCTAAAATAAACAAAAAACACCAGTACATGCTAACTGGTGGGATGCAGTACTTATATCCATGGTTCTACCTAGTGCCTCTCTCTCCTCCCTCCATCTGGGGCATTTGAAGGTGGCATGCTCGGATGTGTCAAACACTCCGTCCTTGCAGTCGGAGCAGATGTCATCAGTTGTTTTTATACAAATTAATGGACACGATCGAGTTTAGTATCAAATTAATGATCTCGAGGTGGAAAATCTAAATAAAATATCAAAGATTTATTTCTTGAACTGAGCAAGATAGTAAAAATGTTTCAGACATAAGTTGCTGGGTTTTGAGAAAGTAAATTATAGTGACATTGCATTTGTCTTTGAGACAGTTCCCAAGGTCGACACTGTCATTTTTAAATGGAACTCATTATTTTTTGTTTCAGATTAACATTCTACGGGAAAAATGCGTATATTTTGCATGAAACATTTTTCTTGAAAATGTTACTTTTTTCCCCTTTTCAGGGCGACATAATATGCGAAATCCGAACATCCAAGTGGTACGTACCCATTGTGTAACGCTAATGTCGACGGTTGTCAAAAAAATTAATTATAAATTTCTTACAAATAGTTCACTTCAGTGTATGTATTTATTAGTTCTCGAGATATTGGACAGAAGTATTATAATAGAATAGAAAAGATATAACACCCTTCAGCGAGAAAAAGAACCATTTTCAAGAAAAATATTACCTACAAAAGTTAAGCATTTTATCCCATAGAATGCGAATATGAAATAAAAAAAATATTGCGTTCAATTTAAGAAATCAAGGTTAACCTTCATTTGACCTTGAGAATTAGTCTCAAGTATAAACTCAAGGTTACCATAATTTAACCCCCTCAAAATCTAGCAACTTTTTTCTGAAACATTTTTTACCATCTTGCTTAGTTTTCAAGATATTAATCTGATAACATTTAAAATGAACAGCCTGTATGTTTCTTGATATGTCGACAATTTTGTTGAGGTCTCCTAATTTTTTTCAATGTCTTTATGTATCTATTTATATAATAATTATAGTTGCTATGAGAATAAACAAATAATTGAAATATCTATTCTATGTATAAGAATGTGGCATGGTGACTACACCAATTTCAAAACTATTATTTGGTAATTACATATGAATTTAAATTTTGTTATAAAAACTACTTTCCGGCAATATAATTATGATTACACACCATTTTATTATACGGTAGAGCATTAACGAAAATGATAACCCTGGCAACATTTTTACTATATTTTTACCACTTCAGTTACTTTCTTGAACATAATTTCTGCAGGAATTTGGGATGTGAAATTTGAAGTAAGAGTGAGAACTCAGAAATGGAAATGTGTGAGACATATCACAAGGAGATAAGATGGAAGATAAAACGAAACAAAGAAGAGGTGGGCAACTAGTTAGGTAGAAAGACGAATTAAAAGAAGAGAATGCTGGAAAATATTATCTATTATATGCACATATACATTTTAATTTGTAATAAAAGAGGTATAATTATTACAAAAATGAAATTGGTTATATATTCCTTTGTATCCACATATAAATGAAAAATTATTAAAGAATTAGCAACAAAATCGTTCGACGGTGCCTGAAATTCACCTCGAGTCGATAGATTAGTTCACAACCATGAAATACTAACCAAACAACATAAATTAATATCATTAGACGCGCATCTGTACGCGTCATATGCCCCCACTTCTTCATCGCTCTTGAGACTATTTGCAAAAAGGTGCATATTATTCCAAACCCAGTATCTACTCTGTAGATGTAGATACAGAGTCGTAATCTGATGAGTTGTTGCAATGTATTGACATGTGGCTGGTAATGTTAAGTTTATGTTTAAATTTTTTATTACAAAACGAACATTGGAAACGTTCTGTATCACAAATACTTTTGTCTCTTATGCCTGCAATGAATCTTTTCGATAAACTGGTTTTTACAAATTGAGCAGATTCTTCCTTGTATGCATTGCCATATGTTTGGTCAGATTAGACTTTTTCAAAAACTTCTTATCACAAATAGAACATATAAATCTTGTAATTTTTGTACGGCCTTCATGTATTTTAAAATGCCTGGTTAAATCATTGTTTCGTACAAACGTCAAATCACATACAGAACATTTAAAATCTCTAATTCCTGCATGACGTTTCAAATGTATTTTTAATCCATATTTTTTTAAAAACGTTTTACCACAAACAGAACAATCATAATCTCTTCCTTTATGCACTTTCATATGTTTGGTTAATGTATTATTCCGTAAGAACTTCATATCACAAATAGAACATTTAAATCTTTTAATTCCCGCATGTATTTGCATATGCCTGGTTAATTCATCGTTTCGTACAAACGTCAAATCACATACAGAACATTTAAAATCTCTAATTCCTTTATGCACTTTCATATGTTTGGTTAATGTATTATTCCGTAAGAACTTCATATCACAAATAGAACATTTAAATCTTTTAATTCCCGTATGTATTTGCATATGCCTGGTTAATTCATAGTTTCGGACAAACGTCAAATGACATACAGAACATTTAAAATCTCTAATTCCTGCATGACGTTTCAAATGTACTTTTAAATCATATTGTTTTAAAAACGTTTTACTACAAACAGAACATTCAAAATCATTAATTCCTTCATGCATTTTCAAATGTGTGGTTAATGCATTTTTGCGTGAGAACTTTTTGTCACAAATTGAACATTTGAATTTTTTAATTCCTACATGCAATTTTAAATGTCTAATCAAATCAGTCTTTTCTGTGAAACCCCTGATATTTTTATGAATTTCCGTGTGTGCGTTTAAAGGAAAATATTTATTACAAACTGGACATTTGTAATCTTTATTATTCAACACTTCTCCATCTGTGTCCGCGTTATTACAAATTGCATTCACATTGTCTTTGTCCACATTGAAATTAACTTCATTTACATTCCGCAGGTTATCATCTGTACAACTACTCCTTGAAATGCCATCTTGTTCATTATTAGTAACCGCTTCGTAATTTACATATTCCAGATAATATACTGGGTCCTCGCTGTCTTCAGGGGCAACAAATTCTTTCTTAATGTCGGCAGTGTGAAATGCAACAGGTTCCTCATCAAGTTTCTCCAATGACAGTAATGAATCTTTAATTTCTTTTAAGTCACTATCCACGTCCTGCTCTGGCATCATTAACAACTCTAGATTATTTATCTGCATTTGTAACTCAGTGAAATTCTGACCTAGCGGGTCGCTGTTTCCTTGTAATATTAGTATGTGTTGTATTAAACGACTATAATTTTTCAAACACTTTTTTTTAAATTTGCAAATTGAATGGACTATTGTGTGGCAAGAAGAACAAATAAATTCTGGAACCCTCGATTTCGGAATCATCTGAAACAATAAAAACATTGTAATATTTCATGTAGAAGTAAATTTGGGTCGTTATTCGTCGTACTGATAAATCCACTTTTCATATAATTTATTAATGAAGAAACATGAACGACGCTATGGAAATTTGATATTTTAAAGAAAACATTGGTCTGAGAAATAAATGCATACAGAGTTTGTGCGAGGAATAGACAAGCTGGTATTAATGTAGACGTGGTGAACGTGGTGGACGAAAACAGATAGAAATATATGGAGCAGGTTGATTGCTGGTTGAATGTGCTAATACACAGGATGGAATACCTGATTTTGCTCTGAACTTATTACAGATCATAGGCGCCGACTTCAGAAATTTTGGCCGGGGGCTCACCAAATAGGGTTACCACCACAGCTTTAAATCATACAAAAACTAGTCCTGGACAACTTGTTAGAAATGGGTGTCCATCCGAAGGGTCCGGGCCGTCGAAGATTTTTTTTTAAAATAAACTTGTAGTTGATTACATTTGGTAACAGTTAATTTTAGTATAGTATAATATGATTATACTTATTCATATTCATTGTTTCTGATGTAGGTAATATTAATAAAATATGGAAAAAGGAAAAATATTTTTAATATAACTTTCAATTTTATTTACAAAAACAAAACAAGAAAAATGTAAGTAACGTATACTCATCTTGTATGAAAGCTGTGTAATGATAAGTCGAAAACAAATATTTTCTTTTTCTTCCTTAAATTAGTTCACGAAAAGTTTCGTTATACAAGTAAAATTAATGACATTCACGTAATATTTAAATTTCCGATTAATATATTTTAGTATTTTTGATACTTTGATTACTAATGATAAGTTTTTATTTGTAAAATAAACATCTCTTATTTCAGTTTAACGGGATACATCTACCTTGCAGCCATTTAATGGCGCTTAGTATTTTAGTCCAAGAACTAAAAATGTAAGGGTCGCTGAAACTTCTGAAATGGTCTATACACAACACAATGATCGCTAGTAAGAACGCTGATTAAGGGCGACTAACTAGCAGTTAAATATCTGTGTTTTTCAGCTGTCAAACCTTCTTACATGATTATTGAGAAAAATATTTGAAATAGAAGTGGTAGAATATTTAATTCTGTATGTCTTTTATTTGAAGCTTATATCTCTAAAATAATTTAGGAACGCTTAACAACGTAAAATAAAGTTAGTCAACTGCTTGTTAATCACTCTTAATCGGTTGTTCTTACTAGCAGTCTATATTATTGGCCGGGGGCTCCAGCCCCGAAGCACCCGAACAGTCGGCGCCTATGTTACAGATAAAAAAGGATATAAGCAAACTAGAGCTGTATACATCTGGTTGAAAAAAAGTTCATTTTTCCTAAATATTACTTTTGTGATTTTTTCTTTTTTTAATGGCCAATTACTTTATTAATTTGTGTAAATACTGGCAGATTATTCAATTAACAAGAAGATAGATATGTTAAAATGTTACTTTCCGTCAAATAATAATTCAAGACAATCCCTGCGATTATACCGGCAAAAATATTTGAATCGCTTTCATCCAAGTGATTCATATTTTTTTCAAACTAGAAAGAAAACTGTGTAGAACTGGTTCTATATCCAGCCTCGGGAGATAATGTTGGTAAAATACCCACTTGGGATTTGTGGTCAGAGAAATATTCCATAAACGTCAAATTGCAAAAATGCCAAATTCCGTAAACGTCAACTTCACTTTTTACATACTAGAATTTGACGATATGTATATTCGCGACTAAAGTTATCGTTGGCGACGCTGCTAGTGCATCAAATAAGGCGGATGTAATACGTAATGTATTTTTATCGAAGTGTAATATTATAGACATTTGTTGATTTGTTAAGTATATTTAAACTAATTTTAAGACATTAATAAAATATGTAGCTTTGTTCAACGTAATTTTATGCTTTCAATTTTCGTAATATAAATAAACTTTTGTATATTAAGATCTTTAAATTTATATAATTTGTAGATAATCATGAACGTAAGGTTCTAATCTTCGACTAGTTTCGAAAAAATTGTTCATATATTTGAATGCCACCAATTCATTACGAAATTTTTTTAAAGGTGAAAAACTCTTAGTTACAAATACGATATTATTGCACTTTGTTTACCGACAAGTGCACTGATGGCTGATGGTTATAATAGTTTCTAATTATGTATGACCCAGGAAATTAGTGCCTTTTTATTTATACACAATTTTATTATTGGTTTTTTCTTGTTGCCTTTGTTTTTTGTTTTAGGAATAAAAGAATTGAAGCTGAGCTCATATCACAGACTGATACTAAATGTCAATGGAAAAAACAGAAAACAATTCTTTAAAAGTATTTCAGCAATTATTCCTAGAAAGGGCACACCATAAAACTAAAACAAGTACTGCGCTTCCAATTCAATAACAGAGGAACAGAGGAAATTAATTTTAAATACTTTGATTGAAAAAAAAAATCAGAAATAATATGTTAATGGCACCTAATAGTTTTTTTTTTTTTTTTTACAGAATAAATATTTAAAATTTATACTTTAAACATTATTGGCAAAATGAAATCGTCTTTTATGAAATGTAAATTGCATATGTTTATATATTTCAATCGTTATCGATTCTTGGAAGTGTACACTTCCAACTAACTTTTTATTACAAAATGTAATTATTTAGTTTAAATTCTTTTTACATACTTAACTTCAATTTCAACATGTACTGACTACAATTAAATATATTTTGTAATTTAAAATTAGACCTGAAGATGGCTGTAACCACAGCCGAAACGTCGTCAAAGACAAAATAAATTAAAATAAATATACTTAAAGCCAAGTCATCCAATAACTACATAGTGATTTATTACTATTTTCCTTTACAATTTTTTCGACTTCATAATCTTTTCCATATTTGTATTATAGTTATACGTAGCCATTATTAAATTAATTATTACAACTTTCTGGTAAACTGACAGCCAAATAGCGTCGGTAACTATCAAAACTGTATTATTGGTAACAACGAAGTTAAGTCATATGTGAACGTTGTACATACAATACAAATGCAACACAACAGCAAGGCAAGAGAACCGAAGCAAGGCAACAGCAATAAGTTGTATGTGAATACAGCTGTAGAGGACCAGTTAACTGGCCAGCCCGGTCGCCAGCAAGGAGCAAAGGAGAGTTCGCTTACATAGGCGAATATGGTTAGAGCTCTAGAAGAATGTAGGTATTCTCGTCCGCCATTTTGGGTCCAGATGTCATAAATAAAACAAGTTATTGGAATCCAGTTACTTAAAAAAAACATTTAAAATTTGTATCTGTCAAATTTGAAAACATATTTCTTGAAATTCTGTAAAATCCAACTACACAAATCATACGGTAATATATTAGAAAGTATTCTGTACACTTACCTGTTAGATATGAAATATAATAATTAAGAGTATGATATATCACAATTATTAATCAATATCAACTTCAAATTTGACAGAAAAGAATTAAAGTAACTGGATTCCAATAATTTGTTTTATTTATGACACGGACCCAAAATGGCGGATGAGAATACTCATATATTCTAGTGCCTTAATATGGTGCATGCATGTGGTGACGCCTACCGGATCGGGCAGAGACTACTATTACTTATATTTGGGATCTAGATATTGCGAGTGTTTGAATTGTATCTTGTTTTTGTTTGGTTTTTGTCTGCTGTCAAATATGTGAGAAGAACAACAAGAATAAAATAGTTATTTATTAAATATACCGGGTGTCTGTCTTAAAGGTGTACATAGGAGATTAACATGGGAAATCAGTTTTTTGCGTTCTGTTGCTCGGTGTTCTATCGGACAACAATCATTGTGGTACCAATCGAAAGATATCATTTTTCTGAATCAAACGATGTAAAATACACTACTATTTAGTGGTAATTTGGTTCCGTAAATTAATTTTTAAATTTTGAGAATTCTCCAGTTTATTCAATTTTTATCGTAAATAAATATAGTCATCCATGACTGTTTTGTTTTGATTTCTGTTAAGCTATTTATTTGACGTTGCTGACTTTTGGACTTGTTTAAGACAATTTGTAAAAATATGGCTAGTTATACTACTGAAGAGCGTATTTTTATAGTAAAACTATTTTTTGGAGGAAACAGTTAGCTCAGAGTGCGAGATCTATTTTCTATTAAGTTTATGAATCGACCGAATCCAAGTGCAACCACAAATGCCAGTATCCACGAAAAATACACGTGAGCTTAGTAATTGCAATTTAGCAAGAGCAGAAGAACGTGCTTTATTGGAAGAAAGGGTTTTAGGAATGATAAATGTAGATCCTTCGTATAGCACTAGATTTTTTGGAAATGAATTGGATGTACATCGTTCATATTTTTTAAAAAAAGTTCTTTTTATTTCTACAAAATGCACTGCAATCAAGAACTTTTTTCCATTTGACGTAGAAAGTAGAAGAATATTCTGTGAAGATATACAAAACAGAGCTAATAAAAATGAAATTTTTTGTCATCGATTTAAAAAAACTTAACTCTTAATAAATTAATATTATTTAAAGAAAACTGGTTTTTAGACTTTAATTTATTTAATAAAATCATAAAAGTACGCTTGTCATTACTGTAAATAACCATATTTTACAAATTGACAGAAACGTCAAATAATAGCTTGACAGAAATCAAAACAAAACAGTCATAGGTAACTACATTTATTTTCGATAAAAACTGAATAAATCGCAGGATTATCAAAATTTAAAAATTAATTTACGGAACCAAATTACTACTAAATTGTAATGTATTTTACATCATTTGATTCAGAAAAATGATATCTTTCGATTGGTAGTACAATCATTGTTGTCCGATAGAACACCGAGCAACAGCACGCAAAAAACTGATTTTCCATGTTAATCTCCTATGTACACCTTTAAGACAGACACCCGGTATGGTGATAATTTCAACTGATATTTATTTATTTGGATTCTTTTAAATAAAGGTAAGTACTTTTAGCAATAACTGCAATTATTAATCTGATATTTAATAGTTACAATATACATGGAAATAGTTTACCTCACATGGCGACTCCGAAGCATTAAAATTAAAAAGAGAGCATTTTTGTGGGTGTGTGTCAATATATTTATTTATTCTTAACTTTGCTTAGATTTCCGTTTAGCAGAATTTCATGTTGCTGGAGGTATCAAGGAGAAACTTTTGTGCGGTTTTTCAAAGCAACTAGTGCAGTTCATTGTTTAGTTCAAATTAGTGAATACTACATCTCTCTTCGAGTGCTCGTTCAAAAATTGTACGCATCATACTGTTTTGGATTCCATGCAACGATTTGCGGTTGAATACAAAGAAAAGTCATAGAAGAGCAAGTTTTGCAAGTAAATTTTAGGTAATTTAATATAAGTATTATTTTATCCTATTTAATTTAATGAAAACATATTTTTGACATCCTTCCTCTCTTCATTTTGCCAGTTTTTATGTTCCTGGACGTAATGAAATTATGAAGATGCGTGAACAGTTATTACTGTAGAAGATTGGCTGGCAGTGGTCTACACTTTTACTTGCATTAGCGATAGCACAAGCAATAGGACATATTCTAATCTTCAAGTTCACTTGCGTTACGAATAAGAAGACAGTATTTATGTTAGAAGATATTCTAATCTCCAGGTTCACTTGCATTTTCGAAAATTCATTAATAAATTCATAAATAATTTCTTTTTAATTCAAATAGGTCAGTACAATGTTAAAGTAACTGACAACTAAATGGCTTAATTTGATCAAAAACAATTATTGATAAATTAAATCTGTCTAACTTAAAAATATTTGCAAATATGAAGATCAAAACAGATTTATTTTGTTTGACAAGTTGTGCCGTATGTCGAAACTAATTTATTTAATTTTTGAAATTATAACAAAGTTTCTTCAAAATAATTATAAGAATATTTGTAAATATGAACCCCAAAATTATTTATTTTGTTTGTAAAGTTGTGACCAAAGCTTCTTTAAAGCAATTATCTAAACATTTGCAAATATGAAAACCGAAACTGAATTATTTTGTACAAAAATTGTTACTGAATAATAATATTTGTACTTACATTTGTATAATATAATATTTGTTATTGCATGTAACATTTGTTTTCATTTTAAAAATAATTAAAATTAAAAAATATTTGGGATCTAGTAGCAGTATGAAATAACTATTAGCGCCTACATAGCGGATTGGGCAGAGACTAAAAGTCATGGCCCAAAAAATTAACATTGAGTGCGTTCTCCAGTACTCAATGGTCGCCAGATTTAAATCCGTGCGATTTTTTTTATGGGGTCATTTGAAAACTAATGTTTATCAAAAAAGATATCAGAATGTAGAAGAACTTAAAAACGTTATAACAAGAATTCTAGAAAATAAATAATCGACAATTAAGGAATGTTCGACAAAGCTTCTACAAGAGATTGGGTTATTGTTTAGCTCAAAACGGTGGACTATTTGAACATCTATTATAATTTAAGAATATTTAGTTACTTGCTGTTTTTATTTTAATTTTATTTGTTACATTTATAACAACCTACCTAAAATATTTATTATTCTTATAATAAACATTATGCTTTATTATTATTATTATTATTTATTATTAATAAATTTTTATTTAGAAAATAATTTAAGTAATCTATTATTTTGACATTGACGTTTAAAACGTTACGCATTTGTTCATCTCTTGTTTTTAATTCCATGGCTGTTACAATTAATTCGCAATTCCGTGAATTTTCTAATTTAATTTCTGCAGTTATGAAGCAATCAAAATTAATTTTGTTTACTGATCCGGATGTAGAATTTTATGCTTAACATCATATTTTATTTTACATTCCTGTAATCTGTAAAATCTGCTTTAAAGTTTCATAAATATTGCTCATTTGTAGTGATAGCCATGAAATTGAAACAAAATTACAAACAATTACATAATATCGCAAATTTTATGTGAGCAGTCACCTAATTTGTGCTGTTACATTCTAGAACCTACATTTATTTTAAAAACATGGAAAGCAACTCCTGTTGTCCTATGTTGGAACGTAAGTAATAAATAATGTGTATAATTTTTTTCAGTATAGTTGTCAAGTTCTGTTTAGGGTAAATAATTTGTAGTTCAATATCCAAATGTAAGAATTTCTTGTAATTTATAATAATAAATGTACGAAGGCCTTAATAATTAATTGGAAACAAGAAAATTAGGAGACTATTGCCAATATTTTTAATTACTCTTCAGAACTACGACCTCGATCTGCAAAGCAATTAAAATGAAAATTTCAAAAGAAATGTAAGAAAAAATGTACAACATGAACATGTAGGTTTTTTAATTTGAAATTTACTATCCAAAAACTATTCACGAATATGTATACGTATAATTTTTTTGCAGCAAGATTACATAAAGAAACTGTTAAAACTAAATCATTATAACGAATTAACTTTTTATTGTTTTTTAATTTTTGAAGCACATTTTAAAAACCGTTAGTAGTTCATCTTCGTGTTCGATAAATAATGCACAAGACAACATGAGTTGCTGTTGGTTGAATTCAAAAATTTAAAGTCGATTTTACGGATTACAATAAAATACTTGTATTGATTACAATATATTCTTATTGATTATAACAAAGTACTCGTGTTTATTACAACAATGTACTGATTACAACAATGAATCCACTGATTACAATAATAAAAAACAAATTGTTATCTCAAATAACATAAAAATGCAGTTATCAAACTCGCGTTTTGAGGACAAAGAAAATTCATATTGTCATTTTTATTATTCCATACATTCTTCGTTTGAATTCACGTTTATAAACGATGTTATAGTTGCTTTTCTTTCAATGTAAATATTTCTACATATTTTCTGTCAATTTTTCAAATCTGAGATATGCGCAAAAAATCTGATTTTCAGAAAGCGCAGTATGATTTTCAATATCATTAGGCAACAATTCTTGATTACAATGAAACTTATATGAAAAATATATTTTTTTAAATGTATACTGTCATATGACTGATTCCAATTTCTGCTGCAATTAGCGCGATTTTTCGTAAAGTAAAAGTGTGATTTTCTTCAATTAATGCAAGCACATTTTCTTCAGAATTACGTTGTACATTTGTATTTTGCAGCCCTTTATTAAATGTACCCGTTTTTTTTTCAAACCTCTTCATAAATCTTTCAATAGTAGTTTTACTCGGAATTCGATGGTGTGTCCACAAAACACTTATTAAATCTTGAATTTTCCTAAAACTTATTATTTGCAGCTTTTCTTCATGATTAAAATGATTCATTCTTATGAATTTAATTTCTTTTGCAAGATTGAAATTATCAGAAAACAGTAGTTACAAAGTTTCATAAACTAACTTTTCTGACAGTTCAAACGTCATGTAATTGTTTATAATTTTGTTTCAATTTCATGGCTATTACTATAAATGAGCAATATTTATAATTTACAAAAATAAAATCAGATTAGTGATTTAGATTCAGAATTAAATTCTCTACAATTTTGATTTGAACCATTTTCATCTAAAATCATTTGGTAACTTTTGCGCACGGAAAAACTGATTTCCCATGTTAAACGCCTATGGCCCGCTTTTTGATTTACACCCTGTATATAATATTATATCTTGGCAAAGAAAGGAATATATAAGACAGGAAAATAACAATAAAGTCTTATAATATGTTAAATGTAACTTATCAAAACACTACAGGCGTAAATACAAAACAAAACGCAGTACGTTTTTGAAGGGTAGTTGTTTTCGCCGCAAGGAGGCTATGACTTATCTTTAGTCTCGAATAGGGAAAACTGGGGCAATTCTAATAATCATCTTTTTAAATACTTAAACATAATAGTTATTTGCTTTACAAGTGGGCAAAGTAAAGAATAACCCACGAGAAAAATTTTACCACACGAAGCCGAAGGCTGAGTGTGATAATTTTATCGAGTGGGTAATTCCACTTTGCCCACATGTGAAGTATAACGTTTTATCTCACATCTCTTAATAAATTTTGTATTTAGAAGAAGAAATATTTTTTGACAGTGGCATATGCTTTAATTTTTTTAAATTAAAATGGTGGTTAAGTGGTTAACAAGGTGTTGTGTGTTAAATAGAAAATTACTCACAAGTGACTTTTCTCAAAATTGGGAAATCTGTTACTTTCCTTGTTTAAAATCGCCGTAGTTATAGAACATTATTGAGAGGTGTTGGATAAAAAACTTTATTTTGCATAGTAAATCGTTTGACAATAGATACTTCTAAAGAAAGTAAGTAAAATTAAAATAATGATGAATAATTGTTTATAAATTAAGTACAGTGATTTACATATTACTAAATTCAATATTCTATAATATAGTTCATAAGTTTTTCATTGTTCCAATCAGATCTAAATTAAATTATTAATTTGTTTGATAGAATATTATTAAATAGGCACATACATAGTTTTAATTATGAAAATATAAATATATTTTTTTTTATATTAAGGCATCGAAACTACTTTTCGTTTAGTTTTCATTGCACACAATTTTATGGAACGGTAGTGCGTTTCAGTTAGTTTACCCACGTGCCAAACACATGTGTTTATAAAATAACAAAATAAAAAATCTTTTATAATTTATACACAATGGTGCACTAATTTTCAAATTACAAAATTACCACAAATATGAGTATGCTGTTTAATAGAAATGATTTGTATACTTACAATTTCAGGCAAGAAATATTTTAATAGTTCTTGCACAGCAATTCCATTGACGTCTTCCATAAACACACTTTTAAGTTGCTTAGATTTAAGACATAAGAAACAAAACTCTGATAAGTAATACATTTTATTCATATGATTGTATATTCGGCAAGCGTCACTGAAAGTAAACAAAGTTTATGATTTTGACAGAAACTCGTTGCTCTGTTCGTCTCGTACAGGACTGATACAATGTTGCCAACCATAGTATGATAAAGTATTTTTTCTTCAAACGTGATAAAAGTACGTTGTTATGTATTTGTATTTAACAAGCAGAAGTTCAATATTGTCGCCGCCGGCGTAAAAGTGTTTCCTTGGCAACACATTTACTCCGGCGGCGGACAAAGTAAAATATCATGCAAAATAGTAAGGTTGTAATTCAATAATTTGACAGTTAAGAATAAAACAAATAAACAAAAATAACAAAATAACATATTCTGTGGCAACTAGAAATACTGGATACGGTAGAATATTTGTTGAAGTTTTGAGCATTTTTTAATGTTTTAATGTCTACTTTCTGTGTTTGAAGAAAAAATAGCATGTGTTATTCGGAGTAAATGTGACTTTGTTTGCTTCGCATGTAATTGTCCGACTCGCTTCGCTCGTCGTTCAAACTTACATGCTCAGCACCCAAAGTATCACATTTACTCCTAATAACACAATATACTATTTTGCAAATTGTTTATTTCTTTTCTCCATTGATATTGATATTTGCATAGCAGGAGTCTTTTTTAACAATACACATACGGTTAATTATCATGGTTACAGTTGAAGTGATTAATAATGATAGTAATGTATTGAAGTTTTTTTTTTAAGTAAACAGTGATAATTTTCACGAAAGCTTTACAAAGGGCTGTACAATTTTTTTGCATAATCAAAGAGTCGTTGTACCTGAAGCTTATCACTACTTTTCCGAACAACCTGTATATTTGCGAAATTTAAAGACCTTTTGTTCTTCTTTAAAACAGTTCTTATTCATAATTGTCTTAAAATAATCAGTACAGAAACTATTTATGTTTTCATATTAACGACGAATCACTCACAGAAAGCACGCATGAGATGTACGTGGAAGTTTAAAGAATTAGATTAGTTGCTGTTAATTTTTGTCACTTAGTTTATCAACTTTTAATTGTTATATTTTATTTAGTTTTGTTATTTCTAATGAAATATTTGTGAAATGTAAATACATAAATCTACATTTATACTATTGGCAACATTGCTTGTGATATGTTTACAGCTGGCGCACGCATTGGTCAAATGATTGTAGAGTCGTTTTCGCGCCTTTTCTGTTAATGTTTGTTATCATAGACAACTAATACTTTTGCTTGTTATATTGATGTTGAAGGGCACAGCTTGGAACATTTTATTATTTTTTTTTTATTTACGGAGATGGGAAGCGGAAGTAGACTTTGGACTAGCTACTTTGGTTATATGCTGCTTCATGAACAACAAAAACGTCTTTTATAAATTCATTTATGTACAATACTTTATTAATAAATACTTGAATAGTTTCTGTACTGATCACCTCAGGACTATAAAGAATAAGAACTCTTTTAAAGAGAAATAAAAGAACATGTAGAATGTTCCATTAATAAATATGAAGTTGCATATCGTTGCGCAAAAATGAAACACCCGAAAATTTTATTTAAATAAAAAAAATATTTCGGTAATACTTAAAATAATCGCATTAAAATGCATAAAAGATACCGTTCGACCACTCGGTATATAGTATTTATTTCCTTAAGTAAGCGTGCAATTTGAGTCTTGATACTATTAAATTCGGTACAAAGCTATACATTGCCGCCATGAGAGTTGCTCGATCTTGTTTTCTAGCGTTCGGCATTAAACTCGCTGAGCACACAGTATGAAGCTAGCAAATCGAGCAAATGCTAGGTAAGCATTTGCTATTTTCTAGCGGATACATTGAACGATTTGCTTGTTTTGCTACGAGATCTGTCAGATTTGAGGTTAATAAACATTGAATATTGAACATAATAAATTTTTGAGTTCATTTTTAGAACACAAACTCAAAACGTTGGAGTCACCAAACCATATATGTTCACATTTAACAACCAGCCCTTAGTCACAGTATAGGAGCTACAAGCAGTAGTCGCACTCTCTGTCGGCACCTTTGATGTTTTGTACCATGTCAGATGTTCTTGCGCATCCTATGCCCCGCTCTGTGGACTGAACGGCTCAACGGGCAGCAGGCAGGGTCGGACTGGAGGAAAAAGGCAGACCGAGAAAAATAGAGTCTATGTAAAACGATGGTTTTACTTGGGTTCATACCATTTGAGCAAAAAAATAATTAATAAGACCGTTTCACTGGTAACAAATGAATCATTTATGTAATTTTTAAATAATAAAAATTATAATTATTCGTTTTTTGTTAAATATTTAAAAATCAGCACAATTAACACAGAAAATTAATAATGCCTACATTAACAAATTTTTGGGTTCTGTACTAGATGAGGCTCGGGCTAGGGTATCGTATCGAAAATTTCCAATAGGTCTTGCTCAACATTCAACATAATCAAAGCTTGCAATATATCTTCCCCTATATTGGAGCATAAACGTGATTTTATTAATTTTTAAATTAAACCACCTGTGTACACTTCTCATTAGTTTTCAGACATAGTTGAGTTTTCGTCATCCCATGTTGAAATAAGTTTCGCTAAAATTTAATAATTAATTTTTCAAATCTACATTAGCAACATTAATACGTTTTAGAATCAACTTAAAAATTTCTTTATTTTCTTGATTTTTGAATAATTCTTTAATACTGTTAAAATTTCTAGAATTAAGATTAGTGATGCAACGTGCTGATATATTTATTTTTATTTTTCGATTACGATTAACAATTTTGATAATCGCCGATTTCGATTACGATTATTTAGTACAAATAGTTAATATAATAGTATCACAATAAAAATTAACAATTTATTGTAAAATAATTTAATTATTTATTAGTTTCGATTATAAAATAAGAAAGTCGGACCCTTTTTAATTACAAAAAAAAGACTTCACATGTTTACTGTCTATGCCAACATTTACGTGTATATAAATTAATATTGAATTATTTTGTATAAAATTTAATTTATAAATATCGTCTTGCCCAAGGGCCCAAAAGAAGGCTAGGGCCCACCGAGAAATTTCTCGGCATCTCGGTGGGTTCAGTCCGACCCTGGCGGCAGGCGATCAATACTGAAATTTTTAGTCCACAGAGCGGGACTTATCGCTTCAAGGCCAAATTTTCATGAGACAAAAAAACCCTGGGAGTGCGAATACTGCTTGAAGCTCTTATACTGTGCCTTAGTATTTACCAGTTGGTTGAGTCAAAACAATTTAGATAACAACTACATAAATTGATATTAGTAAATAGTTATCATTGATTCTTTTCATTTTATTTAATTTTTAGTTCATTTATATATTTGAATTAATAATTTCATTCAAAAGTTACAAATAATATTTGAATTTGTGCGCCATATTTTATCATGCAGCAAAACAAGCGAGAAAAAAGTCGCTAGATTTATTTCATAGCAAAACGAGCAAATGCTAGATTAGCAAGTCGTTCAACACAGTTTACTCCGTTTTGATCGATTTGCTAGCTCCATTGAACGCACCTAGTGTGTTCGCTGCAGAATCACAGAGCACAAAGAGCCCTCTAATCTGAGCATGCGTATAAACGTTCATCAGCTGTCATTCCATCCAAAGACTTGTTGATAATTTGTTTACGTTTCTGTGTGGTAGACATTTAAAGAAATAAAGGCGTCACAAAGAAAAAATGGCCAGACAGAATCGGTTTCTGTACCTTATGGAGAAACTGATAAATAAATAAGTTTATTTTTTACATGAAATTTATATTTATATACAGGGTGTTGACCGCGACACCGGAACATAGGACTTTAACATGTAAAATCATACTTTCGTAATTTCCTGCTTAACAAATTATATTAGACAAAAAAGGTTCAAATAAAGTTGAGAGATCATAAAATTCTACATCAGAATCAATAAACGGAATTAAATTTACATGCCCTATAACGACAAAAATTAAATATGAAAATTTGCTGAAAAATTGGGTTAGCCTTGGAAATGAAACAAAATTGTAAAGAAAATAGTCAATTATGCAATGTATCATAATAATTAATAATAAATGCAATTTTCATTTCCAATTGTTTACAATTTTGTTTCATTTCCAAGACTAACCCGATTTTTGAGCAAATTTTTAATATTTTCATATTTAATTTCTGTCCTTATAGGGCATGTAAATTTAATTCTGTTTATTTATTCTGATGTAGAATTTTATGATCTCTCAACTTTATTTGAACCTTTTTTGTCTAATATAATTTGTTAAGCAGGAAATTATGAAAGTATGATTTTACATGTTAAAGTCCTATGTTCCGGGGCCGCGGTCAACACCCTGTATAATTAAAAACCTCAATAGTCTATTGTATCTCAAACATATTTAAATTTATTTTAAGAGCAATGGCAAAGTTTGTACAATATTATTCCTTTTTGTTGTATTACCATTTGGTGCATCTGAATTACTATTATTGATATTGTCACAATCAATATAATCTTCGGAATACTCTTCTAAAATATAATTTTCTACTTTACATATGTTATGTAATGTACCAAATCTATTCGTGTGGTTTCTAAATATTTTAATCGTCGAAAACGTTCTTTATCGCTCAATTGTATTTCCCGCCTTATTTTATGCCGAACGTACCCTATGTTTTTCCCAGAGAGGTGCGGACTCAAAAACAGCTACTGTCGCATGATGTACATCCAGTGACAAAAATTAAATCTCTGAGAATTGGTTGATTTCACATATAATAGTCATTAGTGTATTATGTTACTAGGAGTTGAAACAAAAAGAATGTTCAACTCCGAGTGTCATATATTATTTTTTCTTCAAGCAAACAATAGCTCTGTTCGATGACGCGAAATAGTTTGACCTAGAATTAACTTTCGATGAGAAAAATTTTAAGAACTACTGCATACTTTTAGTGTTTCATCAAGACAAGAAATCTTCTGTTGATGACCACTTCTTGTCTTGGTCTTGATTTTCAAGACAAGACATTAAATATTTTTTGTCTTGCTCACTTCTTGACAATTTATTTCTTGTCTTGAGTCAAGAATTCTTGATATGTCTTGATTCTTGACATTTTAGGGGAATCCCCTTTCTCTATCGTTTTGTCCAATCAGAACGCTCAAGAGTGTAGCGTTGGCGTCTGCTCTTGCCCCTCTCTTTTAATTTTAGTTAAATGTTTTTTACGTAGATGTTTCGGCATAAATTAAATTTTCAAATATATATATATATATATATATATATATATATATATATATATATATATATATATATATATATATATATATATATATATATGGATGTCGACCATATATTTAGAGAAAAAGGAAAATTATATATGCATTTTCAATTTATACATAGGAAATTACACATTTTATAAAGTATCAACTTAATATATTTGCTACATTATAAATAAAAATAAATAAATATATCATCACGCCTTTTTCTCATAATTGGTGTGGCACTCTGCTTACGCAGATCTCGGTAAGTGATTTTTTCTTATGAAGTAAGGTTAACAGCCGTCAAATCATACCCCCCAAAGATGTTAGTGGAGGGGGAACCACAAGGTTAAATTTAAATTGATAACTGTCGGCAGTGGGACAGTCCGATACGTTACCACGGAGGTTACTCCATTTGTTATATTTGCCGGCAGAGCTGGGAAAGATACTTTTAATAAATATCTAGATACTTTTCTAAGATACTTACATAAATTTGTTAAAGATACTTAAGTATCTAGATACTTTTTATTCTAAGTATCTTAAGATACAAATATTTCTTAAATGTATCTAATATAAATACTTAAGATACATAAAAGTATCTTAGATACTTTTAAATATTTTAGATACTTTTTAATATCTTAGATACTTTTTAATATCTTAGATACTTTTTAATATCTTATATACTTTTAGATATTTTAGATACATTTTAATATTTTAGATACTTTTAGATATTTTTAAATATCTTAAATACTTTTAAATATCTTAGTTATACTTTTAAGAAATATCTGAGTAAATTTTAAATAACTGAAAGCTTGAACTTGAAAAAAAAAATATATCAGATATTATAAAATATTTCACATGCACATATGGAAAGAATAAATAATACACAGTTGAACAGTTGAAGTTAAATATATCTTCATATATTATAATTATAATATTTCAACAAAAAAGATCTGTAGTTATAGAAATACAGATATGTATAATTTTTAAGTATTCAACATAAAGTACATACCATACAAGCATACAATATAAATAATGTTAATACAAAACAAAATTAATAAAAATGACCTGCTTTTAACAACACCAAGTTTTCAAAATTTTCATCAGACAAAGCGTGACGTCTAGGTGAATTAATAAATGTTGCAAATGAAAATAATCGCTCTACAGCTGCAGACGATGGAAGCGGTGTGTTAAATTTTTTGAATAGTTCTTCAATAAATTTATATTTTTTTAACATATGTAAATCTGTGTCTGGATCCTGCAAGTACTGAAGTAGTTGTAATTCCGCTTGTCTTCTTATATCTGATTTGTTTTCATCATTTATTGTGTCTGGTTCCATGTCAAATTCAAAAAACTCCATATTTATCTTCTGTTTTGGTTTTGGAATTTCTTTTTCAGCAACAGTGACATCAAAATTTTGTAGCTTAACAATTTCATTTAATATTAAGTCTTTAATCTGGTTCAAATCACTTTCAGTGTCTCTTATATTTTTGAAAGCTATAAGCCATTTTATTTTAAATAACGGATTTGTTACTGCAGAAATTACAGCATTTACATCATTAAGGTTCAATAATTCAAAAAATCTGGATTCTAGAGATTCAACACATTTATTAAGTACAGGCATCATATATTTGTAATTGTTTTTCTTTAATTTATTCAATTTTACTCTTAAGCTTGCAATGGACGGTAAAAGATATCCATAATACATATTTTCTTCACCTTGTAATACATCCAGTGCTAAAGCTATGGGTTTTAATATTTCGTGAAACACTTCTAGATAATTAAGATCTACATCTTTCAGACATTGATTTTGTTGTTTTAAATCTAACTTTTGATATAATTCGGTTAATTTTTCCTTGTTCTTTAATATTTCACTAATGGAATCAAATAAAGAATTCCACCGTGTGACACCAGGATAACTTAGATTTTGATTCAAAATTTTTTTAATAATTTCGGCAGACTTCGGTCTTCGTGCCTTATTCCATAAAACGTTACATTTATTTATAACAGCCGTATGTTTCGAACGCAGTGAATGACAGGCGTTAATTGTTTTCATTATATCACTGGTAGCAATTAAACTGAGGGTGTGACTTGCACAACGAATATGAACAGGCAAAGAAGGGCAAAAATGCACTAAGTTATTAGTCTCCGGATTATTATCATTTAAATTTTCAGGTACAAATAACTCATCTTCAACAATTAATTCCAAATCAAAATTTTCGTCGTCTATATATTCTTTTAATTCATCATTTTGGTTCTCGTTAATAGTACGCACTCCAAAAATTTTGAAAGCTTTAATAAAATTTGAGCCATTGTCTGTCACTGTAGCTATTATCTTATTACTATGCAGGCCAAATGATAAATGAATATCTTCTAATAGTTCAGCTATTCTATCGTATGTATGCGATCCACTAAATCGCGTACATGCTAATGGTGCAGATTTTCTTTCAAACTTTTCATTTAACCAATGACCTGTGACTCCAAGAAAACTTCTAGTTTTACAAGACCATATGTCTGCTGTTGTACAAACATAGTTTACTTTATTAAATAAAGATTTTAAATTTTCTTTTTGATTAGAAACATTTTCACTTATCTTTGTCACAGCTGTACGTCTACTCATAATTTTCAAATCGGTTCCATCAAATAGTCGAACAAAACTAGGATTTTCTATCACAGATATCGGTGACATAGTGTTTGCAATGAAATTAATAAGTCTTCTGTCAAATTCTTCTTGACTAATACATTTAGTTTTAGAAAAACTTTCTGACAAGCTCAATTGTTTCTTTTGAGTTACACAATCTTTACTTGTTTTACATTTATGTAACCCTCTTGTTTTCTTCTCAGTTTTGTAATTTAGATACTCTTTAAATTTTGTTTCGTGTTTCAATTTAAAATGTTTCAAAAAGTTACATGTGGAACTAGAATTACCTTTTAAACGTTTAATAACAGGAAGGCACATTTTACATTGAACTATAATGTCATTACATTTTCCAAGAGATTTATTTTGAATTATTTCAAAATATTTACCGTCCAGAAGAGCTGATCGTGATGAATTGGTATTCGAATTATTAAGTTTATTATTAGAGTAACTAGACGCACTGGCAATTTCTTGATTATCTGAATATTGAGAAGATGCACTTAGACTTCTTGTAATTGATCTTGATAATGACCCTAAAGATGACGAAAATGAATTATTTTCATCCGGAACAAATTCAGGATCGTTCTCATCGTCAGTTGGTGCAAAAGGATCAGGAGGTGTTTGACAATTTACATCAAAATCTAGATCCATTATGTTAAAATCCAAAGTATCTAGATTCTCGCTTGTGTCCATCTAAATAATTAAAGAAATAATCTCGTAAGTAATTAAATACTATCTTGACCGTAAACAATATCTTAAAAGCTTATCTATTTATTCTAGATAAATAAGTAACTATTTAATACTTACGTTTTATGTTAGAATTACTATATTAAAAAATAGCACGAGCACGAACACGAGACTAAAACTAATTCAGTCAGACAAAACGATCAGACACGATGTATGTACATAGCACGACGACTAGTTTTAACACGTTGCAAGATTCAAGTGAAATATCTTAAATATTTATAAATAAGATACTTTTTAAAATAAAAGATGCTTTTTTAATATAAAAGATACTTTTTAAGACAAAAGATACTTTTTTAAGATAAAAGATACTTTATAAAATAAAAGATACTTTTTAAGATAAAAGATACTTTATAAAATAAAAGATACTTTTTAATATAAAAGATACTTTTTAAGACAAAAGATACTTTTTTAAGATAAAAGATACTTTATAAATAAAAGATACTTTTTTAAGATAAAAGATATAGATACTTTTAAAAAGTATTTAAATAAAAGATACATTTTACATAAAATAGAATGTATCTAAGATAAAGTATCTTAGATACTTTTAGTATCTTAGATACTATCGAATATCTTTTTATGTAAGATACTCCCAGCTATTTGCGACATAAAATTTATATGTAAATCTTGACATATTTATAAAATCTTGTGTATTATATTTACAAAATTTAGAGGTTCACATTAAGGCCGCGAGATGGTGTTGAAACAGTGTAGAAATGTGGATTGAACCTCACTTTATTGACAAATGAGTATCAAATTTTTATATTTCAATCATAAATGCGGACAGAAAAATTTATTGTCAAGAAATCTTGATTCTTGATGATACTTTCTTGTCTTGTCTTGAGAAATATAAAATACTTCTTGTCTTGGTCTTGTCTTGATTTCAAGACAAGATCAAGAGTCTTGTGAAACACTACACACTTTTCTGAACTGACTCTCAAGGTGCTGTAGAAAATGCCGACTGGAAGGGGGGGTAACTAAGTGTAATTTGTTGACATTTCCGTTAACCTAGAACTTATATTTTGAGAAATTAAAATTCACAAAACAATTAATTCTATTTATTAATATATCTGTTTCTGAATTTGATGAAGCATCGATTGATGATTGATCTTCATCAGAATCATACACAATACAATTGTGACTCGTCAGCGCTGCCCTTTTAGGTTAGGTACTGCCACCAGTGGTAAGTGAAACCAGTATTGTACGCCAGCCAAGAAATATTTATATTATTGAACGCTGTACAATTACATTTATATGATTATATTAGTAACAAATGATTGACTTCCATATCGTACATGTAGTAGCAAAATATGAATATTATAATACGCTTGAAGAAAAATATTATAGTTAGATATTTTGCTCTTTTATACAGTTCTTAATTATAACTGTCGTAAAATGATAAGTACTGAAACTATTTCTGTTTTCATTCATAAATAATCATAAACAAAAAATAAGCATGAGTTAAATGTGAATGTTTAAACAATTAGATGTTATTTGTTTTTTACTTTACTTACAAAGTATAAGGAATCTCGAGAAAAATCGTTGACGAGATTTTTGCGGAAATACATATTTTAACGTCCACTGAATCCGTTAAGACCAATTTCTCAATGATGTTTGTGTGTGAGGATGGATGAATGGATGGATGTCAGTGTGCGCAATATCTCATGAACAAGGCAAGATATGTGAACGAAACATAGAATTTTAAGTTTCATGAAAAAATGAAGAGTTGAGTTGATTTTGAATGAAATTGAAAAACCGGAAGACAATAAATTCCAATTTTTTAAAAAATAAAATCAGCTATGAGAAAAAAGTTTCAAAAGAAAGATGTTAGCAAAAATATTTGGAATATAAAATGTTACTTTTCTTTTTCTTGTACATGCTTCTAATTTTGAGAAAAATTAAATTATATATTTAAGAATATATTTCTATAATCATAGTTACAATGGGAACAAAACTAAAACATTCTTAATACATATGTGTCAAACGTGTCAAATAATTGTGAAGCGTCAAAATATGTGTCGTGAGAAATATTATAAAAGAAATATTTGTATTATTAGTTAGTAAGTTTTGAAGACTAGATATTAATTAATTTCTATTTTAAAATAAATACATTGTTGCAATGAGAACAAAAAAACAGGTTTAATATCTATATATCAAATAATTATCAAAATAAAGTCATACGCAAGGAACAAGTCATACGTTTCAGTTGGTGCCCACACCAGATTTTTTTCACTTAGTATTTCAACTTTTCGTTATTATATTTTATTTAGTTTGTTGTATTAATGTTGAAGGGCAGACATTGGGACATCTTTTATAAATTTATTTATGCGTGATTCTTTATTAATAAAAACAAAAACAAGAATAGTTTATGCACTAATCAGGTAACTGCTCCCATCGCCTGGGCTCGTGAAAAAAATTTTACCCTCTGGATTAAATTAAACACTTCAGTCCTTTGGTATATAATGTTACTATTTATCTGGCAGATTTTCAAGATATGATATAATTTTTAAATGGAACCAGTAGTTAAAAATTTAATGTGGCACATAACCTCCAGCAGTATGCTGTTTAAATCATTAATGTGATAATTATATTTTTCTTTCGTATATTTATTTAATTTTCTGACATATTTCACTAAGAAAACAGCTTCACAATCACAATGACATGTTTTACATTCCGTAAAAAATTGAAAATTTTTAAGAGTTTCAATGGTGTACAAGGAATTCAAGATTTATGAAATATAGTTTAGTGTAATCAAAACACATGTAAAATTTAATATTCTACAATTTTCAAAATTACATAAATTGTTGAAAAATTAAATTTAATTTAATCACAGAAAACTGTTAAGTGTATCTAGTTTGCTGCTACTGGTTGACCTATTTTATCAAAAAACTAATCAGCTCTTTATATAAATATAAGAAACAAAAATTCCCAAAATTGTATTATTTTGGTATTATAGTTTTTGAGTTATGCGAGACGAAAAAAATCGGTACAGACCACACACATATTGAATATTTAAATAAAAATTATTTGATATTTCAGAAAACAGATTTAAATTCATATATTAGAGCGTTGTATTATTTTCTGTGAAAATTTCGTAGATTGTATAATATCGAAATTTAGAGTTCATATATCTTTCCATTACTTTTTGTTAAATAAATTTAAAATTTTAACCTACCTACTTGAGAAATGCCAAATGAGTTTATTTTGATTGATATATCGTGAAATAATAACAATTAGGTAACCAAATGGGCCTTATTGCATGTATTTTTTCTGAAAAATTTTTGTATTTACTTTGGCAAATATTAAAGTATATGCTACGAATTCATGAAATAATCTTGACATAGAATCGATTAAATTAGTTTTTCATGCCATAGTAAAATAGCCAATAAGAGGCTTGCTTATACATCATGTATTTTGACCAATCAACGCAATATATCAGCGAATATACGGGTCCCAGCAGTATATCCCGTTACCATGGTAATTTTGTAAATAAATAATTTTTTTCACTTAAACGACAGTTTCATTTTTCGCAAAATGTGTGATAATTTACGTTTCTGAAGTGGTTCCATTAATAAAATTAATGAAAATAGTGTATCTTGTTGAATAATCTATCCAAATACCATTCGAGGTAAATATTTTTTTTTTAGAGATTTTATTTTATTAATTTGAAAATTATTACAAATATTTCCTCATCAAATATTTCTCAAATATCATTTAACCTTCGGTCTCGTGGTGTTTTTAACGAAATTTTTGAATCGCGAAATATTGACGTACCTATTAATTTGCAAAAACACAAAGAAATTTCAAAAAATATTCACCTCTTGACTATTTTTTCTATTTAGAAAAAGAAATTCGTGTGGTGTCCACACTAGATTTTATTAAACAATATTTATAATTATAATTAACTGCTAAGTGTTTTCAATTTCCATTGACCATTGTATATGCGTCAAAATTATTTTTATTATTCTCGAATTTGGATCTTATATTTTTTATCCCATTTATATTTACAATCTATCTGTACAGAGATATTCAGTAAATTTTAGTGATACCTTCACATTTAAGTAGATAGATTTTGTTGTCTCATTTATATTAAAGGCATTATTTATCGCTAACAAACTAATAAAACCTCAAACAGTTAACAGTGGATAGATAAAATTCAAATTCGAGCAACTGTTCATTTGTTCTCAGCTCCCCAGCCTTCCAGACCGCGCTGCACGCGTGCGCATTCAGCCAACCACAGGGGTCGATTCGCGCTTGTTTCGCCGCACCGGTTCTCACCATTCGTATCTCAGTCAGTTGCAGTCCAACGTCGTGCTGGGTATTGCGTATCATGTGTTGTTAAAAATGTTCAGTGATAGTGATTGTTCTGTGATGTCAACGCAGGTGTAAAACGTTGTTCGGTGTGCAGTGAGGAGTGAATGTGTGAGGATAAACTGCCTGGGATTGGCCTGATAAAATATAACGGAAGACTTTTTTATTGGTCGCCTCTTTTCAACCTAATAATTGTGATTTATAGGTTTAACTCGAGCAAGGTAAGTTATATTATTTACAAATACAGATAAATAAATAATCATACGACAGATAAAAGGAATGAGATAACGGGGATAAGATACACTATTGTCAACTAAAAATTGGTATCATAATTTTCTGCAGCCAGATTAAAACTATAAAAACTGTTGGTGATATTATAAAAAAGTAAACCCACTGGGCCATCATGGAATATGATTTTGTTTTGCCCAATTCGCGTTTCTGCAGTTAGTTTGTTTCGAAAACGGTCGTAACACGTCCGCAGCTGCAAGACGAGCCCAGTGCAATGTCATTTATTGATTTTTCGCACATTTACGTTTGTAACGTTGGACAGATTTTAATATTTATTCAATAATATTGTAAACTGTATTTATATTTTTACTTTCTTAATCATTGTTTAAAGATGTATAGGAATCATGTTAAAAATCGGAGATAAGGTTTTTACGGAAATACTTGTTTTGGAGTTTCCTGAATCTTTGATAATGTCTGTGGGGCCGTGTGTGCAATAACTCATATAATATAATAAAATATATGCTTAAAATAAGATTCATGCTAATGCCTAGAGTTTTTTTACATTTACTGGGCACAAAATAAATTCAATTCGTAGATATACTATATACAGGTTGTTCGGAAAAGTGGTAATAAACAATCCTAATGCTAAAAAAATGTACGCCCTCCGTAAAGCCACAGGAAGCCATCCAACTTGTAAAAGTGCGATTAGAATTAAACAAAATTTTTGAATTTTTTACCTCTCGTTACATTCTGTAAGGGAGGTATAAGAATCATGCTAAAATTGGGTAGTGAGTTTTCAGGGGATTAGCACGTTTTAGGGTCCCTAAAATACGATTTTAATAGTTTCGCGATGATGTCTGTGTGTGTGTGTGTGTCTGTCTGTCAGTCTGTGTGGATCCCTGGAGTTGCGGTTTCTTAAAAACTACTAAACTGAAAACTTTGATATTTTGTATAAATCAATTGTATCCCCTTTGGAACAGCTGATTAGTTGTTAGTGATAATCCAATAACCGGAAGTGATAATTTACTTGAAGCCTTATCAAGTTATTTTGAAATATCTCAGTAAATTGTGGTCTAATGAAAATTTTGTTACTAGAATAATGTTTCAAATATTATAATCTACAATTATTGTTTGAAATAATTTCCGCTTACTGTCGCCATTTACGAATTACAACACGTTAAAGAAAAATTATATTTTGATATTTTCGTTTAAATCTGCTAACCTTTGTTTTTTTTTTGAGAAAAATAGAACAACGGTTGAAAAATGTCATTTTTTGACATGTCATAATTTTTTGAAGGAATGAGCGTTTCTTGGTAGTGGTGGTCCGTGTTTTCCTGCATTGTTTGATAAGAAATGTATGGCGGGAGGTATTGTGCTGCCCACAACAGATTTTTTTGTGAAATATCATAGTCGTTTACTTTCAAGGATTGGGTAAAATTGCGTTGATGTAACTAATCGTTCAATATCAATATTTTAAGTTTTAAGCTGCTCTTTAGATGTATTTTATCATTTAAAAAATCGGTAGTGAGTTTTCAGTGGATGAGCACGTTTTAGGATCCCCAGAATACGATTTTAATAATTTCGCGATTATGTTTGTGTAATTCAATAACCGAAAGTGGTAATTTACTTGAAGCCTTATCAAGTTATTTTGAAATGTATCAGTAAATTATAGTTTCATGACATTTTTGTTTTACAATAATGTTTTAAATATTATTATCTACAATTGTTTTTGAAACATTTTTTTCTTGCTGGTTTCCATTTATTTATGAATTACAACACGTTAGAAAAACTGTATCTTAATATTTTTTTGAAAAAACAAAACAATGGTTGAAAAATGTAATTTTCTATAACACTGTTTTGGAAACTACGCATTGTACAACTAAAAATTGTTTTGGAATTACTAACATTCCATAGCGTATGGAATATTTTCGAGGAATCAGAGCCACGATATATGAAGTATCTTGATTCAGTTACTATGGTTACGTTTGTTTTAATTTAATTTTTTGAGTTTGACGTTTTCAACAGTTTTATGTTTGTACTTTTTATATAATTTCCAAAATCTTGTTATAGAAAGTATACTCTGCAACATGTAACGGAATGGCATATCCCGCACTCACAAACCGTAGCCCTCGCCTTCGGCTCGGACTACAAATTTTTTGCTCGCGTGGAATATGTGCCATTCCATTACTTGTTGTGGAATATACTATTTTGACATGTGTCATAATTGAAAACTATTTTTTTAAAGGGATGAGCATTTCTTGATAGTGGTGGTTCATGTTCCTGCATTGTTTGTTAAGAAATCTATGGCGGGGGGTATTGTGGTGCCCACAAAAGATTTTTTAAATTTATTTTTGTTAATGTTATTACATATGACAACCTTTCACAAAAATATTTTTTAGTTTGAAAAGTAAATGAAAAAAAATTTGACAAATTTTGTCATTTAACATTTTACATTTAAACTTTCATACTGATTTACCAAGTTACCTGATAACTGCAATAACAACTGTTTGATTCGGTGTTGCCAAATTTACATTTCTTTTCAGTAGCTTGTGTGACTTTACGAAGGCCCGTACAAATTTTTTGCATTAGGATTGCCGACTCAGAATTAATCAAAGAATCGTTCTGCCTGAAACTTATCACCAGCTTTCCGAACACCTACATCAATTTGACCTTTTTATACATATTGATATTTGACCTACAGAATAAATGATTCAGTTATGTTGTTAATAATTATGGTATTCAACAATTGATGGCCGTTCAAAATAATTTTTTACATAAGTGTTCAAGTCTCCTTCATAAGACTCAATGGGGTCTTTCACCATTTTTTTTTTTATTTTGTTTTATGAAACTTTATCTATACTGAAGACTATCTACACTTTTAAAAAGTCTTAATTGTTATTCATTAAGCCACAATGATTTTTTTAAAAATGTTGTGACGTCATAGTAGAGGTGTTGTTGGATCTAAAACAGTAGAGATTGTAAGTAATTGTTGTCATATATTTTTTTACTTATTTTATTATTATTATTACAATAAAATAGAACATTTATATAACAAAAATTATTTAAATCTCTACTGTTTTAGATCTCTACTATGACGTCACAACATTTTTAAAAAATCATTGTGGATTAATGAATAACAATTAAGACTTTTTAAAAGTGTAGATAGTCTTCAATATAGATAAAGTTTCATAAAAAAATATAAAAAAAAAATGGTGAAAGACCCCATTCGGTATAATGTAATCAATATTTATTAAATGATATTTTCTAAATATACAGAGGGCTTCAATTTAGAGGCTGCCGTTGGGATCTCGAGCACTACCTACAAGAGCTACGACTTTTATAAAATTAGACAAAAGTTGACATACAGTAGGTTAATAATGATGCTTTAATTTTCCTGAAAATATGCATAGGTGGGATATGGACAATAATAGTTACACTTGCTGTCGACACTTTTGATTATTTTATTGCATCGACCGATGACCTTGATAAGAGCGCTCATTTTGGCAGTAGCTCTATTTGTAACCCAGAATTAGACATGCTTGACATTTGACTGATAGAAAATTCTCTTTTTTATTGAGCATCCAAAATGAAAATACGTTAACTAGTGGTAGAAAACTGAACTAACCATAAGGTGCATATATTTCATTGTATTTTGAAATTAATTGTTATTTTTAAAAAATTAATTACAATAGAAGATCTTTTAAGAGTTTTTAAATGTAAGTATTGCATTTGTTTAAGCCGTATTATTAAATAAGATGTAAAAATGATAGGTACATTGTATTTGTAGATTATAGATTCAGATTGGATTTTCTCCAAAATAACCTATTAAAATAGGAAAATTTACAGTGTGTATGGTAACAGTTCTGTTGCCAATAAATTCAAACTACCAATACTAAAGCACGCACTCGACAACATAAGATATCATACAAAATGAATTTGACATGTATTTTTCGTGAATTGTGATCAAAGCCATCTCATGTTGATTTGGAAGCCCAAAAGTTACTAAAATATCAGCCATCAACGGGAACTGAGCGGTTCTGTTCTCAGTGGCGCACTGAGACACGCCCACTGAAATATTGGGATCATAAAATACATATATTAGGTGTCACTACTTTATTTATTCTTATACTGTGGCAACCTCGGTGGCAACACATTAACCTATTAACGCCTTGCGCTACCATATGACAACGGGTAGGATTATTTTTAAAATGTGTTCATTTTCTGTGTTTAAGTCTATATTCTTTGCACCCGTAATCACAGTTTGTAGATTCTATTTATTGGAATAAGCTTGCTTGTCTTAAATTATCAATTTTCCGTGAAAGTGAAAAAACGTGGATATTGTATTTGAGTAAGAACATTTTTCTTATTAACTTTTTTAATATATATTTTTAACTGTAGTATTAATAGTATATTACGTACCGTGAACTGTAAGTGATAGTTTTTAGGTCGAGAATGTAGTTTGGGATGTCGAGACCCGTAGGGTCGAGATTTCCTAAACATTCGAGACCTAGAAAATCACTTACAGTTCGAGGTTAGTAAGATATTTTTTGCATTACCTGCGTAAATATAAGAAAAAGAAAAATAGGTATCAAAATTAACAGCAGTCAGATTGAGGTTAAAAATAAAATTTGAATGATATATATTTACTTACCGTCCACCGTGAACGGTAAGTTTCACTTACCATCCACCGTGGACGGTAAGTAAATGCTGTAACCATGGAAACCAATTGTGCAATAAAAGCTCCACTTTCTGTGTTTAAATTTTGTTATTAATGGGTAACTTACAGTACAGGTATTGCAAAAAAATATTTTTTCTTCAAACGTCATAAAAGTACTTTGTTAAGTATTTGTATTCAACAAGCAGAAGTCCAATATTGTCGCCGCCGGCGTAAAAGTGTATCCTAGGAAACACATTTACAATAATGTTTTAAATATTATCTACAATTGTTTTTTGAAACATGTTTTCTTGCTGGTCTCTATTTACGAATTACAACACGTTAGAAAAATCTTATTTTGATATTTTTTGAAAAACCAAAACAACGGTTGAAAAATGTAATTTTTGACGTGTCATAATTGAAAACTAAATTTTTTAAAAGAATGACTGTTTCTTGATAGTGGTGGTTCGTGTTCCTGCATTGTTTGATAAGAAATCTATGGCGGGGAGTATTGTGATGCCCACAGATTTTTTATTAATGTTATAACATATGACAACCTTCCACAAAAATGTTTTTTTCTTCAAACGTCATAAAAGTACGTTGTTATGTATTTGTATTCAACAAGCAGAAGTTCAATATTGTCGCAGCCGGCGTAAAAGTGTATCCTTGGCAACACATTTACGCCGGCGGCGGACAAAGTAAAATATTATGAAAAATAGTAAGGTTGTAATTCAATAATTTGACAGTTAAGAATAAAACAAATAAACAAAAATAACAAAATAACATATTCTGTGGCAACTAGAAATACTAGATACGGTAGAATATTTGTTGAAGTTTTGAGCATTTTTTAATGTTTTAATGTTTATTTTCTATGTTTGAAGAAAAAATAGCATGTGTTATTCGGAGTAAATGTGTCTTTGGGTGCTTCGCATGTAATTGTTCGACTAGCTTCGCTCGTCGTTCAAACTTACATGCTCAGCACCCAAAGTATCACATTTACTCCTAATAACACAATATACTATTAATATATTAATTCACATAATGTTTTGAACATTTATTTTAATAATCTGAAAATTATTCCTATTTGAACTTAACCATTGTCATATGGCAACGCTAGGTGATCTGATAAGTTTTTACCCTCGGCCACATCCTGTAAGGAAGGTATAGGAATCATGCTAAAATTCGGTAGTGAGTTTTCAGTGGATGAGCACGTTTTGGGGACCCTAGAATACGATTTTACTGGTTTCGCGATGATGTCTGTGTGTGTATCTGTCTGTCGCTCTGTGTGGTTCTCTGGAGTTACGTTTTCTCAAAAACTACTAAAATGAAAATTTTGATATTTTGTATAATATCAACTGCATCCTCTTGGAAAGAACTGATTAGTATTTGCTGATAATCCAATAACGGGAAGTGGTAAAATGTACTTGATGCCCTATCAAGTTATTTTGAAATATCTCCGTAAATTATGGTGGTTGTTATTAGAATAATGCAAGGAATAATGTTTCAAATATAATTATCTACAATTTTTGTTTGAAACATTTTCCCTTACTGTCACCATTTACAAATTACAACTTTTTAAAGAAAAAATATGTTTTGATATTTTCGTTTAAATCTGCTAACCTGTGCTTTTGAAAAAAAAAGATTGTCATATTTTGACATCTGACATAATTTAAAAGTAATTTTTTTTAATGGATGAGCGTTTCATGATAGTGGTAGTCCGCGTTCCTGTATTATTTGATAATAAATCTTTGGCAGGAGGTATTGTGCTATCCACAAAAGATTTTTTTTAATTTATTTTTATGTTCTGTTTTATCTTAGATAGAATATTAGTAAAATTTCAGAAAAATTAAAAAATCATTCATTTGGGCGCTAATGGGTTAAGAGAAAAGTAAATATTGCATATTAGTTTAAAATTCACGGTATATGTTACACATGTGTCAAATATAATTATTTAAATAATCATATTTAGACTAATGCCCGGTTGCATCAACGTTAGTTAAATTTTAAACTTTGTTTAAATAAATAAAAGCGTATCTAGTTTTTGAAATCAATGTCAATTACTCCATATGACATTTAACTTCGATTTTATTTTATTTATTTAAACCAAGTTTAAAATTTAACTAACGTTGGTGCGACCGTGCATTAGAGGTATTGGGCATCCAAAATTAAAATACGCTAACTAGTGGTAGAAAGCTGAATTAACCATGAGGTACATAAATTTCATTGTATTTTCAAATTAATTGGTATTTTTAAAAATTAATATCAATAGTAGTTATTTTAAAAGAATTTCAATTTAAGTATTACATTTGTTTAAGTCGTATTATTTAAATAAGATTTAAAAATGAAAGGTACATTGTATTTGTAGATTATAGGTTAAGATGGAATTTTCTCCAAAAAAACCTATAGAAACAGGAAAATTGCAATGTATGCCAACAGTTCTGCTGCTAAAAAAAAAAAAAAAACTAACAATACTAAAGCACGCATTTGCCATCATAAGATATCATACAAAATGAATTTGACATGTACCTTTCATGAATTGTGATCAACGCCATCTCTTGATAATTTGGAAGCCCAATAAGAAAAGTTTGTTTAGCATGTAGGCGTAAATATTTTCTGTTCCTAGGCTACAAATAAGCCAACATAAAATTGAGTGCGATTGCATCACATATTAATGAACATATTTGTTGTTTAATTAAAAGCGTGCACAGTGATTATAAATTAAATTTGTAGTGTTTCACTCGGTCGAACCCAACCGAGAGTCTGCATTCTTCAAATGTCCGAGGAGAAATGATGTCCGCTCGCTTTGTAATGTATGTAATTACATGCCATATTCTTCAGGGTCTGTTGTGTTACAATTAGGTCTGCGAACATTTTTTGATTTTTATCTCCCGCACATAAACAGAGTGTCCCATTTTAATTTATCACTTGGAATATCTCGCGAAATATGCACCAAATGAAAAAATTTTCCCATTGAAAGTTTAATGACTAGGAGTGGAACGTCTGATCCTCTAAAAAAAAAATTAACCCACTCACCCTTCGGGAGCGAGGAGTGGGTTTTCCCTGAAAATAATAAATGAGAACCCCTATTTTTTTATTGCAGATTCGAATTAGGGTTGTTCGATTATGGTTTTCAATACTCGATTATATAAAATAATCGATTATTTAAACAAATCAAATGTTCGATTAATCGATTAATTGAATATTTTTTCTAGAGTAGAATATTATTAATCAAATATAATAATATATATAATATAATAAATAATTACTAATTTAGTTTGTACATAACCAACACCTGTATTACATATTTAAAATTATTTTATTTTCGAAAAAATTTCAGATGTAGTAAAATAAAGTCCCGTTGCTTAGAATATTTTTGTCCAGTTGCTAAGGAATTTTAATCTTATCCCTTTATGTATAATATGTACCTATAAATTAATGTAACACAAAACTCAGATTTTTGGAAACATTTTCCTCTTACTGTCACCATTTACGAATTACAACACGATAAAGAAAAATGATATTTCGATATTTTCGTTTAAGGGCCGTTTTCAACAACCACGGTTAAGTATTTTATTCTGTAGGTATATAATCGACATTTCCATTGCACCTACCTCGGTTAGCGCTCCGCTAACCGACGTTTAAATCGACATTAAAATAACCTAGCTTATTTTGATGGGATAATTATTTATTCTACTGCTATGTTGCGCTTATATATCAAAATTTATTACATTATTTTGTAAAATTACTTTGTTGTAAAAAATTCTTACATTTTTATAGAATATTGAATTTATGTAAATTTAAATAGCATTATGTTGACATAAATCCACGAGTACAGGTTATAAACACAAAATTTGTAAACATAGGTTATAAATGTGAAATATTTAAAAGTTACAAACATGCTCTCCTATTTTACGAAAATATATTGAGCAGTAATGAATAAAATTTCTCATCTGATGAGTTTATCAGCCAGTGATGAAGAAATTGTTATATACTCGAGACCACGAATCATCACAGATAAAAACAATGTGATTGTAACGTTTGATGTTTGATTTTAACATGTCCTTTGGATTTTCTAAAAGAAATATTTGAATTATTAGGACCTCGAATTTAACTAAATAAATCCGAAAGGAATTTATCTTTTTATTCTCCATTATATACATATATTTCTCGATAATATTGAATCATTCTTCCTTCTCTTAATTCTTCCTCTGTTTCTTCTTGTTTTTACGATATTCATTCTAATTTAATTTAAAAAGAAACACCTTGTTTTAAAATTCGAATTGCAAAATGTGACTGATTTTCAGTTGTCAGTTGTTCCTCAAAGCCAAAATATTGATAAAACAGGGCACTTAACAGTCATACTAGCTTGGTAGCCATCTGGTGACGAATAGATAATTTAAAAAACATGACTATTCGCCGGTTAACAAACCGAGACGCTAAAAACGTTGGTGAAATGTCAAACTAATATAACCGGTAGAATAAATATAACTCACTGTTAGCTAACTGTTGATTTAACAGAAGTTGGTGAAAACGGCCCTAAATCTGCTAATGTCAAATTTTTTTGAAAGGATGAGCGTTTCTTGAAAGTGGTGGTTGTGTTCTTGCATTGTTCGATAAGAAATCTATGGCGGGAGGTATTATGGTGCCCACAAAAAATCTGTACGATTATGCAGTAAAACAAAACAGTAGCGTTCACACTAGAAACAAACGCTCAGCCGTACCTAAAACAGGCTGGGCTGGTCAGTAGATCAGTACCGAGCGAGAGCGAAGGCCCTCGAGGTTTGCACGTGCACGCCATGTCGACCCTACTTCCGCTCAGTACACTCTATGTTGATATACAACTGTGCTTTGATTTCCTGGACATTGTTATGATCTCGACAAACTTAAAAAGTGATCCATAAAATATTTAAGTACCTTTTGTTAATCCGACGATAAAAGGTTCTAATAAACAAAGGGGCGTATTCTGTAACTTACCAGTTAATTTTTAACGGCCTGTTAAAATTTAAAATCAGTATTAACAGACGGTACTGAGTAAAATTTTATTTGACACATACATATTTTTTTGTACTCATACATTGAAATGTGTTTTTTTGTACTCATATATTGAAATGTGTTGTTTAGCGTTGCCTAAGCAACGTCCGAAATGTCCATTTCCCAGGTCTCCACCAGATAGACAACCGGGAAATTTCGACGAAAGCATTCCTATTTCGAAAGCGATTATTAATAAATTATATTTGTAATAAAATAATATAGTATTTCAATCATTCATTTACACAATATTAATATAAACAATGATGGAATAAGCATGAAATTGAATTTAGAAATAACAAATTTAGTGCATTTGGTTACCAATGTTGGCAATAAAATCTGTCCGATATGACAGCTGTAAAATACATAACCTACAAATGTAATGTTCCTAATTTGTGTAAGCTACGTTCGAAATGTCCATTTCCCAGGTGTCCACCAGATAGACAACCAGGAAATTTCGACGAAAACATTTCTATTTCTAAAGCGTTTATGAATAAATTATATTTATAATATTTCAAACACCCCTTTACATATCTAATATTATTATAAACAATGATGGAATAACAATGAAATTGAATTTAAAAATTACAAATTTAGTGCATTTGGTTACCAATGTTGGCAATAAAATCTGCCCGATATGACAGCTGTAAAATACATAACCTACAAATGTTATGTTAGTTATCTCAATATAAATAAGAAATATAATAAATTTACAAGTGAATACGGTCATTTTAGAAATATTTTAATTGTTTTCGAACATATTAGACAAATTAATTTGTGTTTATATTTATAGTGCAACTTTGACAATGGGCTCATAAACCATAAACGAAATATGACCAATTTATATCAAAATCGTGTAAGTGTAACACTAAAATAGAACTACGAAATGTCATTTCATATTTTTGTTTGTTGGTATTTAAGATTAAATTTGTTGGGCTTCTATTACTTGCTTTATAATGCAGACCTACAATGACAAATATCAACACCTTGATATGATATGATTTTTCATTTCAATATTAATTATATTTTAATCTTCTCTTGTTTTTTATTTAAATTTTGTTTCAAATTACATGTCTTTATAATTTTGTTAATTAATTTATGTATGTATACGTGGAACCGTCTTGGTCTTTGACTGTAGTGTTCCCTCAAAATAAAATAAAAATAAAATAATTTCACTGTTTTATTGTGCTGTGTTAAAAATCTATTGATTAAAATTGTGTGTTGAGGTTAGGTTACATCACTACTAGCGCCACTGTCCTCAAACTTTTGTTGTTATTTACTCGAATATCAAGTAAAAGGAATTTTGCCATAGTTTATATTAAGTTTAATTGTTGTAAATTAAGACTTATAATATAAAAATATTATTTTTATATTAAAAAATATATAATATCTACTATCATGGAAAATCGTAGTTTTAGTGCCACTGGTGTAATACCTGTGACGTCACACAACGTCACAGAAACTTTGAAAAATCATATCTCGGGTAATACAAGAAATTTTCGCATCGGGTTTTCACTGATCGTCATATATTCTAATAAAGTTTCATAAAAAAAATTGGTTTATGGGCCCATTATCAAAATAACTCCTTGAAGAACTTCATTTCTTTGTATGGACTGCTATTTGTTTTATACTTTTCGTACAAAAAATATTTCGAGAAATATTTCTCCGGCCCGGAATTTTTTGAACACATTGTATATTGTTAGATCCAGCAGCCCCCGCTGTACGTGCGTCACTGGACTCAGACACAGGGCAAATCGATTGCGAATTGCTCGTCGTGTTTGAGTTGTCGCCGGTTCGGCTTTCATGTGGTGAATTGGTTAGGAAATTGAAAATTTCATGGAGTTTTGTAACGTGGATGTGTGTATGAACTACGATTGAACGTTTTGTCCCAATTTATAATTAAAGAATGGATTAGTAATGAAATAAAACAAATGAATTAACTGCGTTCAGAGCAGTGAGAATGAGCTATAAATTACGCGTGGTTTGATTGAGAAGTTTGCATACTTCAAACTTTACCGTTTCTATTTACAATTATTGGGATAGAGGGACTATGTTCGACTGTTTTCTGTCAGAAACGTCATACAACAGAGTATTTAATTGATACCTACATCATTTAGTTTTTGTACTACTTTATTTTTCACTGTATCATTAAATTATTGAAATTATTTCCGATTATTATGTCACTTCTACTAAAAATAATTAATAATTCTAATATCCGATAAAAAAAATTAAACTCCAGTTAAATTTACTTCCATACTAAATTTACATAAAGTTACCCAAATGACAATGAAATCTTTGACAGTAATGTTAAATAAATCATAAAATAATTTTTTGCCGATTGAAATTAAAGATGACACTTCACGGACTGCTAACAGTCTATAAAGTTGCACTTTTATGCCTAGGCTGTAAAAATATTTTACATAACAACCGCTCAATAGCAATAACCTTCAAAATATCCATATAAAATAATCACTAAATTAATATTAATGAGAAATCGGCAAAAAGAATATGTGCTCGGCATCAAACATAGATTTATAGCTGAGGCTGCCGTTTCATTGACGAGGCGAAGCCGAGACAGAAACGGCAGCCTCTGCTGTAAATCTAGTATTTTGATGCCTAGTTAAACAAATAACTATTATATGATGTGCACTTATTAAAAACAAATAAATTTACTTTAAAAGTAAATTTAAGTTACAATAAATTTCTTTGTAATATCGGGCATAAGTCTTACATTTGAAAGAGATAATTTACTTTAACTGATTGCTAATTGTATTTGATAATTGTGTCGCTGTGAACGCTGCTATTATTTCACATAAATACGAAAATTAACGATAAATGTTTTGGTAGTATTATAAAATTGTAAAACTAGTTACTAATGCCAGAACAACCAGTACAAAAAATCTGATATGGTCACCACACGAGTTACTTACACAGGGTGAGTTTTTTAAAAGTAATCAATCATTTTTGCTGGCTAACTAATAACTTTAAAAAAATACATAGGCTTAAAAAAAATTGTATGATTGGTAAAATAAAATTATTAGGGTGAGCGGGGAATTGGAGTTTAATTTTCTTAAATGGAGGGGTACTTTTTTATTGGAATGGATAGCCCTAAGTATGTAACATGTTCCTATATCTAAAATTAATGTCACAAAGTTCAAAAAACCTTAATATCTTCAATATGGAAAATAAAACTTCAGGTAAGCTGTTGAACAAAACAAAAATTATTGTATGTTTAATTGATACTCTTGTCAAACCGGAAAACCATTAACAAATTAAAATTATCTGCTACTATATGAAATTATAAGTTAACCAGCAAAACTAATTAGTTAAAAAAAAGTGGCAGCTTGCCCATATTCGAAATAAAATCGAATTTATTGCTTAGTAAACTATCATATCCGGTTTGGCAGTTAGAATCAATGGGCGCGTTCAGTAGCACTCAGCAACTGAGTTGCTACTGTCATCAGCTGGGTCAACAATTCAGCGCATTTAAAACGCGCTGATTTGTGTCAGCAAGTGATGATTTCTAGTAGAGTAGTAGATTAGAAGTCAAAAATAGAATTTTTCTTCAAAAGTCATAAAAATACGTTGTTATGTATTTGTATTCAACAACTAGAAGTTGAATATTGTCGCCGCCGGCGTAAAAGTGTTTCCTTGGCAACACATTTACGCCGGCGGCGGACAAAGTAAAATATCATGCAAAATAGTAAGGTTGTAATTCAATAATTTGACAGTTAAGAATAAAACAAATAAACAAAAATAACAAAATAACATATTCTGTGGCAACTAGAAATACTGGATATGACAGAATATTTGTTGAAATTTTGAGCATTTTTTAATGTCTATTTTCTATGTTTGAAGAAAAAATAGCATGTGTTATTCGGAGTAAATGTGACTTTGTATGCTTCGCATGTAATTGTTCGACTCGCTTCGCTCGTCGTTCAAACTTACATGCTCAGCACACAAAGTATTACATTTACTCCTAATAACACAATATACTATTAATAATAATTTACATGAATTTGGATGGTAATTGTAATTATATAGATTGTGTGCCAGTCAAGCAATAGAAACGATTTGTTTTATAATATGTGAATGAATATTTTCATATTTTACTTTGTTTCTATTTATATACTAGATCCATAATTTGCCAATACATATTTTACTGACAATGAAGTCGTATCGGGCAATACTCGTATACTAATTGTTACCTAAGTTTGTAGCAAGTTGTTTTTGAACATTAGTACTTATCAAATTTATTTCATCTTGATAATTTGTAGATTTTAATCACATTTCTGTAATCACGCCAGAAATGCAAGTCCTATGTGTACAAAAGGGCGTACATCAAGGTGTTACTTTACATATTATATATAATTTGCAATTAGGTTTAAATCTTCTTTGATTTCTAATACTCAAACCAAAAATAAATATTGCAAATATAAAGTAAATAGAAGGTAATTTACCACCCTCACCACTGTATGTATAATATTGATAGTTGACAGGTTAAAGTTTCCATCATTAACTCAACATGTCGTTCAGCACTGCGCTAAAATGCTTACTTGCTATTGCTGAGTTGCTTACATAGTTGGTGAATGCAACTAAACGCGCCCAATGTTAACTGTCGTTATTCCATCTTTCTTGTTCGTGAGTTATTGAACATGCGAACACACATCCACTGATTCAATCATTCATCCACGCAGAAGTCTCTGGGAAAATAGTTGAAACGAAATTAGGGGACCTCAAAACATGTATTTCCGTGAAAATGTTTTGGTTAAAACATTATCCAATAGAATCCCTGTATTTCTGATCACGTGTGCAAAAGTAACCAATCAGTGGAAATTATCACTTGTTGCTAAGTAACAGTTTATGACAATCGGTTGACATTTAATACAATATTTGATTTGTTTATTTCAAAATGTCATTTTCGCGGTAGTATGTTCTCGAGGGATGGATGTATTGACCGGGAGATTGAAAGGCGAGTGTCTGCAGGGTGGAAGGTATTGTGTGCTCTGGGTGCATTTGCTCAAAACGTGAATATATCTAGAGATGCTCGATTGAGTGTTCATAATGGTGTGTTAGTGCCTACATTGATGTATGGTTCTGAATGTTGGGTGTGGATGAAGAAGCATGAACGACGCATAACTGCTGTAGAAATGAGATATTTGAGAGGAGTATGTGGGTATATAGGACGTGATCGTATACGGAATACATTGGTGTATGATGAGTATGAGATTGAAAAGAATGTTGTTAAGAAAGTGGGAGTGAGTCAGTTGAGGTGGTTTGGACATGTTGAGCGAATGTCGAATGAAAGGTTGATGAAACTAATATATGCGGGTGATACTGAAGGTGAACGATTGCGTGGGCGTCCGAGGAATAACTGGTTGGGTATGATTGATGGTTTGTTGCGTAAACGAATGATTCCGAGTGTGAAGAATAAACGAGCATGTATGCATCGCACTATGAATGTGGATGAGTCGAAAGTGGTGTGTCAGGATAGGAATGTCTGGAGGAGATTGATTGTTGGTTGACTGAGTTTCTGGGTTCGTGCTACCCCACTAAGTGGGACATAGCGTGATGTTATGTATATATGTATGTATAAATGAAAATAATAATAATTATCGCAAAAAATTTCCCATCGAATATCCCTCGACCATTGATATATACTCATAATTTGATCACAACTACCTCAACAATGTTTATTAAGCATAAAAAAATAAAAAATAAATAAAATATGATAGTTTTCTAATAAATAACAAGTTGCATTAATCGTAAAATATTCTCACAGTGCTCCAGTTTTATTTTTCTAAATTGATACTTCCGAAACATTCTTGATCTACTGCCAGAAACTTTTAAAATTTAACATAATTTTTCTTCTCGCGTTATTCCATACGAAAAATATGTAGGTCAATAAAAAATAGAAAATTTCAATAGGTATACGCAATACAATATGTTTTACCCTATTAAGGATGAGGCATAAACTTCTCCATCAGGGGAAAGTAACATGACAGAAGCAAATATTTTCATATTAAAACAAAAATTTCTATTTGATACTTGGTACAATTATAAAATCCAAAACAATTGACAATCATTTAAAATTAATTTCTGTCATTTAATCTCGGACACTTTTGATATCAAACCCTAGTAAAACTTAAATAATTAAAGTTGCTTTTAAAAAATAAAATGGATTTAGAAGAGAAAGTTATTCAGAAATATTATTGTTATCGACCAGTTCTATCAATGGTTAAATTTAATGTATCTATTTCTGTTGCAACCTGTATATTATAGTGGTTATAGTATTATAGTAATCGTATCAAGGGCGCTATAAGGACAATAATGCGTGAGACCAACAGTGTGCTGTCGAGGCCCGAGATGTGTAAGTTGACCGAAGGCATTATTGTCTGTTTAACGCCCGTGGTGCGTTCAACGTTTAATGTCCGACCGATTTTTATCTATTTTTGGCCACAATTTTGTTTTGTTAGAGAGGTTAATCTATTTGCTAGCAAACACTGTAACTAGGTAACGCGATATTCTTATTTGTTTACAATACCGATTTGTTTATTTTCAATTTTTCTATCTGCCAATAGAATCCAGAGTTTGTGTATTGTGTCCCAATAGCAACTACGTCAAATTTATAACTCCCGAGGGTATTATTTGGTAAAAATAACGTAACGGTCGGACATTAAAAAGATTTTGGCATTGAGAATAACTTGGATTAAAGAAAAACATTTTTTTCTACGACCACTTAGAAATCTGTTCATTGTATGTTTGTTGTTGCTAGGAATATGAGGTACATTGTAAGCATCGTGCGAAATGAATTTGTTTTGTGAGTATATCGATACAGGTCAGCCCATTGAAGTACAGGTGCCATTGCTAGGATACTTATTTAAAATTATCAACTATTGGAATGTTGAAAGCGGGACACATTTATTATTAAAATTAAATTAATTTTGAAATAATAATGTGGTCGTAGAAAAAGTATAGTGTAAAACTCGCATGGCATGCCCATTTCATACTCGTATGATTTGCAGCATTCGCCTTCGGCGCATGCTACAAACTTTCATACTCGTAGGAAATGAGTACCATGCCATGCTCGTTGTACAATATACTATTCTATAACATGGTTTTGGAAACTACACAGTCTACAACTAAAAACTGTATTGGAACAACTATCATTCCATACGCCGCGAATGGAAAGGAACAGAGCCGCATATTAGCGCGATATACAGGGTGTTGACCGCGACCCCGGAACATACGACTTTAACATGTAAAAAAATACTTTCGTAATTTCCTGCTTAACAAATTATGTTAGACAAAAAAGGTTCAAATAAAGTTGGGAGATCATAAAATTCTACATCAGAATCAATAAACGGAATTAAATTTACATGCCCTATAACGCCAGAAATTAAATATGAAAATATTAAAAATTAGCTCAAACATCGGGTTAGCTTTGGAAATGAAACAAAATTGTAAACAATTGGAAATGAAAATTGTATTTATTATTAATTATTTTGATAAATTGCACAATTGATTATAATAATTTAACATTTCATTTATTATTTCCAAGGCTAACCCGATTTTTGAGCTAATTTTTAATATTTTCAAATTTAATTTCTGCCGTTATAGGGCATGTAAATTTAATTCCGTTTATTGATTCTGATGCAGAACTTTATGATCTCTCAACTTAATTTGAACCTTTTTTGTCTAATATAATTTGTTAGGTAGGAAATTACGAAAGTATGATTTTATATGTTAAAGTCATGCTCCGGGGTCGCGGTCAACACCCTGTACGAAGTATCTTGATTCAGTTACTATGGTTACGTCTGTTTATTTTAAATTTATTTTTTGCCGATTGACATAAAACATGACACTTCACGGACTGCTAACAGTCTGTAAAGTGTCACTTTTATGCCTAGCCTGTAAAATTATTTTATAAAATAACCGCCTCAACAAATGTGTAGCAACCGTCAATAAATACATAGCAACCTTCCAACACATGCATGCCAACGAAATTTGACAGCGATAACCTTCAAAATATCTATATGTCGGGGATTCCTCTGTATATGGATTCCTCAGTGTCAGTATTTATTAATTTGTATCAACAATCGGATACGTAAGTGCATGTGCAGCAGATATACAAAAATATACACATGCGCTGACAGAACCAGGACCAGTCGATCGTAGGGCGTCACATTATCGAAAGAATAACACAAGTCAGCATTATGAAAACACTACAATGAGGAATCAGTGTGACCACACAGGATTTTTGAGGGACTTCTGTTCTGACGCGCGATCGAGTTGGTTCTCCGGGATTGTCACGTGTCTGTTGTGATCTGAGTCTTTGTTATTTTATGTTTTATTTTAAGTTTTGTGTTCATTTCTGTATTATCAATATTTTATTGGAACTTTAAATGAATTAAGTGTTATTTTGACAATTGTAATTCATCATCACCGACATATATAAAATAATCACTAAATTAATATTAATTCCAAATCAGCAAAAATATTATGTGTTCAACTCGGCATCAAACATAGATTTATAGCTTCGACAGCATTCATTGCCTTGTCAATGAAACGGCAGCCACTCCTGTAAATCTGGTATTTTGATGCCTAGTTAAACAAATAACTATTATTTGAGTTGGACGTTTTCAACAGCTTTATATTTATATATTTTGTATAATTTCCAAAATCTTGTTATAGAAAGTATAGTCTACAACATGTAACGGAATGGCATATGCCACACTCGCAAACCGAAATCGGGCTACAAACTTTTTGCTCGAGTGGAATATGTGCCATTCCATTACTTGTTGTAGAATATACTTTTCCCTAATTGTAAATAGACAACTTTATTTGAAATGTAATATGTCAATTATACAATGATATTTAAAATAATTAATTTGATGGTCGCTTTTGAAAGTTTGCCTAATAAATCAATTAAAAGCAATAAGTTTTATCGTATTATATGGGATCGGCAATTTTAACTTTTATAACCGAACTTACAGGCGATGTTAGCTGCTTCAGTAACCGTATCGATTAGTTGAGATATATGCTAGTTTTATTTACCTTACTCTATGAGAGAACTTGGAATTTATCGACTATTTTCCGTACATTGCTTGATATATTAATTTTCTGTGTGGTTTATTTTCAACGACATCGCATGACTGCTGCTCATCATGTGCAATACAAAGTCAATGTCTGTTGTTTTATTAGTATTATGTAACTACCGGTAGCGGTATTCAATGAAATGTGCTGCACTGGTATTGGTTGCTAGTCTCTATGAATTCAATTGTTATTCACTTGTTTGTTGTTTGTACGCAGCAAATCAAATGGAAACAATAGACAATTGTCAAGGAAATTCTAGAATGCAGATATTTCTTGTTATGCATGAATTGTTCTCTAAAAATAAATATAAAATACTGTGTAACTAAAATTTAATTTTTATTTAACAAATTGGTTTGCAAGAATTGTACGGGTGAAAATAGCATGTAAGTTTAACTTGATAATTCGACTTACTAATATGCGAATTTCTCGATAACTCGAATAAAAATCTGATGTGTCCAGCTCATAACCTCCCGCCCAATACTATTAACGATGCAAAATAATATTTGATGATACATACATACCTTCTTATTTGTTTATCTTCTATTTATATTTGAGAAATTTTATTTTATTTCGTATATTTATTTAATTTATATAACATATAACAACAAGAAAACAGCTTCACAATCAAAATGACATGTGTCACATTTCGTAAAAAATTGAAAATTTTAAAGTGTTTCCATGGTGTACAAGGAATGCAAAATTTATGAGATCTAATTTCTTTATATTGTATTATCTCTAAATCTAATGAAAATTAATAAAATTAGTGTAATCCTAGTAATCAAATCAGATGTAAAATTAAATATTCTACAACTTTTAAAATAACATAAATTGTTGAAAAAGGAAATGTAATCGTGTTTTTCACGAAAAACTGTTACGGGCTTCAAGTAAACTGCTATTTCCGGTTGACCAATTTTATCTAAAATCTAATCAGCTCTTCATTTAAATACAAGAAGCAAAAATTATCAAAATTGTATTTTTTGGTATTATAGTATTTGAGTTATGCGAGACGAAAAAATTGCCACAGACTACACACACACATATATACAGACATCATGGCTAAAATAGTAAAATCGTATTGTAGGGACCCTAAAACGTACTTATTCATTGAAAACTCACTACCCAATTTTTTGACCAAAAACAATACTTCCCTTACCTAGTAGAGGTAGGCGGGAGGTAAAAAATTGCGTGCGTATATGCAAATCTCGTGATTCAGTCATATTGTGTTACTTATTTCATTCTAGCCCTTATAACTTTCGGGGTAGAGCTGAGGGTGCTTATTATTCTTTTCTTGTTCTATTGTCTTTTTTTTTTTCTTCAAGTGGTAGAAATATCTTGTAGATCCTAACTTTACGATAAATATGCGAAAAACTGATATTCTTGACCTTTGACCTTGTATACAGTTTTTAGAAGAAGTAGGATTGATGGGACTTTTGATATTTCATTTGTAATAGTGTATTTAAGGTCTGACCAATTTTTAACTCTATGCGTATTTTTCCGAAGTTAAAACTTTTTTTGTCTATTTTGACTGGACTATGTACATTATAATGGGGTCTTTAACCATTTTTTTTATATTTTTTTATGAAACTTTATCTATACTGAAGACTATCGACGCTTTTAAAAAGTCTTAATTGTTATTCATTAAGCCACAATGATTTTTTAAAAATGTTGTGACGTCATAGTAGAGATCTAAAAGAGTAGATATTTAAATAATTTTTGTTACATAAATGTTCTATTTTATTGTAATAATAATAATAAAATAAGTAAAAAAATATATGACTACAATTACTTACAATCTGTACTGTTTTAGATCCAGCAACACCGCTACTATGACGTCACAACATTTAAAAAAAAATCATTGTGGCTTAATGAATAACAATTAAGACTTTTTAAACGTGTAGATAGTCTTCAGTATAGATAAAGTTTCATAAAAAAAATTTAAAAAAATGGTGAAAGACCCCATTGACCTAAAAATATGTTCAGTTATTTGTTTGTCCTCATAGCTACTATGATTATTCAAATCGTATCACATCCAAATATATATTTTCTTCCTTTAGAAAGCTTCAATTTGATGCCAAATCCGGTAGATTTCAAATTACTCTTATGCCACCTTGGTCAATGAGCTCTTCGATGAAACTACAGAACGAAACCGTCTTCCCAGATTTTTAATTTCATCAATGACGAATACAGGGAATTTTTCAGTGACGAAAAATCATCATTTTTCATTTAACTTTAACTTTATTATTCAACAGGCAGAAGCCCAATTACAGAATAATATCACGAAAAATCAAAGCGAAATATTGTAGAATTAATATACACATAAGAACATTTAACATTTGAGTAGCTTACAATAAGTTATTAAGTTATTTGTAAGTTATTAAATATACGGACGTTCATTCATCCTGACATCATTGAGAAAAATTTTCAAATGGATTTATAGGACCTGAAAACATGTATTTTCTGACAAAAACTGTGTGAACTGTACAAACATACTTTTATGGGTCCATGGTTATTGGTACTCTAGATTAGTGAAACATGGTATAGAAATATCTCAGTACAACCACTAAAAATAGTCTGTAATTATTTTTAATTATGCAGCTACATCTTCATGGACATGTCCAAGGCGCCGGTCTAGGAAGTGTTGAGTTAGCTGACGTCATCGAACTGTGGGGTATAAATAAACACTGCAAAACAGAGTTCATTAACTATTATTAAGTGTAGCAAGTGATTAGGTTGGAACAAAAGAGAGGAATATTTTTCAAGCTTGTCCCAACCTATTTGCTTGAAAAATATTCCTCTCTTATACGTGATATAAGAAGGAATTAGGAAAACAAATTATTGGCGAAATTTTCGTTGATATGACGTTTGTATGTCGGATGTCGGTATGTATGTACATAAATCATGAAAGAGAAAAGATAGTTGCGAAATATCATAACTAGTGAGTTCCAGTGCAATGCTGCCTTCGTGGTGAAGTCATAATTTAATAAAAAAATTTAATAATAGTTTTTTATTTTGTCAATTCCATTTTGTTCTTTTAATTGTGATAAATATTCTTCTGCACAGAAAACATATAGTATTGAATATTTGCATTAATACTTCCTTTAATTTTTAACTGAAATACCAATTACCATCTATGGAACCTAAGACAATCCAAAAAAAATAAATGTCAGTAATGAACAAATATTATATTTGCAAATTGTATTACACCAACTTTGGTGCCTCCTTACTTATAACCCAATAATAATTTCATAATACTTTCAATTTAAAAACAAATTTATTACAAATCGTGTCATTAACGTGATGTCAAATTGGTAGAACATTAATTGAGGTAGGTCATGGCTCTGTGAATCTGACTTGTGTTAGCTGGAAAATACAACATATAATTTCCAACTATATTTACGTACAAATGATGTGCGGAAATTTCCAGGCTTAAAAATTATTTGTATCATAACAGAAAATATTAGGAACAGCAACCTCTAAATAAAACATATGTAATACGATCCCAGAATCATATCATTTGGCCCAGTTAAAATTATACAAAAAAAATTGTTTGATTCATCATTATATCTTAAATTTTATCATTTTTATGTCCCACACACACGTACATGAAAGGGAGGTATTATATATTACGAATTGATTAGATTTTGAGAACCATTCATCACAAGTAAGTGGTAGATTATTTGAAGGCCTATCAGGGTATTTTCGCATATCTTAGTTAATAAATGAGATAGAGTAAATTTTATTGGAATCAAAAAGATGTAGAATAATATTACCTTTACCAAAAATCTTTATTTACAACATTTTTCTATATTTTGTTGTCATCAGATTCAAAAACTGTGTTCGTGGTACCAGCCAATACTTTTGGACCAAATGTAAGTTATTATTGTAGTTGTTAATTTTCCTTAAAATATCCTTAAAAATAACAGAATTTAAGATACATATAAATTAAGTACAACAATTTTCTCTTTGTATGATCAGAACATTTTTTAAAGTTACTCTAAAAGTGTTAATGGGGTCAAATGGTGTGATTCTGAGTTCGTATTATAACAAATGACATTTGTATCTTTCTCATACTCTTTAAATATTTTTCTTCTACCAAAACTATCTCTTTTCCTAATTTTTAATATTTAATTTCTCCAATTAAAAATATAGAGCATCTATTGTCTTCTTCGTAGCAGATCTTGTTTTAAACATCCAAATTTATACACAAAAAAGTTGTGTTGTGTCAAAACCAGATTTTCAAATTCTAAATTACTTCATAATTTCAAATAAATTTACTTTTGTAATGTTTCTATTCTAGTCAGACTAATCCTAATGTTCTGAAATTAAATATCAAAAAAAGTTCGTTATAAAAGGTAAAATTTAAAGAAAAAATGTTGACCTTGACAGCTATCATAGATTGTATGTAATCTTCTTGACTATGACCCGCGTCCAGGTACCCATCTCAACCTCAAGCTGGGGTCTCGGCTCGTTAGCAGCAGCTGTGTCTGCAGCTTGGCCCCGACCTTCCCAAGAATGCCACTCGTCTGACTCTGCACCCCGCACCCGGCTGTTAGCACCGTAACTCGTGCAGTGGTCCGCAAACTGTACTTAGATTAGACAACTGGAGAGAACACACAACAAACGAAGGTGAATCTTGTACTTGGAAACTATGATACACTTCACTCCTCGATTATAATGTCTTTGAAACAAAATAAAATAAAAAACTGACTATGTATTGTACATGTTTTTTGTAGCTAAATAATTAAGGCTAAATAATAATAAATACATTTTGATAAAACTGTAACTGGCTTAGGTAGAGGAAATAATTTACAAAAATGCAAAATACGAAAAAGTATAAGACAATAAATTGTCAATGTGTCATAATATTTTTTCTACAATCGTTGCACAATATCGACATTGTTGTTCCATTTTTAGTTAGGAAATGTTCAAAATTGTCGCTCTAGGGCGACAAAGTGACATATTGTCGCACTAGTGCGACAAAAATAAAACAAAAATAAATTAGATAAAAGTAAATGATGCATTGGATTTTTCTGGTAATAACCTTGCTATTGCAAATACAGTTGGTATATACGTACAGCATTGTTCAGCAATTATGCCCCATAACCCCTCCACAGATACCGAAACCGAATGAAAAATCGACTTACGTTGTCGCTGGTCGAATGAGAAAGATAAACGATACGAAATGAAGGACAGATATATAATCTTTCTTTTACCTGAGTCAGGTAAACACCTCGTAGATATTCTGATATTACAATATTTGGCAAAAGTAACTTCTTGAACTCTGCGACCCATGTTGAAAATTAATATCATTTTCAGCAGAAATAAAACAAAAACCTTCTACTACATATTAAATTCAAATTATCTGATAACTAACAATATTAATGGTTAAAATCTGAATCAATTAGCTACAAAGAAATTATTTGTAACCGTGTCACCAATATAAAATAAAGGAATTTCAATGCTATTTTTTGATATTGCTTTAAATTTTTACATATTCACTTCACAGTAAAAGTATAAATATAAAAGAATTAAAAGAGGCATAAAATACAGTTGGTTACCTAAATATTACACATCAAATTATAATTAATAGTTATTAGGAAAATTGTAACACGGCCATTTAAAATTTAATCATCAAATATATTAATATAGGTATACAAGTATCATGCAAGTTTAAAAATAAATATCACAAAAAGTGTCGTCAATAAATACAACAAATATATCATATAAGTTTAAAAATAATTATCACAAAGTGTTTATAATTACAATTAATATATATCATACAAGTTCAAAAATAAATATCACAAAAAGTGTCGTCAATATATACAAAAAATATGCCATACAAGTTCAAAAATAAATATCACAAAAAGTGTCGTCAATATATACAAAAAATATGCCATACAAGTTCAAAAGTAAATATCACAAAAAGTGCTTGCCATAGAGCAATTATTCTTCCTCTCTTCTCCATTGTAATTTTCGCCATCACAACACAAAATATTCTAATTGCTCAAGAACTGAACCAATAATGAAAATTAAATGCAATGTAACATATTTATACCTAGTTCGCGAACGTAAAAACAAAGTGGGGTAAGTAAATGTCATTATTTTCAGTTTGGAAATTTCACCCTTTCCAAACAAAAGCAGTTACTTCGACCACTTTAAAGTTAATGCCGCCAAATGACTATTGAATATTGGTTACACTAATCGTCTTAAAATGGTGTTAATATTTTGATATTTTAGAATGTATTAACTTTCTTTGTTTGCTGCGCTCAAAAGATTTCATGTTCGCAAAATAATACTGTCAAACGATTTTAAAATGACCGAGAAGTTTACTAATTCCTTTAGATCTTCCAACATTAAATATTAAGCGGAGACTTAAATGTTTGTTTCCATGTTACATTGTGGTATTAACAATATATTCAAAAAACAATTCGCGACGTGTTTACGGTTTTACCGCAATTATGGTTATACCGTTACTGCGATAAATAAATTGAACACTTCTGCACAAACTGTATAATATTTAACGTTTACCATATGAAATGATACTTTTTACACGTCCCGGGACCGAGATATATAAAAAAATATTTCAATTATTAAAAAAATACAAGCCGAACCTAGGCATTTTACAGTTTTAATAATGAATAACCATAGAAATGGAATTAAATTCAAGCAAATATTTAACGTTTTTCATAAGCAAAGTAAGGAAGTGGACATTTCCATTTTTGATATTTTTGATGGTATTTTTAGCCTTTATCAAAGAAGTGAAATGAAATTTGTTCTCTAATTTAGGTGTAAATTTTTAATCTCTTCAACTTTTATGCAAAACATTTTTCTCCCCTAATTTATTTATTGACAAGATAAAAGTTCGAATATCGAAATATATATATATATATATATATATATATATATATATATATATAATTGTTATTAAATTTTTTTAATAATATTTTTATTTGTATGTATATTGATAAATATTTTGTTATAAGTCATAAATATTTGATGATATTTACATTACAATATTAATATTATTAGATTTCAAGAAGTTTGGATGTCTCATCGAACTTGTGTTCGCATTTAACATTCACTTGCATTTTGCCAAATATTGTAACATCAGAAGCGAGAAAATTTTTAATCTCTACGAGGTGTTTACCTGGCTCAGGTAAACAAAGGATTATACATATATCTGTCCTTCATTTCGTATCGTTTATCTTTCTCATTCGAACAGCGACAACGTAAGTCGATTTTTCATTCGGTTTCGGTATCTGTGGAGGGGTTATGGGGCATAATTTCTGAACAATGCTGTACATACACTTCAATTTAATCACCATAAACGTATTCACTCTGTAGACTTTATGTCAAATGTACTCCATATGTCAAATGTACTCCATGTGTCAAATTATGATTTCTTTGAAAATGTTTATTTTGTTCATAAACGTTGTCATGATTACGGTGACATGGGTAACTACAATTTTACTGAATTGTTATAGGCGTGACCAAAGATAATTTTGAAAATTAATTTTTTTCTACAGCTTGACATTGTTCAACGATTGTAGAAAAAATATTGTGTGTATCTCGTCGGATAGAGCTTGTTCGGTGCACTTGTCGAGTTGTTGACGTCGGCTTCGCCTCGATCAACAATTTCTCGCCGCGTGCAACAAACAATGCTCTATCCGCACTTGATACACAAATAACTATTGTCTCTGAATAATAATCTGTAGAATAGCACACGGAAAATAGGGCGGTAAAGCATCAATAACCATGCTCTTGTTACATATTACTAAATACACAATCCATGTATAAAATTACAGCAAAATGACATTTGTATCAATCTATTTCCCAACCTAACCATTAAACATCTTGGAGACGAGATGAAGGTTGTGTCCATGGAATGAATCCTTAGTTGGTTTAATTTTGATGTGCAATATTTTATTTGAAAAGTTTACGCATGGTATATTATTTAGTTCGCGTATAATAAGTTCTTTTTACTACTGAGAATGAAATTTTAAAACGAGACGTAGGAGTTGGCAACTGTCATCTGTGAAATTCGAACTGAGGATTTCACGATCCACAGACCTACAAGTTACCACGGAGCTATTTACCCCATAAAATTGACATATCAGTGATTAAAATGTTTCAGTTGACAAAGTATATAATTATTTATTTAAACATTTAAAAACGCGCAAATTAATGATCGTATTATTCAATAGGTGTAGGAAAAATACTAGATATAAATAAATGTATACTGGATAGTGACTGACTCAGCCGGTCATAGACGATTTATACGTTAAAAATAATACTTATGCAATTTCCTGTTTCCCTATTAATTTTAGAGAGAAATGTTTCAAATAAAAGTTAAAGAGATTTAATATCTGAATCTGAAACAGGGAATAAATTCCATTGTACTAATTTAAGATAGGCTAAAAACGCGTTCAAATATATAAAAAATTCAGCTTTTATAATGAGTAACCGTGGCAATGAAATTGAATTCAAGCAAATATCTAACTTTTTCCTGATACTAAAGTACACAATGTCACTCCGTGAAGTTATCCAAAATAGCAGTTAAAGTAAAAACTTACAGATTCTTTTGTTAAAATTTAACTTTACGAACTCATCTGTCAAATATTTAGCTCTACCTAAAATAACAAATATATTATTCTATTATAGTATTGGTGAATTTATTTATTATTTACCTTTGATAATAATTTATCGGATTTAATGCAGATCACATGCAAACCATGTCTAAGAACATGTAAATAATAATGAAAATTGTACAAACATATTTGACACTTTTACAGTACTTTTGTTACCACAGCCATTCCCGTCGCAACAGCTAAATGACGTTGTACAAATACATAATGCTATTCGTTTATGTTTTTAATTAATAATTTAATGATTTCGGGAAAATTATAATCCAAATCTCGGCACTGAAGTTTTTTTTTTGTTATTCATATGGTTTATCCTCCCCGGCTATTGCCTCTGAGAATGAATCCCATATACGTAATAAAAAATATATTTTAGTGTCATGGTATATAAATAATTATTACTTGTTACTCACTTGTAAACAGCGTTTACCCAAACCCTTTATTGCCTTTGAAAATGAATCTTTACAATTTACTAATTGAGAACTGCATTGTAAAACTTTTACAAGTTAATAAACAAGGTAAACAAGGCACGTTGCCACAGTAATACTTTCAAGACTTATGCGAAATCATTTCAAATAATTTTTGGCAGAACAGTTGTGTGTAACTAATTAATAACAATATTAGGTATATTAAGAGTATTCCAATGTAAATATAACATTTGTTTAAGCCGTATTATTTAAATAAGATTATGTAATGTAGATTATAGGTTAAGATTGAAACCTATAAAAACAGGAAAATTTTTAATGTGTATGGCAACAGTTCTGCTGTTAATAAAAGCAAACTACCAATACTAATGCAAGCATTCGCCATCATAATATATCATACAAAATGAATTTGACATGTACCTTTTGGGAATTGTGATCAACGCCATCTCTTGGCAATTTGGAAGACCAATAGCAACCATCAGCATTTGGCAGCCGTACTGTTATTTCTGAACGTATGTACCGCGCAAATCCCCACTACAACCAGAACCATTGGCTTGCATGTGTCTGCACTATTCACCAGATACATTCGCCTTACCCCTAATAAAAGCTTATGCCCACTCATTTATCTTCTTTCCTCCAAGGTTAAATGTCAATATGTAGTAAAACAATATAAATTTCTTACCTAACTATTAACATTGGATAAAGTTTAAATTATTAAATATTGTCTTCCCAGAAAAAAATCTAAATAATTGAGTAACCTATCATTTCGACAGATATTTTATATATTTTTTGCCTTCTACGCTTTTACTCCAAAATGTTTAGGAAAGCAGGAAATTGAACAACTATTATTTAACATGTAAAACGTTTGTAAACGGCTGAGTCAATCATCACCCTGTATAAATAATTTGCGTTATCGCGCATGTCACTTACCAAACAAGTCGGCCAACTTAAATGTACAGCAGCGTCTCTACAGGGCATTTTCGTTGCTACTAACCTTTCCATTTTTAGACTACGAGTGCAAAACATCACCAACAAACAACTAAAAATACCTCCGTATGTGTTTGTACTTTGCAAGCGACCACAACCTGAAATCCATCTCAGCACACTGCACAAGCAGCAAGCAGGAACAAACCACTGGCCGATATGTATGTGCAGCACGTCGGCCATCCGAGGCGGCCGCGGAATGACAATGCTGCGCCGTGCATCGTGTGTGAACGTCCTCGGCCAGTTCGAAGGTTCGGTGCTTAATTTAAGGTTTGATCTTTATTCGGTCGCTGAACTTAGGTGACAGGTACGCGATTTGTGTGTGTTATGTTTGCACGTAATGAGGTTTGTGGCCATAGTCGCAATTAAAGTATAAGAAAAAAACTTCTTGAAAATTAGTTATTTGTGAAACTAGAGAGGAAAGCGCTTCTTATTCCCCCTCGAGTTTGAGCATTTCGAACGAGAGTGGAAGAAGAGCTTTCCTCTCGTGTTAGACACAATATTTTTTAACATGTTTTAACGATTTGCTCTGACCTAAAATACAATTTGAGAACACAACTGACAGACTGACACGTTAAAAGTTAGGTTGTCAGACACAAGGCGTTGTAGCAGTGTTGCCAATGAACCTTAAATATCTTTAATAAGTTGTCAAATTGTGATTTAATAAGAAAAGGAAAAATATAAGACATAATTGTAAGATAATTTAAAGTATGTATATCACTAATATAAGGATTTTCAATTAAATTAGGAATTAATTTTTAAATTTTATAATATATTTTTTGTAAATACATTCGTATTGGTAACACTTCTATATTTTCCTCTCTAGAGAGGAACTACCTTGGAGGAAAGAAGATAAAGGAGAGAGCAGAAGCTTCTATTAGTGGCAAAGGGAATGTAACCTAGCGAGGGCAGACGCAGGCAAACCATGGATCTGGTTAGAGTGGGGATTTGCACGGTACATATGTTCAGAAAAAAAGTACTGCTGTCAAATGCTGAAGGTTGCTATAACAACGGTTCTGGTTGCAGTGGGGGAAGCGGCTTCACTATCGCTTGCTAACGCTCTCTCCTTTATATTCTTTCCTCCAAGGAAACAACACATTTTCATCACTATTTCTGGAGAAGAACGATGGGGTTTCCTACCATGTCGTGAAAAAATTGTATTGTTACTAAAATTTGTGAATAGTATTGTAACGTTTTTCTCGTTACTCGAGTTCGGTGAAGATGAAAGAATAAACAAATGTTTAATTTTAACTAACATGATTTTTTCCCGCGGAGTAAATTGAAGCACGAGGTTGCAATACGACAAGGGAAAAATACACTTCTCTACTGCGGTGTATACAGGGTGTTAATACTAAGTCGTTACACCCGAAAATGGTGGATAGAACTCATTAAAACAAACAACTTTTTTTAGCTCAAATTTTTTATTTGGAGCCCCATTTCATAGTTATTGGCGTTCTCTTGTTTTTCGAAAAATCGTCATAACTCCCTTATTTTAAGGAATATTAAAAAAATACAAAAACTTTAACCATTTGCTTTCGGTTCTCTAAAACACTTGTATTTACAATTATTTTCTATTTCATCAAATAACAAAATGGCGACCAATCAAAAATTTCTAAACAAGATATTTTTAGAACCACCCCATCGATTTTCGAAAATAAAACCTTTTTAAAATCCTTAAACTTTCTATTACAATATTTGTCTGAAACATTTTTTTCTATCTGGCCAACAAAAGTTTTTATTGAAATTGAATTGCAATATAAATTTTAACAAACTGCAACAATCATTTAAAACAAAGTAGGCTTGCTGCCATTAAACAAGAAAAACAAGAAAAATAAAACAATAAACAATGAATCAACAAGGGTGGGACTAAATATTATTTTCAAAGTGGCCACCATTCGCAGCAACGCAAGCCCAGCAGCGTGCTTTGATGTTGGTGGAGACCTTCGCAAGGACTGCCTGCTTCTCTTTTATATCTTCTGCTGCAGCCACGATTCTAGCCACTAGTTCTAACTCTGTGTTCACCGGTGTCTCGTAAACAGAGGTCTTCATCTGACCCCAAAAAAAGAAATCTAGTGGAGTTAGGTCGGGACTCCAGGCTGGCCACGCAACTGGACCTCTCCTCCCAATCCACTTATTCGGGTATTTTCTATTTAACAATGCGGTGACTTCTCGCGTTGTGTGAGCCGGTGCCCCATCATGCTGAAACCAAAGTCTCCGCCTTATGTTTAGTGGCAAGTCTTCAAGTAGTTCCGGCAGCACAGTATCCAAGAAAATAAAATAATTTTCTCCATTCAAACGGTTTGGGAGAACGTAGGGTCCAATAACGTACTCCCCTATAATTCCAGCCCATATATTTACCGTAAAACGTTGTTGATGTGCGCGAATAAATGGTGCGTGGGGATTCTCGTCAGCCCACAAATGATTATTTTTAGAATTAAATACCCAGTCCCTTGTGAAGCAAGCTTCGTCGGTAAACAAAACAAATTTTTCAAAATGCCTTCTCAGATTACAACGCCGAAGGAGCCAACAACAGAACAATAGTCTTGGCTGGAAGTCGTCAGGTCCCAAAGCTTGAACTTTTTGCCTAGAGTACGGGTAAAGGCCCTGCTCATTCAGAACTTGCCAAACACTGACATGATTCACATTTAATCTGTTCCCTATTATTCTTGTGCTCGTCGATGGCTCATATTCAATAATGTTAAGTACAGCCTCTTCAAATCTAGGGGTTCGACGTACCCTGTTGGCGTTTCCACCAGTTGTTGGGTAGAAACAACCAGTTTCTAACAAACGCCTACACATTTTTCTGAAGAGTTGGCTACTTGGTTGTTGACGATTCGGGTATCTTTCCCGATAAATTCTTCGAGCTTCCTGTGCATTACGCCTTGCCTCCCCAAAAACCAGAAGCATGTCAGGAAGTTCAACTTTTTCATAATGATGCATGTTTACGTATAAATTATGCAAAATACAAACATACAAACGGACATACACGTGCGCTAAATTTGAAGTAACTTGTTTTTGAGTACTTGTCAAATCTAATCTCTTTTTTGTTTCATTGTTTTAAGCAGCTTCTTCGTTTTAAATGCTTTTTTTTTTTAGTTTGTTAATACTTATGTAAGCCAAGTAAGTGAACAAAAACTTTTTTTTTGTCAGATAGAAAAAAATGTTTCAGACAAATATTGTAGTAGAAAGTTTAAGGAATTTAAAAAAGTTTTATTTTCGAAAATGGATGGGGTGGTTTTCAAAAAATCTTGTTTAGAAATTTTTGATTGGTCGCCATTTTGTTATTTGATGAAATAGAAAATAATTGTAAATAGAAGTGTTTTAGAGAACCGAAAGCAAATGCTTAAAGTTTTTGTATTTTTTAAATATTCCTTAAAATAAGGGAGTTATGACGATTTTTCGAAAAACAAGAGAACGCCAATAACTATGAAATGGGGCTCCAAATAAAAAATTTGAGCTAAAAAAAGTTGTTTGTTATAATGAGTTCTATCTACCATTTTCGGGTGTAACGACTTAGTATTAACACCCTGTATACTATTTTTTCAACGACCCCAATATTTATGATTATTTTTTCAAAACTGGAATAAATGTGAAAAAATTGTAAACAATGCTTTTTTATTGCAAACATTATTACTAACATGTGTTATTTAAGAATTTTTTCCAGCTAATTTCATAAGGGAAATAAATTGAATGTATTGTCTTGTATTTCCAGTAAACCTAATCAGTTCTTCGCATGATTGTCATAAAACTTATAATTATAAAGTTTCGTAACTTTATCTTTTCTCGTTCATGAGTTATCGCACATACACTGATGACATATCCACGAAATTATTGCTACAGATTTTTTCACGTTTCCTATACTTATTACTACGTATAAGGAAGTAAAAAATACTAACTAAGAAAATTGAAACTTAAAGTGATCTTGAGATCATGAAATTTGTTTGATATTAAATTCAATATGTTGTTGAAGGCGACACGATGATATTGATATCTTTAACCACAGAACTGCAGCTGTAACCAGGGTAAATGTATCAACTTGCATCGAACGATCTACGTTGATCTAGGCAGCGTGGGACAACATGCCGCTACGTAATAAGACAAATACTATTCAGGATGTTTAATTTAAGTGTGCCACCATTGCTATCTCGCGAACTATAAGAGATACGAAGTTGGTAAAATTAGGAAACTATTTCTATTTAACAAAACTATTCCAATGAAAAAAGAAATTTTTGCACTTCCGGGTCTAAATACCCTAATTTATTCGTCCTTCTCGTGGACTGAAGTGTCAAATTTAATCTCGGAGTAAATGTCTTCTCATGTGTTCAAGAGTATAAAGGCGGATTTACGCAACCATTTACATTTAATTTAATTTTCATTCTCATTTATACTTTTTAAATGTGCCATTTAGGCAACAAAATAAATGAAAATGAACGCATGCGCACACAAAACAGGCAAGTGGCCAAGGTCATAAATGTCAATGAACATGGAGTAAAATTTAGGCTTATATTTAAAAGTAACGTTCTATTAGCGCAGAATCTTCGAATTAAAAGTTAAATTAAATGAGAATGTTGCATGACTGGATGCATTAGGTTACATAAATATTTATCTGTTAAATGAAAATTAAATTAATTTTAAGATTTTACGTCTGCGGGAAACAAGGTTTGACTATAATCTAATCTAAGAAAATAATAATTTTGTTGTATATTCAATTTGAAATTAAATTTAATGTAACGAGACGTCAAATTGGTAAAGGAATTGAGGTAGGTTATAATGCTTTTGTTTTAAAACTGACTTTTGTCAGACATTCGACTACTTCATATGGCGGAACAAAAAATAAATACGGGAAAATTTGTAGCTAATTTATTATCACTGGCGGAACCCCAAATTTAGCGATTCCGCATATCTTAAGTTCCATTAAAAATGAGAAGTGTGCTTCGAGTTTGTCGAACAAGAGTTGTGTAAGCTTAGGGTTTGTTTGTGAAAAGTGCGAGCGAAATGAGCTTACCTAGAGATACATTCCGCTTAAATAAATCTTGTACATCATTGTCTGAAAAATCATTTCCTATTGTAATTTTTAAATAATTAATAATAACAAGTAGATAACGTCTATAGTTTTCATGATTTTTAATGTGGGGTTGCGTGTATATTTGATTAAATGAACAACACGAGTAGAGTAGAGTTTATGCAGTTTTTATTTACAAAAGAATTGAAATGGAGCGGAAATTAATGTAGAAGTGATCTGACCGAGAGCTGAGAGAAGACTGTCTCCAGTGTGTTAGATATTTTTAGAAATAGCGAAAACATGCTGGAGATAAAACAAAGAATCTCAAAATTAGGATGACAGTGAATGTGAAACAAAACAGATGCTAAAAAGGTCTTAAGTGAAGTACTTGAAAAGGACAGAGCAGGTAGTAAAAGTTAGCGAAAGTTACAGATTTGAAGAGATGAAATCACACCAAAATATTTACACTACAAAATAACAATAAACAAAGAAAATATAACAATTAATAATAACATACTTAAAATATACATTTTAAATTATCTGCAATAATAATGATATTGTCCTGTACATGTGTAATGTGTAAATGTGAATGTGTATGAATTATTTTAACTATTTACAATCGGTGTTTTGGTGTTTGTGTGTATGTGTGTGTGTGGCGTAGATGTGTGTAGCCGAAGTCGCTACATTAAATATCTTCATCTTCCATCTACCAAAAGTACGTCACGTATTCCTTCTCGTATTTTTAATAATTAATTTCTCGTATATTTTGTAGTCTATTCTATGAGACATTTTTGTAAGGGACAAATATAGTTCTGTGATTGGCTGAAAAAATACAGTGTATCCTTACAAGCATTCTCTGGTATATGCGCGGAATTTTTGACTATTTTATATGCACAATATTTGTAATTCTACAACCCGTTCGTACACTGTTATTAAGAAAGGAAAATGAATTGCTCGCTTGTTTTGGTTTATTGCACATTTTTATAAAAACATACAGATTAAAAAAAATATTTTAAGCATAAATATTTCTAATATTAAAAATGTAGAAGCAACAAGATGAAATAAAAATGCATGGACAATGCTATACCTACGACCTACATATATATCAAAACAGTAAAGTGTAGTGTAATATTTTAACAGTGTATACATGTTTGTATTTTACATACTGTTTAGCACGTGTTCGAGCACCCATCACAGCACAGGAAACCACGTGGATTTATGTCCCTTTTATGAAATGTCTCATGGAAGAGACTATAAATAGTTCTTTGATTAAATAATAATACTGATATTGTATTTTCATGTTTCGAATTATGTATTAAAAAATCAATATTTCAACACAGACTCGATTACCAAGTTATTATTTAATTTGTTAAACGTGTTCAGACATTTAAGTGCATGTGTTTGAAATGTTTTAATGGAATTTCCGATGAGCTAAATTTGGAAGAAAGTGAACTAAATTAAATAAAAGTCTGTTTACGTATAGTTCGTAATTTATTTGTAAAAATGCACTTTCGACAGACGCTCTCACTTAGCGCGTCTATGCCCGCACTTTTGTCACTTTCAATTTTAAATTTGTTTTATTTCAGTTTTCATTTTGTTTTCATATTAGTGAAACACGCAATGTTTCCATAATTTGACAGTTACTGCTATATGAAGTTGAAACGTTCTTACTCAATTTAAAGTTGAACCATGCGCTATGACCACAGGTACGATTAACTATTCGAACCTAACTAAATGTCCTTATTATTATAATGATTAATGATTAAATCTTACAATGTTCAATGTACATATGTTATAACCAAAGAATCACGATTTCTTAATATAAATATTTTCAAAAAAATGTTACTGGTTTAGAGTCATATACCAGTTTTACACATGTAAAATCGTTCAGAAACTGGTTGTTTTCAGGCCTAGGCCTGCACAAATTGGAGTATAGGGTTAGCACCAACTGGCTATCAATTTTGTGCTTTGGTTTTTTTCAGTGTTTGAGTGCCTGGAGATTAGAGATTTCCATTAATTTTAGAGCTAAATTGTTAATTGTAAGCTCATATGTAAGTAATTATAAAGATGAAATAATTAGCTGGGTTTAAATCCTTTTTGTAAATAATTATTTACTGCACCTTTCGACACTACATAGGTCATCTTCAAGTGTAAAATGTCAAAGTAAAATACAAAGTATTGTATAACATATAGTAAAATTATAAAAATATGTCAGAATTATATAATTGTTAAAATAAAATCAGTATGATTCACATCTGGAGGTCATGTAACATGTAAAAACAGTTAATAAGTTATAAATTTATGACAAAATCGTCACGAAATATAATGTGTATCACGTGTCCGGAAACTGTTTTGCGAGTGCTCGTAATTTGCAAGCCTCGCCTTCGGCCCGGATCGGTCTGTCAAATTATAAAATCGCACTCACAAAAGTGCAGTTTCTGAATACAAATAACTATTAAGCTAGAGAAATAAAAAAAATAGAAGCAGAAAAGATAAAAGTGATTACAAAAGTCCCTAGTTTTTGCCGGCCTAGGTCGGTAAACAAGCAGTTTCTGGACGATTTGAGATATGTAAAACTAGTGTTTTTAGACCGAAGCACGAAAAATAATTTCAGTGTTTCTGTTTCATTACGATTCGAAGAACAAATGTAAACATAGTCAAAGATTATCAACTTCACTGAATTTAGTTACTTTCTTGATACGTACTTCGTCTGGTTCGTCGATTTTACGATACGTATTTTCTGTTACGTATCGTTTATTTTTTTTAACCTTTTAGTTCAGTGGTGCAAAAGCTTGCTTAAAGGAATGTGCAATTAAATTTACGATATAGATATATTAAATACCCTTTATTTTATACATATAATGTAACGTTTGTGGGTTTTAAAACGTTTTTATTTAACAAAAAAAGAAATATTATTAATAACATATAATAAATAATTATTATAATAAAGATTAAAAGTTAATTAACACTTTATTTAAATACTAAAAGAACGAATACAAAAACTTATATACTAACGCTTATCACTACTATAAACAAATACTATTATTTACATAAACTAGTCGAGCGATATTTATTTATGACGATTTATTTATGTTCAGACCGAGCGATATATTTATGTTCACAATTTCTTCATAGTAGCTTCGTCGTCAACTGTCTGCCTGACTGACGATGATTCGCTCTTTTATATATCACGTTCCTTGTTTCTAGAAGCCCCTGGAATATTCTCTATTGTAGAGCGAACGTACTAGTTCGAACAAGCCGGCGTTGCGTCATTTACTCGGCGGCGTAAGCCAGCAAGCTTCAACTTGTCGTTGCCGCGTCCTTTACAATAATAAATTTTAATCAATTTGTATATTGGCTGGTTACTGATTTTACATGTTAAATAATACTTATGCAATTTCCGGCTTCGCTAATTACTGTTTCAAATGAAAGTTGAAAAGATTTAATATCTGCATCTGAATCAGTTAACAAATTTCATTTTGCTTACTTAATAGAGACGAGAAAGAGGCTCAAAAATATCAAAAATTCAGTTTTAATAATTAGTAACCATGGAAATAAAATTGAATTCAAGCCATTGATGTTTTTGTATAATCTAGTTACTTAACTCAATGCGCAAAAGTGAAGCCTCGGCGGTCATTTGCTAAACATGCAGAAAGTGACATTTCTGTCAATTTAATAGTTATTTACATACCAAATGCGGGAACCGAGTTCACGCAAGAGGTTTGTACAATATTTTTTGTACGAAAAGTATAAAAAACTAATAACAGTCCATACAAAGAAATGAAGTTCTTCAAGCAGTTATTTTGATAATTGTCAAAGTTGCACTATAAATATAAACACAAATTAATTTGTCCAATATATTAGAAAACAATTAAAATATTTATAATATTTACTTGTAAAATTGATATATTTCTTATTTATATTGAGATAACTAACATTACATTTGTAGGTTATATATTTTCATATCGGGCAGATTTTATTGCCAACATTGGTAACCAAATGCACTAAATTTGTTATTTTAAAATTCAATTTCATTCTTATTCTATCATTGTTTATATTAATATTATGTAAAGAGATGTTTAAAATACTATATTTTTTATTATAAATATAATTTATTAATAAACCCTTTAGAAATAGGAATGTTTTCGTCGAAATTTCCCGGTTGTCTTATCAGGTGGAGACTTTGTGAAATTGACATTTCAGACGTTGCTTAGGCATCGCTAAACAACACATTTCAATGTATGAGTACAAAAAGGTATTTATTACAATTATAGTTCAGTTTTGATGGAAAAGTTAAAGAATATATCCAAATGGTCGAATTAAAATTAAAATGTGAGAAAATACATAAATTAAATAAACATATATTATTTTCAAGCCAATAAATAAAGTGATAAAGTGTAATATTGGTATTACATTTCATATTTTAGCAATTAAAATAAATTAAATTAAATAAATTAAAATTATGGGGTAAATAGCTCAGTGGCAACGTATCGGACTGTGGATCGCGAGATCCTCAGTTAGAAACCCACTTCAGACAGTTGCCAATTTAAATTGACCCCTGTGGTTCCCCCTCCACTAACAACTTTGGGGGCTATGACTTGACGGCTGGTAACCGCATTTCATACGCCAAAATATATCACTTACCGAGATCTGCGTAAGCAGAGTGCCACACCCGCAATGGGTAAAAGGCGTGATGATATATTTATTTTTATTTTTATTTAATAACAATTTGTGTGAGTTTTATTTTCTATATATTTATATATCATATTTAAATATTGCCTTTCTAACAAATGGCTTCACTTATCAAGTTGTTAGTTTATATTGAGTTCGGTATTTAGTTTGTATATAAATATCTATGATTCAAGCAAATATTTAACGTTATTCATAATCAAAGTAAGCAAGTAAACATTTCCTGGGTTGCTCATAAAATCTAAATATTTGATATTTTTGAACACTTTTTTTAGCTTTTATCAAAGAAGTGAAATGTTTGTACACTGATTCAAGTGCAGTTTTTAAATCTCTTTAACTTTTCTTTTTTTTCTAAAATTTTCGAATGTCCATGTTACAAGTTGATTAGATTTTGCTAGCAAACCATCATTTGGAAAATTATTAAAAAATGATTGTAAAAGGTTTAAGAATGTTCCGCCACTGCCCATGCGTAATGTGCGAAGCTCCAACGGAATCCGAATCATGTGTGTATTTCTGTTTCTGAAAACGGTCACGACATCACATCTCACGACACGGCACACCAGAAGCTTGCACACACAGTCATGCCAACCGTCATCTGTCGGCGATGTTCTCGTCGTGCTGCATTCTTCAAATGTCAGCTCTCTTGTTTTTTCCTCCCGACGTCCAACGAAATTGTTCTCGTATAAGCCACCTAGCGATTATTTTCGAAAAAATATATTTTGCATTGTTTTGTAAAGTTTAATTTTTTCTAAGATATGCTCTCAAATACTGATAGGCCTTCAAGTAAACTACCACTTCCGGTTGATGGATTGTTACCAAAATATATTCAGCTTACATAATATCGTCTTATCGTCATAATATTTTGAGTTATCGCGTACGAAAAATTTGTCAGGCAGAGACACGTCGTCGAATTTTAGGGATCCCAAACATGCTTATTTGTTGAAAACTCAATGTTGAAGTTTATTACACATGGGAAATCATCTTTTCCTTGCACAAAAGTGGCTAGTTAATTTTAGATAGTGACCGTCAACAAATGCATAGCTAACAACCGTTCAACAAACGTATGATAACCGTAATTTGATGGCGGTAATCAATAAATTAATATTAATTCCAAATCGGCAAAAAATAATGTGTTTAACACGGCACAGCTTCGGCAGTATTCTATTACGGTAGCCTCTGCTGTAAATCTGGTATTTTGTTGCCTCGTTATTCGTTAAACAAATACTATTTGTTGTCACTTAAATCAATTATAAATTCATGCTAAACTAAACTTCACTTCAACATTTAAAAAAAATCATTGTGGCTTAATGAACACAATTAATAATGTTTAAAAGTGTAGATAGTCTTCAATTTAAATAATTTTTTTTTTAAATGGTGAAAGACCCCATTATTCTAAGACACATTAATTTTAATTTGTTTTACATGTCTTGAAATATTAATATTTAGGTAACCAAATGGATGCATACATTTTTACTTACTCTTTTGTCGTAAAGTGAATAGATCAAAATTTACAGTAATACAAGAAAATAGCCTTGAAATCCCTATATTCCACATATCAATTCTATTTATGCAGTAGGCAATAATTTGATCATGACACTAATTTTAGTAAAAATCTACGTCGACGCTACTGTCATCGTGTCCTCAGTACACACCCATAGACCGTCCCGTCTGCTGTCTACTGCAATGCTTGCTATTTTATTTCATTCCTTTGTGCAAGAAGTAGTCTGCGTCTGGACCGGCATCACAGCGTCATGGGAAACTCACTCACGCTGCTATGTGCTGTCGGACATGCTAATGTCAACTTACCAAGTTTAGTTGCTCGCTAAATAACTATGTGCTCTAAAAATACACTACGTCCACTTAGGATTTATGTACCAAAATAAAATAAGAAGTGGAAGTCACAATGACTGAAACAACTTTTAACTGTACGAAATAATGATAAATGTTTCAGATAAAAATTGTAATCAATATTGTTCTAATTATTTTTCAATACAAGAAAATTTGCTCTAAATCAATAACTTACAGAGATATTCCCAAAATACCAGACTGGCCTTCAAATAAACTTTTAAAAATATCAAAATTTGTAAATTAATTCCAGCAAATATTTAACGTTATTCGTAATCAGGTAAGCAAGTAATCAAATTAATTATTTTATTTTAGTATCAGGATAAAAATGTATTAATACCAAACTCAATTATAAGAAACATGAAAAATTTATCTACCATAGATCATAAACTCAAAAATATATCCAGTGTTCGCCAAACAAAATCAAGTCTTCCGTAGAAATTTCTCCTCCTATTAGAGCGAGAGCGGGCTGCATAAAACCTGGCCGATCGAGTAACAGAATAAAATATTTTTAAACTGTTAGTACTCACAGCGATCATAACAAAAATCACTGTGTACCTGGACAGAAATTGTACACAAGATTTTTATTGGTGAAGAGCACTGAAATTTAATAATACTGGAACACGCACTGGCGGTATAAATGCAAGTCGTGAGAGAAAGCGACCCGCTGGTATCTCTATCCTTGTCGTACAGTACGTTCAAAAAGTTTGTGTCGTAGCATTCATTATTTATAGGAAAACTGAAATTCAAATGAGAGAATTAAATAATGGCATTGTTTCTCATTGTCAAACTAATGCATTTATATACACTTTAATAACTATAATGTAAAATACAGTGCAATATTACATTATATGAAAAAATGGAACAAATGTCAAAAGTTTTAGGTTAAAGTATTCATTATGTACCTAAAAAAGGATAATGGGGTCATAAACCTTTTTTCATTTTATTTTTTCTTTCCTGTAAGTTTGAGTGAAATTATAAATATAGATACTAATTTTAATATTGAAAGGCATTTAGTTATTAAGATACGATTTTTTGAAATTGGCATCCTATTTCAAATTTTTCGCTTGTGACGTCTGCACCTGCGTCATTTTGTTATTCTACGAAACACGTTCTTGCGGAGTAGCGGAGAGCGAGAAACTACACCAACTGTCAAATTGACTGTTATCAGTCATTGTTATTTACTGAGAGGTTTTTACAAATATAGTTTATTCACATTACCTGGGCAAAATAATATAACAAATACACTAAACATAAGTTTAATTTGAAAATCGTTAACTGCAACATATGACTTGAGATGACAGGTGTGATAATGAGATTACCGACATTACCGACAAGCGACAAGATATAGTACAATAAAGTATTTTGTTTTAACACGTTCTAAACCTAAACTCTTTGACTAAAAATGTTATAATTAATGAATATCTAATTTAATTTATCGGAGTATTCATTTTAATAATAATAAGTAATTATTACAACACTGAAAAGCAAGTTATTATTTGTTATCAACACCTCTTTCGCCTTGCCATGCTGTACATTCTATTACAGGATGACATCACGATTTAGCAACCGCGAAACTTCAGAAAGGAAATTATGAACGAAAAGTTGAAAAATTATAAGAAATACTGAATAATATGTGACTGAATTGATCTAAATTTTTATAATTTGTAAAAAAACATAACTTTTTTTTTTAAGTGTATGACCCCATTGCGTATTTGTTTGCCATACAGCTTTACAAAGCTTTGCGCTACAATGTCGTACCATTTTTTTTTATTCAAAAAACACTTATTTTTATTTTACCAATTATAAAAAATGTCAACAGCACAGTTTCTTAAAACACAGCGACTGACTTTTGTATCTGCCTGTACGTGACGTAAATATAGCAGAAGTATTAGATAATGATGGAGATACCTGACGTATACTATCTCTCTCGGCTCGCTTTTTCCATACAAAGAGAGCATGGCAGTGCGCGTTCCAGTATTACTACATTTCAGTGGTGTAGAATTGAAATGTGGAACATGGTTTTTATTGTCATATGAAAATAGTATTTTCTTTAGATTATTCTGTACATACGTCACTTGTTTTGCCATATAACTTATTTGTTAATGAAAATAAAAATTAAACGTATTTATAATGATTTATAGATGTAATTTGGACAAAAAAAAAAAAAAACACTTCATTACAATAAGTTCAAGGAGTACAAGTTCAGAAGGAATATTTATTTTAAAATCAGGTTGTGCATATTTACACAATAAAATTTGAACGAAACATAAAACAAGGATCAATATGGACTAAGATAAGAACATGTTAAGGAAATAAATGAAATTATAGAGCTCGTTTTTTATTGTAAAGGAATTGAGATTACAAAATAAAGAAGCGTATAAAATTATTTAAGACAAAATTTGTTTTATTTTTTGTTGCTTGAATCGTGTCTTCCGTACCCAATTGATTTACCCCATTTGTTGGCATATATTATACAACGAAACAAAATTTAATATATCATATTTCCGTTAATAAAATGAACAATTTACGTTCAGAATGCTTCATACTTTACAATTTCATACTCACGCCCGCTGTTCACAAAGAATAACAAACCAAACATTACACACAAGAGCTAAAAAGATTGTTATTGTATAATTATCTATTATTAAAAATGTAAAAATAAAAAATTAACCTAAAAAATATATAAACAAACAATTTAATTGAATACTTAAAACACCGAACTAAAAGAAAATTAACAAAATAATGTAAAACTATATTGACAAACTAAATAGAACACTTCGTAAAATAATAATATTAATAAAATAAAATATAAAAACGAAAGGAAATGACAGAAACCATCGTAGTGAAACCAGAAGCAAACGGCTCATCGTACTTTGTACGATGGAAATAGAAGGTTTTTTTCATCTCGCACCGCCAGATTTCATCGTACATCGTACAGAAACTCCTAAAAAAAATCATACGAAAATGATGACGCCGTCAATTTCATCTCATAAATATGACACGACTCATATTACTCCAATTCACTGACTATCCGAATCTATTTTCATTGTTTTGTTCTAGTTTATTGCCCTTTTTCTCATTTGGAAGTATGAGCGAAATATTTGACTTGTATTTGTTTGGAGCTTTTATTATTTTATATTTTTTTCTTATGTTTATTACAGTTAAGAGTTTTAGAAGTTTTTGTATTTTTGTTTGTTTATTCGTGCTATTAGTGTATATTTACAGTGTATAGCTATAGCTTTTCTTTCTTTTTGTTTCTGTATTTTTACTTTTTGCTTATTTTCTTGTAGTTATGAAGAAGTGATAAATCTCCAACCCCAGTTTACTTATTTCTTCTTTCAAGCCTTTTCTTCATCCAAATTGAACTAGTTCTTTTATTTTTTGCCTTCTTTTTTTATTTAGAATAGTACATATTGCAAAATAGTTGGCAACTAATTTGAAGGGTTTTTGTTTTATTTTGAATTCGTAAGAATATTTTAATGCATACATAATGTATTATTTATTTCTAACTAATAATTATTATTAATTTAGGTCGACTCAACGAAATTAAAGACTTGTTGAATGACAGATTAGTAATATTTATCAGTGATAATCAAACATTTGACTAAAATATTATTACAGTTTATGCAAGTTTCTTGAATATTTGAATTTCTTACCATGAAAAGTTATTTTAATTCCAATTAAAATAATTTTTTATTTGAAATCGGCACTAAAGTGCTTAAAATTCATCATTAAAAGCTCAGAAATCGTCACTAAAGTAACCCAATATACGAAGATTTTGAGCAACACAGTGTGTTGGCAACCGTAAAATAATTATTGTACAAGTAGGATAATTTTGGCAGACATATGACGTATTGTAGTAAATTTATATGTAAAAATAAACAATATGTGCAAGAAGAATTAACTAATTAATTCCGATGAAGAAATTAAGGACAAAACACATAAATTTGAGTGTTACTTACAATAACTTCAATGTTCGAGGTTGGCAACACTGAGTGTGAGTTTCAATTGACAACTGACAGATGTATAAACTTAACCTATATAATATTTTTTTTACAGTTTTTTTCTAATTTTAGATTTCAAATAAAATTTAATATGTACCGCAGCACTGAAGTTCCTTTTTACCATTCACGATGTTTATTTTCCTCGGCCCTACGGGCCTCGGCAAATAAATTCCATATTCGTAATAAAAAGTTTAACTTCAGTGCCTTGTTACATAAATAACTAAGAAACAATAAAATAGAACATTTATGTGACTACAATTATTCACAACCTCTACTGTTTGAGCTCCACAAACACCTTTACAATGACGTTATCACATTAAAAAAATCATTGTGGCTTAATGAATAGCAATTAAGACTTTTTAAAAGTGTAGGTACTCTTCAATTTAGATAGTGTCCTAAAAAAAAAAACTGTCAATCTTGTAGAAGAAGACGAATAAGAAAATAGTTTCATATGATTTTTGCCATTTGTACAATTTTTTATCTCACAAAAAAAACAAAACTCTTCTTTTCAATCGCACACATATGACAAAAATCATATAGTGTGGAAAAAGGCATTATGTATAACATACCAGCGACACTAATGATCTTTAAAGCCACTCTTCCTAGTAATATAAATAGGTTTATCGAAGTACTCGTATTTGAATTTTCTCTTTCTAAAAATATACAATATTTTACAACAGAAGTTCTCAGAATAAATGTTGATATGAGAATGAATGTTGACACAAGAACAATAGGTATTTATAAAGTGTATCAGAATATTCGTCATTATTATCGCTGTAGATGTGTCAGCGTCTTACTGATTATTTCCACTTATAAATATATTTCTTTCATATCTATCTAAGAGTATATAAAAGTGAACGTGTGTATGTATATACTCAAAATGATTTTGGAGAAGACGCGCGATTCAACCTAAAAAAAAAAAAACATTATAAAGTGAAAAATAACGTAAAGTTTATTGAGGTATGCTAATGTTTAAAAAAAAAATAAACTAGCATTAATAAAAGTATATATTAATGTAATGTACAGTGATTTTATAGTCAATTTTATTCATTTAATGGAATTTTAAATTATTAAAAATAATTGTAGTTCACTTTTTGTTCCCTATGTTGTTGCTATTGGTAAATGATCACGTTTACATACAAAATTCATATCGAACTGTCACTTGACTTTCAGATTTTACTGTGTTGTTAAAATTTGTGCTCCTTGCGCTCCAATGTTTTATAATATGTATGTATAAATATATTGTGTTTATTGCAACAAATCACGTCTAAAAATGGCGGCACGTGTGATTCAACAATCATTTCATTTTCATTTCAACAAAAAAATAGTACGTGACGTCATTATCTTGTGCGTCTTCTCCAAAATCATTTTGGGTATATCTATTTGTTTTTTATAAATTCATACCTTTTGTCAATCACTTGAAATTTTGCACAATTTTTTGAAATGAAAGAAAAGTATTACTCACATTAATAGTTATTTCATTTGTCAAACTAGAGAGGAAAACGTTTCTTTTTCCTACTCAAGCTCGAAGTTTGCCTGATGAGCACAGCGAATGAAGCAATTTCAGAGCGAGAGTGGAAGAAGGACTTCCCTCTCGTGTTAGTCACAAAATTTTTTTTCACGACATGTTTCTAAAAAGGATTTGTTCGAACCTAAAATACAACTGACACGTTAAAAGTTAGGTTATCAAGCGCAAGGCGGTATAGCAGTGTTGCCAATGAACCAATCTTAAATATAAATAAAAATTGTAAAATTGTGATTTAATAAAAAAAATATATATATATGACATAATTGTAAGACAATTTAAATTATGTACATACGAGTATATCACTAAAATAAGAATTTTCAATAAAATTTGGCATTTATAATTTTTACAATATATTTTTTGTAAATAATATTCATATTTGTTACACTTCTATATTTTCCTATCTAAAGAGGAAAAACACATTTTCCTCACTATTTCGGGAGAACAGTGGGATTTCCTGGCATGTCGTAAAAAAATATTTTTTTATGCGATTTAGCCAAAAATGCTTCTTTATCTAGGTTTACTACCCTTGTATTTTCTACACAGTTTAAGTAAAAAAATTTACAAAGTTCAGAAAAATATAACGCAAGAAGGCTACAAATAGGTAATTTTGATCCGATAAGTTGCACTTAAAATAAACACATATTTTCCCATTGTTTATGGTATTTATGCAACCTACAAAATTTGAAGAGTGCTATCGTTGTTATCAAAGCCATAAATTTTCAATATAGGCGTATGTATTTTAAATCCTATAAAATTAATCATTATTTATAATATATTGCTGAAACGAGGGTTGAAAGTGCAAAAAATAGTGTATATACCTCAGGATTGAAGTGCCTTTACCTAATCCCTCAGGTAATTTTTTACTCGCCTTCGGCTCGTGAAATAAACTTTACCCTCGGGATTAAATCATTTTCTTCAGCCCCTTGGTATATAAACTACTATTAAATATCAGGCACGTGTTTAATTTTACCTCTTGCACGTATGCTGGGAGGTATTGTGACGTAAAAAAATTTCAATATTTAGGATCCTTACAATACTGTTACGTTTGTAACGGACGGGTTCGGTGAAGTTTAATAATCAACTATTAAAACAACAATTAAAAGTCCCAAAGAGTTTATTCACTAACACTTATATTTATTTAAACTACTTATATATTTTTACATACTTATTAATAAACACTAAAGAACAACAAATCAATCCTATATACTAATCGGCGTGGGTCTGAACTGTCACTCTATTCATCGACCAGTCTAACAACCGCCATCGGAATCGCCTACAGCCTAAACGGTTTGATGTATTCGGGTGAAACTTTTTTTGGGTGTTTAAGGTCCCTGTGGAACAGTGCCTTTTGCGTGTCTCATATTTTTCTTACACATGATGTGCGAAATATTAAATGCGAAAGACATTAAAATTTTCCATCAAGGGGGGCCTCGGGTTGCTACGAAAGTGTACTTTGTTGATTGTAGTTGTAACTTTTCACAAATTTTTGTTCAATTTGACATATATGACAGATCTGTTTGAAATTTTAAGTATAAATTACATTAATTCTAGACAAATTGAAGAAGAGTTGTAAGTTTGTCTGCATTTAGGATAAAAGTACAAATATCCTATATACTAATCGGCGTGGGTCTGAACTGTCACTCTATTCATCGACCAGTCTAACAACCGCCATCGGAATCGCCTACAGCCTAAACGGTTTGATGTATTCGGGTGAAACTTTTTTTGGGTGTTTAAGGTCCCTGTGGAACAGTGCCTTTTGCGTGTCTCATATTTTTCTTACACATGATGTGCGAAATATTAAATGCGAAAGACATTAAAATTTTCCATCAAGGGGGGCCTCGGGTTGCTACGAAAGTGTACTTTGTTGATTGTAGTTGTAACTTTTCACAAATTTTTGTTCAATTTGACATATATGACAGATCTGTTTGAAATTTTAAGTATAAATTACATTAATTCTAGACAAATTGAAGAAGAGTTGTAAGTTTGTCTGCATTTAGGATAAAAGTACAAATATATGAACTATTTTGAAAATATCTTAAGAGTCAATAAAAAGAATTAAAATTGTAGCTGTCACTTTTCACGAATTAGTGTTCATCATGTCATTTTTGACATATCTGTTTGAAACTGTAAGCATAAATTTAATTAATTCTAGACCAGATGAGAAAGTTTTGTAAATTTAAATGTGTTTAGAATAAATGAGCAAACATGTTTACTAATTTGTAAATTTTTTAAATGTGAATTTTTTTTCATATTTTTTCAAATTTAAAATTAATATGACAGATGTCTGTGTTTGTCAACTTCAATTCTTTTAGGATTTTAGGCGGTAAAATTCATATGAGTTAATTACTTATCTAATATAAAATGATCGTTTTAAATATTTATAATGAATTTCAGAAATATTTTTTTATCATCAGTTGTTTTTTATTTGGATCCTGCAGTTATTTTGGACGATTGTCAATTGTTTTTTATAAAAATTATTTAAATGCTACCGAGTTTGGTATTGAATTAAAGGTCTCGCAGAGGAGATTTGAACTAAAGTGTCAAAAAGTTGTTTTGGACGATTGTCAATTGTTTTCTATAAAAATTATTTAAATCCTACCGTGTTTGGTATTCAATTAAAGGTCTCGCAGAGGAAATTTGAACTCAAGTGTCAAAAAATTGTTTTGGACGATTGTCAATTGTTTTCTATAAAAATAATTTAAATCCTACCGTGTTTGGTATCAAATAAAAGGTCTCGCAGAGAAGATTTAAACTCAAGTGTCAAAAAGTTATTTTGGACGATTGTCAATTGTTTTTTATAAATATTATTTAAATCCTACCGTGTTTGGTATCAAATTAAAGGTATCGCGGAGGAGATTTGAACTCAAGTGTCAAAAAGTTATTTTGGACGATTGTCAATTGTTTTTTATAAATATTATTTAAATCCTACCGTGTTTGGTATCAAATTAAAGGTCTCGCGGAGGAGATTTGAACTCAAGTGTCAAAAAGTTATTTTGGACGAATGTCAATTGTTTTTTATAAATATTATTTAAATCCTACCGTGTTTGGTATCAAATTAAAGGTCTCGCGGAGGAGATTTGAACTCAAGTGTCAAAAAGTTATTTTGGACGATTGTCAATTGTTTTTTATAAATATTATTTAAATCCTACCGTATTTGGTATTAAATAACAGGTCTCGCAGAGAAGATATATGTTATTTAAATCCTACCGTGATTGGTATAAAATGAAGGATATTGCAACTCAAGTGTCAAAAAAGTTATTTTGGTAAATCATCAATTGTTTTTTTATAAATGTTATTTAAATCCTTACGTGTTTGGTATTGAATTAAATATCTCACGGAAGAGATTAAAACTAAAGTGCCAAATAGTAGTAACATAAAAGCGAGAAACTAAGTGACGAGCTTGCTTCGCCCATGCACTGACTTGAAAGCGAGGAACGAAGTGACGAGCTTTCTTCGTCAATGTACTGACATGGAAGCGAGGAACGTAGTGACGAGCTTGCTTCGCCAATTGTTTGGTATTAATTGGAAGTTATTTAAGACTATCAATTTATATTTCCAAATTTTCAGTTGTAAAATAAAAAATTTTCATTTTGATGCTACTTTTACTTTAAATTAGGAAAAGTCGCTATTACACGACAAATTTATTAAAAATAAAGTAAATGCGTTAAATTTGTCGACAATGTAGGGTGCAATTTATTATATATTATTATTGACGGTTCTTTTAAATTGACTAAATAATAATAGAAATGTCAGATTCAGAGAAGTCTTTGTAACATAATCAAATTTAATAAAAATAAAATAAAACCATGAAATTTAGAGAAAAAAAACTTTCCAACTTTTTTTTTATTCTACTTGACTTTAGATTAAGTAACTTTGGTATTACACGATCAAATTTAGTAATAATAGAGTAAATCCGTCAAATTTGTCGACAAAGGAGAATGCAAATTATTGTACATTATTATTTATAATATTTTAAAATTACCAATAGAAATATCACATTGACAAAATTATTTATCACATGATCAAATATTAATTAAGTTGTGTTTGATTTAATTATTTTTTTAAAATCACTTTTTGGGTATCCAAGGAAAGATGTCGAATAGACGGGACAAATGATAATATAAAAAATGGCGGCTGTCGATTATTTTCATAAAAGACATCACAAAAATATAGTGTTTGGTATCGAATGAGAATCTTAAATAGTTAAAGTTTAAATTTTTTAGCTTTGATTGTACTTTGAAATGTAACTGACAAGATAACGTAAGACTGGTTGGTTGGTATTACACGATCAAATTTTATAAAAATTTAAAAAACCACGAAATTTAAAGGAAAAAAATTCCATTACAATTTCACGATTTTATTCTACTTTGACGTTAGATTAGGTAAAGTTGATAATGTGGAATGCAAATTATTATACATTATTATTGGCGGTATTTTTAAATTGCCAAGAAGACAATAGAAATGTCAGATTGGCAAAATATTTGTTATATGATCAAATATAAATAAATAAATTTGTGTTTAATTTAAATTTTTAAATTTTTCTTAGGTATCTAACTTGTGGTGTATGAAATGAAATGTTTTAAGAGTTCCCAGATAATCATTTTTTTAAGTCACTTGAAATCTATTGCAAGGGTAAAAATTCAAACACTTGGTCTTGGTAATACGAGTATCCACGGAAAATTTAATAATTGTGTTTGTTGAAATTTTTTTCGCAAACCGATTCTGATCGGCAATTATTTTTCCTTACAATTCATGAATATTTGCTACCTGTGGGGTACCAAGTACAATGTTTTAGAAGTGTAATATTGAGCCATCTTTATTATAAATCAGTACGATTGGTAAATGCTTTTCTGAAAATTCTCCTAAAGCTAGCTTGTGAAGTATTGAATGTAACGTTTCAGGCTCAAAAAGTTGGAAAAAGTAGTAATGAACCTTCTTTATCACAAATAATTACGATCAGCAATTGCTTTTGTGGAAATTACTAGAAACTTAATTTAGGGATATTAAATGAACTGTTTTAGGCATGGGAAGTTAAGAGACACTGACATGAAAGCGAGGAACGAAGTGACGAGCTTTCCTCGCCATTGTACTGACATGAAAGCGAGGAACGAAGTGATGTGTTTCTTCGCCAATTTACTGACTTGGAAGCAAGGAACAAAGAGACTGCTATCTTCTTTAGTGTCGCGGAGCCTAGGGGTCAGACCTGCGAAGCAGGTCGGACCGCTAGTCCAATATACTATTCGGCAATATCCACTCTATAGATTAGCCAATCTAACAACGGCCATCGGCCACCTCTACAGCCTAGACGGTTTGATGTATTTAGGTGAAACTTTTTTTGGGTGTTAAAGGTCCCTGTGGAACAGTGCCTTTTGCATGTCTCATATTTTTCTTACACATGATGTGCGAAATATTAAATGCGAAAGACATTAAATTTTTCCATCAAGGGGGGCCTCGTATTCCGTGTAGTTTATGTTAAATAAACACGCGTTGCTACCACTGTTAAAAATTCAAAGATAAAGGGAATTGACAGTTCACTCTGAAATTAATTTTGTTATTTTTAAATTGATGTTTAAAAATTTAACAAAATATTAAACATGTACTTTAATTTATTCTAAACAGAAATAAATTTACCATACTTATCTAACTTGTCTACAAATAAAGTAATTTATTTTTACAATTTCAAAGTGAACTGTCAATACACTTTATCTTTAATTGTTTGAAAAAAAGAATGACAACTTGTCATTTTTGACAGTTCACTTCGAAGTTTTAATTATACATTACTTTAATTGTAGACAAGTTAGATAAATTTGGCAAATTTATTTGTGTTTAGAATAATAGTGCGTACATTGTTTACTATTTTGTAATTTTTTTAAATGTGAATTTTTTTTTATATTTATTTCAAATTCAAAATAAATATGACAGATGTCTTTGTTCGTCAACCATGATTCTTTTAAGGATTTTAGGCGGTAAAATTCAAATTCTTATCTAACACAAAAAAGTTGAAAATTATTTTTCACTTCATAGATGGTTTCTTTTCCGCGTCAAAAAATACACAGATGTCTCTGCTCGACAACCTTGATGCTTCCAAGTATTTTAGGCGGTAAAATTTAAATAAGTTTATTACTTATTTAATATAAAAAGATCGTTTTAAATATTTATTTAATTTCAGAATAATTTTTTTTATCATGAGTTGTTTTTCATTTCTAATACTGCCGTGGTTAGTACTAAATTAAAAGTTTCACGTTCGAGATTTAAAATAAAGTGACGATTGTCAATTGTTTTTTACAAATATTTTTTAAATCCTACTGTGTTTGGTATTGAATTAAAGGTCTCGCAGAGGAGATTTGAACTCAAGTGTCAAAAAGTTATTTTGGACAATTGTCAATTGTTTTCTATAAATATTATTTAAATCATACCGTGTTTGGTATTGAATTAAAGGTCTCGCAGAGGAGATTTGAACTTAAGTGTCAAAAAGTTGTTTTGGACGATTGTCAATGGGGTATGTGACCATAATCGAATTTCAATGTATACGCCATAGAATATGAATGTTCTTCATTGTAGTTTCTTATTACAACAATAAAAACTGTCAATTATTTTGTAATAGTAAAGTTATTAGCAATTTTGTGTTTAGGAGAAGGGATATGTGACGTCACTGTGGCCGTACGCATGGCCCGCTGATATATATCTATTTCTTTCCTCTACAGTATCTCTGTCTTTTTCTAGCACCATACCTACCGCCGCAATCTATTCAGAAGACACAGTGACGTCTCACATTCCCTCTCCAAATATTTAAAAATTAATTTCTCGTTAACTATAAACAATTAATTGATTTAAAAAAATACGGGTATTTTATTTTTTTTTTTTTATCTAGTATCATGTAATGTCAGAAAAAAAATTGGTCACATACCCCATTGTTTTTTATAAACATTATTTAAATCCTACCGTGTTTGGTATTAAATAAAAGGTCTCGCAGAGAAGATTTTAACTCAAGTGTCAAAAAGTTATTTAGGACGATTGTCAATTGTTTTTTATAAATTCTATTTAAATCCTACCGTGTTTGGTATCAAATTAAAGGTCTCGCGGAAGAGATTTGAACTCAAGTGTCAAAAAGTTGTTTTGCACGATCGTTAGTTGTTTTGTATATATGTTATTTAATTCCTACCGTGTTTTGTATCAAATTAAAGGTCTCGCGGAGGAGATTTGAACTCAAGTGTCAAAAAGTTATTTTGGACGATTGTCAATTGTTTTTTATAAATATTATTTAAATCCTACCGTGTTTGGTATCAAATTAAAGGTCTCGCGGAAGAGATTTGAACTCAAGTGTCAAATAGTTGTTTTGGACGATCGTTAATTGTTTTGTATATATGTTATTTAATTCCTACCGTGTTTGGTATTCAATTAAAGATCTCGCAGAGTAGATTTGAACTCAAGTGTCAAAAAATTGTTTTGGACGATTGTCAATTGTTTTCTATAAAAATTATTTAAATCCTACCGTGTTTGGTATTAAATAAAAGGTCTCGCAAAGAAGATATATGTTATTTAAATCCTACCGTGATTGGTATCAAATTAAAAGTCTCATGAAGGATATTTCAACTCAAGTGTCAAAAAGTTATTTTTGTAAATCATCAATTGTTTTTTTATAAATGTTATTTAAATCCTTACGTGCTTGGTATTGAATTAAATATCTCACGGAAGAGATTTGAACTAAAGTGCCAAATAGTAGTAACATAAAAACGAGAAACAAAGTGACGAGCTTACTTTGCCCATGCACTGACTTGAAAGCGAGGAACGAAGTGACGAGCTTTCTTCGTCAATGTACTGACATGGAAGCGAGCAACGTAGTGACGAGCTTTCTTCGTCAATGTACTGACATGAAAGCGAGAAACGTAGTGACGAGCTTGCTTCGCCAATTGTTTGGTATTAATTGGAAGTTACTAAAGACTATCAATTTATATTTCTACATTTTCAGTTGTACAATAAAAAATTTTCATTTTGATGCTACTTTTACTTTAAACTAGGAAAAGTCGCTATTACACGACAAATTTATTAAAAATAAAGTAAATGCATTAAATTTGTCGACAATGTAGGGTGAAATTTATTATATATTATTATTGACGGTTCTTTTAAATTGACAAGATAATAATAGAAATGTCAGATTTAGAGAAGTCTTTGTAACATAATCAAATTTAATAAAAATAAAATAAAAATATGAAATTTTGAGAAAAAAAAAGTTTCCAACCTTTTTGTTTTATTTTACTTGACTTTACAATAAGTAACTTTGGTATTACACGATCAAATTTAGTAATAATAAAGTAAATCCGTCAAATTTGTAGACAAAAGAGAATTCAAATTATTGTACATTATTATTGATATTTTAAAATTACCAATAGAAAAATCAGATTGACAAAATTATTTATCACATGATCAAATATTAATTAAGTTGTGTTTGATTTAATTATTTTTTAAAATCACTTTTTGGGTATCCAAAAAAAGATGTCGAATAGACGGGACAAATGATAATATAAAAATTGGCGGCTGTCGAATATTTTCATAAAAAACATCACAAAAATATAGTGTTTGGTATCAAATGAGAATCTTTAATAGACAAGTTAAAATTTTTTTGCTTTGATTGTACTTTGAAATGTAACTGACAAGATAACGTAAGACTGGTTGGTTGGTATTACACGATCAAATTTTATACCTAAAAATTTTAAAAACCGCGAAATTTAAATGAAAAAAATTCCATTACAATTTCACGATTTTATTCTACTTTGACGTTAGATTAGGTAAAGTCGACAATGTGGAATGCAAATTATTATACATTATTATTGGCGGTATTTTTAAATTGCCAAGAAGACAATAGGAATGTCAGATTGGCAAAATATTTGTTATATGATCCAATATTAATGTAATTTGTGTTTAATTTAAATTCTTAATTTTTTTTTTTTTTTTAGGTATTTAACTTGTGGTGTATGAAATAAAATGTTTTAAGAGTTCCCAGATAATCATTTTTTTTAAGTCACTTGAAATCTATTGCAAGGGTAAAAATTCAAACACTTGGTCTTGGTAATACGAGTATCCACGGAAAATTTAATAATTGTGTTGTAATTTTTTTCGCAAACCGATTCTGATTGGCAATTATTTTTCCTTACAATTCATGAATATTTGCGACCTGTGGGGTACCAAGTAAAATGTTTTAGAAGTGAAATATTGAGCCATCTTTATTATAAATCAGTACGATTGGCAAATGCTATTCTGAAAATTCCCCTAAAGCTAGCTTGTGAAGTATTGAATGTAACGTTTGTGGCTCAAAAAGTTGGAAAAAGTAGTGATGAACCTTCTTTATCACAAATAATTACGATCAGCAATTGCTTTTGTGGAAATTACTAGAAACTTATCTTAGGGATATTAAATGAACTGTTTTAGGGATGGGAAGTTAAGAGACACTGACATGAAAGCGAGGAACGAAGTGACGAGCTTTCCTCGCCATTGTACTGACATGAAAGCGAGGAATGAAGTGATGTGTTTTCTTCGCCAATTACTGTCTTGGAAGCGAGGAACAAAGAGACTGCTATCTTCTTTAGTGTCGCGGAGCCTAGGGGTCAGACCTGCGAAGCAGGTCGGACCGCTAGTCCTATATACTAATCGGCGTGGGTCTGAACTGTCACTCTATAGATTAGCCAATCTAACAACGGCCATCGGCCACCTCTACAGCTTAGACGGTTTGATGTATTCGGGTGAAACTTTTTTTGGGTGTTAAAGGTCCCTGTGGAACAGTGCCTTTTGCGTGTCTCATATTTTTCTTACACATGATGTGCGAAATATTAAATGCGAAAGACATTAAATTTTTCAATCAAGGGGGGCCTCGGGTTGCTACGAAAGTGTACTTTGTTGATTGTAGTTGTAACTTTTCACAAATTTTTGTTCAATTTGACATATATGACAGATCTGTTTCAAATTTTGAGTAAAAATTACATTAATTCTAGACAAGTTGAAGATGTTTTGTAAATTTATCTGTGTTTAAAATAAATGATTGAACATGTGTACTATAATGTAAATATATTAAAAGTGAATTTGAAAAATTAAAATTGTAGCTGTCACTTTTCACGAATTTGTGTTCATCCTATCATTTTTGACATATCTGTTTGAAACTGTAAGTATAAATTGAATTAATTCTGGATCAAATGAAAAAGTTTTGTAAATTTATATGTGTTTAGAATAAAAGAGCAAACATATTTACTAATTTGTAAATTTTTTAAATGTGAATTTTTTTTTACATTTTTTTCAAATTTAAAATTAATATGACAGATGTCTGTGTTCATCAACTTCGATTCTTTTAAGGATTTTAGGCGGTAAAATTCAAATGAGATAATTTCTTATCCAACACAAAAAAGTTGGAAATTATTTTCCACTTTATATATGGTTCCTTTTCCTTCTCAAATAATACAACAGATGTCTTTGCTCGACAACCTCGATGCTTCTAAGTATTTTAGGCGGTAAAATTTAAATAAGTACATTACTTATCTAATATAAAAATTTCGTTTTAAATATTTATAATCAATTTCAGAATTATTTTTTTTTATCATCAGTTTTTATTTCTAATCCTGCCGTGTTTGGTACTAAATTAAAAGATTCACGTTAGAGATTTAAAATAAAGTGTCATAAAGAGGACGATTGTCTTGTGTTTTTTATAAATGTTATTTAATTCCTACCGTGTTTGGTATTGAATTAAAGGTCTCGCAGAGGAGATTTGAAATCAAGTATCATAAAGTTGTTTTGGGCGATTGTCAATTGTTTTTTATAAATATGATTTAAATCCTACCGTGTTTGGTATCAAATTAAAGGTCTCGCCTAGGAGATTTGAACTCAGGTGTCAAAAAGTTGTTTTGGACGATTGTCAATTGTTTTTTATAAATATTATTTAAAACCTACCGTGTTTGGTATCAAATTAAAGGTCTCGCGGAGGAGATTTGAACTCAAGTGTCAAAAAGTTGTTTTGGACGATTGTCAATTGTTTTTTATAAATATCATTTAAAACCTACCGTGTTTGGTATTAAATTAAAGGTCTCGCGGAGCAGATTAGAACTCAAGTGTCAAAAAGTTGTTTTGGATGATCGTTAATTGTTTTGTATAAATGTTATTTATTTCCTGCCGTGTTTGGTATCAAATAAAAGGCCTCGCGGAAGAGATTTGAACTCAAGTGTCAAAAAGTTGTTTTGGGCGATTGTAAATTGTTTTTTATAAATATTATTTAAGTCTTAACGTGTTTGGTATTAAATTAAATATCTCACGGAAGAGAATTAAACTGAAGTGCCAAATAGTAGTAACATGAAAGCGAAAAACGAAGCAACGAGATTTCTTCGTCAATGTACTGACATGGAAACGAGGAACATAGTGATGAGCTTGCTTCGCTGATGCACCGACTTGAAAGCGAGGAACGAAGTGACGAGCTTTCTTCGTCTAGTACTGACATGGAAGCGAGGAACGTAGTGACGAGCTTGCTTCGCCGATGCATTGACATGGAAGCGAGGAACGAAGTGACGAGCTTTCTTCGTCAATGTACTGACATGGAAGCGAGGAACGTAGTGACGAGCTTGCTTCGCCAATTGTTTGGAATAAATTGGGAGTTATTTAAGACTACTCAATTTATTTTTCTACATTTTCAGTTGTAATCTTCTTCAGTGACGCGGAGCCTAGGGGACAGACCTGCGAAGCAGGTCGGACCGCTAGTCCCATATACTAAAAGGCAAAATTCATTCTCTATATATATATATTTTCATCTGCCTAGTAACAATTTGTGCGCAGCTCTAGAGCCTAGACGGATTGACAGATTTCAGTGAAACCTTTACCGGTACTTAGAGATTTTTTGGGAATAGCGCCTTTTCATGAATTCACATTTTTCTTACACATGATGTGCGAGATATTAAATAAATAAGGTTATGGATCAAAGTGTGCGGGTTGCTACGAAAGTGGAGTTTGTTGATTATGGTTGTAACTTTACAAAAATTTATGTTCAATTTGTCAATTCTGACAGATCTATTTCAAAAATTAAGTATAAATTACATATATTCTAGACAACTTGAAGATGTTTTGTAAATTAATATGTGTTTTGAATAAATAAGCAAACATGTGTACTATTTTGAAAATATTTTAAAAGTCAGTTAAAAAAATTAAAATTGTAGCTGTCACTTTTCACAAATTTTTGTGCAACTAGTTATTTTTGACATTTCTGTCTGAAATGCTAAATATAAATTACGAGTACTTTAATTGTAGTCTATTTAGACAAGTTTGGTAATTCATTTGTGTTTAGAATAAATGAGGAACCTTATTATTATTTTGTAATTTTTTTTAAATTTAAAATAAATATGACAGATGTCTTTGTTCGTCAACCTCGATTCTTTTAAGGATTTTAGGCGGTAAAATTCAATTGAGTTAACTTCTTATCTAATAATAAAAAGTTGAAAACTATTTTTCACTTTATAGCTGGATTCTTTTTCTTCTCAAAAAATACAACAGATGTCTCTGCTCGACAACATCGATGCTTCTAAGTATTTAAGGCGGTAAAATTTAAACAAGTTAATTACTTATCTAATATAAAAAAGTTCGTTTTAAATATTTATAATACATTTCAGATTTTTTTTTATCTAAATTCGTAGAATTGTCAAAAAGTTATTTTAAACAATCATCAGTTGTTTTTTATTTCTAATCAAGTGTCACAACATTATTTTACACGATCGTTAATTGTTTTTTCTAAATGTTATTTAAATTCTGCCGTGTTTGGCATTAAATTGAAGGTCTCACTCATCAGATTTAAACTCAAGTGTCAAAAAATTATTTTTGGACGATCGTCATTTGTTTTTTATAAATGTCATTTAAACCTACCGTGTTTGGTATTGAAATTAATGTCTCAATCATCAGATTTAAACTCAAGTGTCAAAAATTTATTTTGGATGATCGTTAATTGTTTTTATAAATGTTATTTAAATCCTACCGTGTTTGGAATCAAATTACAGGTCTCGGAGAAGAGGTTTGAACTCAAGTGTCAAAAAGTTGTTTTGGGTGATTGTCAATTGTTTTGTATAAATGTTATTTAAATCCTACCGTGTTTGGTATTGAATTACAGGTCTCACTCATGAGATTTAAACTCAAGTATCAAAAATTTATTTTGGACGATCGTTCATTGTTTTTATAAATGTTATTTAAATCCCACCGTGTTTGGAATCAAATTACAGGTCTCGGAGAAGAGGTTTAAACTCAAGTGTCAAAAAGTTGTTTTGGGTGATTGTCAATTGTTTTGTATAAATGTTATTTAAATCCTACTGTGTTTGGTATCGAATTACAGGTCTCACACATGAGATTTAAACTCAAGTATCAAAAATTTATTTTGGACGATCGTTAATTGTTTTTATAAATGTTATTTAAATCCCACCTTGTTTGGAATCAAATTACAGGTCTCGGAGAAGAGGTTTGAACTCAAGTGTCAAAAAGTTGTTTTGGGTGATTGTCAATTGTTTTGTATAAATGTTATTTAAATCCTACCGTGTTTGGTATTGAATTACAGGTCTCACTCATGAGATTTAAACTCAAGTATCAAAAATTTATTTTGGACGATCGTTCATTGTTTTTATAAATGTTATTTAAATCCCACCGTGTTTGGAATCAAATTACAGGTCTCGGAGAAGAGGTTTAAACTCAAGTGTCAAAAAGTTGTTTTGGGTGATTGTCAATTGTTTTGTATAAATGTTATTTAAATCCTACTGTGTTTGGTATCGAATTACAGGTCTCACACATGAGATTTAAACTCAAGTATCAAAAATTTATTTTGGACGATCGTTAATTGTTTTTATAAATGTTATTTAAATCCCACCTTGTTTGGAATCAAATTACAGGTCTCGGAGAAGAGGTTTGAACTCAAGTGTCAAAAAGTTGTTTTGGGTGATTGTCAATTGTTTTGTATAAATGTTATTTAAATCCTACCGTGTTTGGTATTGAATTACAGGTCTCACTCATGAGATTTAAACTCAAGTATCAAAAATTTATTTTGGACGATCGTTCATTGTTTTTATAAATGTTATTTAAATCCCACCGTGTTTGGAATCAAATTACAGGTCTCGGAGAAGAGGTTTAAACTCAAGTGTCAAAAAGTTGTTTTGGGTGATTGTCAATTGTTTTGTATAAATGTTATTTAAATCCTACTGTGTTTGGTATCGAATTACAGGTCTCACACATGAGATTTAAACTCAAGTATCAAAAATTTATTTTGGACGATCGTTAATTGTTTTTATAAATGTTATTTAAATCCCACCTTGTTTGGAATCAAATTACAGGTCTCGGAGAAGAGGTTTGAACTCAAGTGTCAAAAAGTTGTTTTGGGTGATTGTCAATTGTTTTGTATAAATGTTATTTAAATCCTACCGTGTTTGGTATTGAATTACAGGTCTCACTCATGAGATTTAAACTCAAGTATCAAAAATTTATTTTGGACGATCGTTCATTGTTTTTATAAATGTTATTTAAATCCCACCGTGTTTGGAATCAAATTACAGGTCTCGGAGAAGAGGTTTAAACTCAAGTGTCAAAAAGTTGTTTTGGGTGATTGTCAATTGTTTTGTATAAATGTTATTTAAATCCTACTGTGTTTGGTATCGAATTACAGGTCTCACACATGAGATTTAAACTCAAGTATCAAAAATTTATTTTGGACGATCGTTAATTGTTTTTATAAATGTTATTTAAATCCCACCTTGTTTGGAATCAAATTACAGGTCTCGGAGAAGAGGTTTGAACTCAAGTGTCAAAAAGTTGTTTTGGGTGATTGTCAATTGTTTTGTATAAATGTTATTTAAATCCTACCGTGTTTGGTATTGAATTACAGGTCTCACTCATGAGATTTAAACTCAAGTATCAAAAATTTATTTTGGACGATCGTTCATTGTTTTTATAAATGTTATTTAAATCCCACCGTGTTTGGAATCAAATTACAGGTCTCGGAGAAGAGGTTTAAACTCAAGTGTCAAAAAGTTGTTTTGGGTGATTGTCAATTGTTTTGTATAAATGTTATTTAAATCCTACTGTGTTTGGTATCGAATTACAGGTCTCACACATGAGATTTAAACTCAAGTATCAAAAATTTATTTTGGACGATCGTTAATTGTTTTTATAAATGTTATTTAAATCCCACCTTGTTTGGAATCAAATTACAGGTCTCGGAGAAGAGGTTTGAACTCAAGTGTCAAAAAGTTGTTTTGGGTGATTGTCAATTGTTTTGTATAAATGTTATTTAAATCCTACCGTGTTTGGTATTGAATTAAAAGTCTCGCTCATGAGATTTAAACTCAAGTGTCAAAAAATTATTTTGGACGAACGTCAATTGTTTTTTATAAATGTTATTAAAATCCTACAGTATTTGGAATCAAATGAAAGGTTTCGCAAAAGAGGTTTGAACTTAAGTGTCAAAAAGTTGTTTTGGGCGATAGTCAATTGTTTTGTATAAATGTTATTTAAATCCTACAGTGTTTGGAATCAAATTAAAGGTCTCGCAGAGGAGGTTTGAACTAAAATGTCAAAAAGTTGTTTTGGGCGTTTTTCAATTGTTTTGTGTAAATGTTATTTTTATCCTACCGTCTCATGGAGCGGATTTAAACTTAAGTATCAAAAAGTTATTTTGCACGATCGTCAATTGTTTGTTAATTAATTAAGTGTCACAAAAAAGTATCATGGAAGCGAGGAACGAAGTGACGAGCTTGCTTCGCCGATGTACTGACATGCAAGCGAGGAACGAATTGACGAGCTTTCTTCGGCAATTTACTGACTTGGAAGCGAGGAACGTAGCGATGAGCTTGCTTCGCCATTTGTTTGGTATTAAATGGTACTTATTTAAGACTACTCATTTTATTTTTCTACAGTTGCAACCTTCTTTAGTGACGCGGGTTTCAAAAGACCGGTGTCGAATAGACTGAATAAATGATAATATAAAAATGGAGGCTGGCCGATTGTTTTTATAAAAGTCATTAGAAAAATGTGTTTGGTATCATATAAGAATCTTGATGGACAAGTTTTAATTTTTTCGCTTGGATTGTACTTTGAAGTGTAACTGACAAGCTGACGTAAGACTGGATAAGGTTGGTATTACACGAACAAAATTAGTAAAAATAATGTATATCTGCCAAATTTGTCAATATGAATTGCAAATTATTATACATTATTATTGACGGTATTTCTAAATTGCCAAGAAGATAATAGAAATGTCAGATTGACAAAAGTCTTCATTACATGATCAAATATTAATGCAAGTTGTATTTAATATAAAATTCTTTTAAAAATCACATATTCGGTATCGAAAGAAAGGTCGAAATGACGTAATTTTATCAAAAATCGTTACAATCGACAATTGTTTAAACTTTAAAAAAAAATTGTAGATACCTAACTTGTAGTTTATCTAAGTAAATGTTTCAGGAGTTGGCAGATAGTTATTTTTTTAAAGTAAATTTAAATCTATTGTAGGGGTAAAAATAAAATACTTTATCTTGGTAATGTCCACAAAAATCTATTATATTTGTTGAAATTTTTTCCGCAAACCAATTATGATCGTCAATTGTTTTTCATTAAAATTCATGAATATGCGACCTGTGGAGTACCAAGTGAAATATTGAGGAACTTAGAAATGACCCATCTTTATTACAAATCAGTACGATTGGCAATTAATTTACTGAAAATTTCCCTAAACCTAGCTTGTGGAGTATTGAATGCAATGGTTTAGGCTCAAAAAGTAGGAAAAAGTAGTGATGAAACCTCTTTGTCATAAATAATAACGATCAGTAATTGTTTTTGTGGTAATTACTAAAAACCTAACTTAGGGGTATTTAATGCCAATGCACTGACATGAAAGCGAGGAACGAAGTGACGAGCTTTCTTCGCCAATTTACTAACAAGGAAGCGGGGAACAAAGAGACAAATTTTATTCGACAATTGTTTGGTAACAAATTTAAGGTATTTGATTAAACTTCCAATTTATTTTCCTATAGTTTTAGTTGCTATCTTCTTTAGAGTCGCGGAGCCTAGGGGTCAGACCTGCGAAGCAGGTCGGACCGCTAGTCCTATATACTAATCGGCTAGAGTATTTCTCTATACTTTCATCTGCTTAGTAACCAAATATGTGCCGCCCTCTAGAGCCTAGACGGTTTGATGGAATCGCGTGAAACCTATTTGGGGATGTAAAGAATTTTTTGGAGTAGTGCCTTTTGAGGATTTCAGATTTTTAGTACACATGATGTGCGAGATATTAAATAAAAAAGGCGGAAATGCGTTTACGGATCAGAGTGTGTATGTTGCTATGAAAGTGAACTTTGTTGATTTTAAAATGAATAACAGTTTGAATGTCAGTTTTGACGTTTAAATTGACATGTTATTTTAAATGAATAGCAGTTTGAATGTCACGTTTGACGTTTCAATTTACAGGTATTTAAACAAATTTTACATCATTTCAGGAAGTTACGAAAGTTATTTGGTATCTATTATTTAATGTGAAAAGATAAAGAAAATATAGGCATAAAACGGCGAACATTGAAATTTCTCTCAGTAGGAATCACAATGGAATACATAATTTCTTTCAATAGAAAATTCTGAATTTCGAGCAATGAGAAATACACAACTTTTACACTAAATTCGAAAAATCTCTGAACAACGATCACAAAATTCCCCCAATAAAAAAATACAACTTTCGTCACTGGTTAACACACAACTTTCCCCAATGAAAAACATATAACTTTCGTGAGTGGTTAACACACAACTTCCCTCAATGAAAAACATATAACTTTCGTAAGTGGTTAACACACAACTTCCCTCAATAAAATCAAACAATTTTGTCAGTGGTTAACACACAACTTTCCTCAATAAAACACAAGCAACTTTCGTCAGTGCGAAACACACAACTTCCTTCAAAACTTGTACTGACATGAAAGCAAAGAAAGAGACGAGCTAGCTCCGCGTATGTATTGACATGGAAGCGAGGAATGGAGTGACGAGCTTGCTTCGCAGATGTACTGACATGGAAGCGAGGAACGCAGTGACGAGCTTGCTTCCCCAATTGTTGGAATTAAATGAAAATATTTCAGCGATGAACAAACAACTACCCTCTATGGAAACATACAACTTCCGTCAGTGGTAAACACACAACTTCTCTCAATGGAATACATACAACTTTTGTCAGTGGTAAACACACAACTTTCCTTCTTGGAAAACATACAACTTTTGTCAGTGGTAAACACACAACTTCCCTCAATGAAAAACATACACCTATCGTCAGTGTTTAACGCACAATTTCCCTCAATGAAAAACATAAAACTTTTACCAGTGTTATAACACATAACTGCCCTCACTGCAAAGCATACAACTTTTGTCAGTGGTAAACACACAACTTCCCTCAATGAAAATCATTCAACTTTCGTCAGTGGTTAACACACAACTTCTCTCAATTAAAAACATACAACTTGTGTTATTGGTAAATACACAAATTCCCTCAATGAAAAACATACTACTTTTTTCAGTGGTTAACACACAAATTCCCTTAATAAAAAGCATACAATTTTTGTCAGCAGGAAACACACAACTTATCTTAAAAGTTGTACTGACATGGAAGGGAGGAACGAAGTGACAACTTCCCTCAATGGAAAACATGCAACTTTTGTCAGTGGTAAACACACAACTTCGCTCAATGGAAAACATACAACTTTTGTCAGTGGTAAACACAAAACTTCCCTCACTGCAAAGCATACAACTTTTGTCAGTGGTAAACACACAACTCCCCTCAATGAAAACCATTTAACTTTCGTCAGTGGTTAACACACAGCTTCCCTTAATTAAAAACATACAACTTGTGTTATTGGTAAATACACAAATTCTCTCAATTAAAAACATACTTTTGTCAGTGGTAAACACACAACTTTCCTCATTAAAAAACATACAACTTTTGTCAGTGATTAACACACAACTACCCTCAATGAAAAACATACAATATTCGTCAGTGGTTAACACACAACTTCCCTCAATGGAAAACATGCAAATTTTGTCAATGGTAAACAGACAACTTTTGTCAGTGATTAACACACAACTTCTCTTAATGAAAAACATTCAACTTTTGTTAATGGTAAACACACAACTTCCCTCATTGAAAAACATTCAAGTTTCGTCAGTGGTTTACACGCAACTTCCCACAATTCATTGTATTTCAATACATACAACTTTCGTCGGTGGTTAACACACAACTTCCCTCAACAAAAACATACATATTTCGTCAGTGGTTAACACACAATTTCCCTCAGTGAAAAACATACATCTTTCGTCAGTGGGAAACACACAACTTCTCACAAATATTGTAATGACATGGAAGCTAGGAACGAAGTGATTAACTTGCTTCGCCAATTGATGTAATCGAATGAAAATATTTCAGTGGTCAACAACCAAATCCCCTCTACGGAAAACACATAACTTCCCTCAATGAAAAACATACAACATATGTTAGTGGGAACCACATATCTTCCCTCAATAAAAAACATACAACTTAAGTCAGTGGTTAACACACAACTTTCTTCAAAGAAATACATACAACTTTCGTCAATGGAAAACACACAACTTCCCTCAATAGAAAACATATATCTTTCGTCAGTGGTTAACACACAATTTCCCTCAATGAAAACCATACATTTTTCGTTGGTAAACACTCAACTTTTCACAAAAATTGTACTGACAACGAAGTGACGAGCTTGCTTCGCCAATTATTGGTATCAAATGAAAATATTTCAGTGTTTAACAAACAACTTCTCTCAGTGGAAAACACACAACTTCCCTTTATGAAAAACATAGAACTTTCGTCCATGAACAGCGCACAATTTCCCTCAATAAAAAATATACAATTTTCCTCAGTGGGAAACACACAACTTCTCTTAAAACTTGTGCTGACATGGAAGTGAGGAACGAAGTGTCGAGCTTGCTTCGCCCATGTACTGACATGGAAACAATGTCAATCGTATTACTCCTACACTTTTAGTTGCCATCTTCTTCAGTGTTGCGGAACCTAGGGGTCAGACCTGCGAAGCAGGTCGGACCGCTAGTAATAAACTAAGAATATTACACAAGAAATATTTATTAACACTATTTATATTCACTACGCAAACGTTTTATTTATTTCCACTATATTCGATACTTCCGGAACAGCGTGTGAAGTCGAGTGCCCCACTGGGTAGGCTAGCGTGTTTATATAGCTGTTACACTGGCAGTCTAGAAAAATCTAGTAGTTTCGGTAATAAAACAATTCGAGAACTTGCTCGAACGATGAGTCATCGTCGTGCGCTGACTGTCCAGGGCCGTACTGGCCCGTTACAATACGATTTCATTATTTTTACGATGACGTCTGTATGTGAGACGATATCATTTTCATATTTCATTTTTATAATTTACAGGATTAAGTTACATGCTGATTAGATTTTGGTAGCCTTCCATCAAATGAAAGTGCTAGCTTTTTGTATCTTAAATTCTTAATAAATAATTAATTTGAATAAATGTTGTTTGATATGCTGATTACGAATATAAAAGAATTTTTTTTTAATTTGAAAAATTAAGGATTGTTGACCTAAAACATTTTTTTGTAGTACTGCACTGGATTCGCTTTCCTATTAAACACAAACAATGAAGTAGGTAATCAACAATTTAAATTACATAATACTAGTAAAATAAACAAACAAAATTTAATTATTTTTAATGAAACAATAATTATTAACATAAATCATCCACCCAGTGGCAGTGGCAACGAAAAATTTTGGACTGGGAAATATGGAAAATAATTTTGGGATTAAAAAAAAAATTCTTTTTGATCGTAATCAGCATATCAAATAACATATACCATTAACGTATGTACCTCAAGCTATGAAACATCCTGTTTTTAAAAAGATCTGGAATAATATTAGCTACAATATTTATTTGAAACTTTTTTGTACCATTTAAAAGTTCTTTAGCGGGGATTACGTGAAGGTGTCATCATGTTTTTTATCATTTATTTTTCTTGTATCTTCTAAGTAAATATTCGTCTTTTAATGACTTGCAAATATTTACGATTACATCAACCATAACATTTTATATTTGGCAATACAGAGCTGAAATATTCAACTGTTTATCATCGGAACTGTAAAAGCAGGAAAGTTGTATATAATCATTCTAAAAATAGTCAAATTACGTAACTACTCGAACACAAAACACGACAGACGCTTGCTTTTTTTCATTTTTATTTGATGTATAAATATTTAGAAGTAAATTGTAGATCTGTTTTGTTTTATGTGCTTTTAAGGTGCAACACACGCTATGAAGTTTGACAGGAACGACAATAAAATTTAAAAACATGAAATTATTAATTAAGTTTGTAAATTAATTGAAATGTTATTGTTCCTTGATTATTGCACTCTTGTTTTATAATCTTTAAACTTTTCACAGAGTATTAAAATTTAACAATAATTATAAAAAACATAAGTGTCTCATTTTTTGCTCCGCATATATCAGCACCTCAGAAGTAAACTGTATTAAGTCACAAAGGGAAATATGTACCAAGTGACATGCAACTATCTACCGCTCGAGCAAATTTGTACTTAATACAGTTTAAATCCGTCTATTTTTAGAACGGGTTCAGTTTCGACTTAATACTGTTTACCTCTAGATAGAACATATAATTTTAAATGCTAGTACTATTATGTCAAATTTAGAAAAAATGTGACTTAATACACTTTACCTCTGAGGTGCTGATGTGGAAAATCAAATGTAATTTGTTATTTACTATAAATATATTTACTATAAGGAGTCAAAGTTATCTATATTGAATGCGGTTGAACTGTAGTTCAATAGGACCTTGAATTGGTGTAGTAGTGGACTGTATAATATTGAATTCAATTCTTTTATTTATTTAATGATTTGCTTTACACAAATTACAACACAAAAAAAATGTGGCCCGTACGCCATGTTTTTTCTTGACACCCTTCTCGCCTACTGCGTTCGTTTGTGTCTCGAAGCCTAGGTGCGTTCGCTGAGCACTTTTTTTAATGATTGAAATAAGAACTGGTTATGAACATATATTATAATGGAATCTATTTAATTCGAAGTAAATTATTGTTAAGAATTCTCAATTTTTTCTTTGCGACTGACTTTTTTGAAATTAGATCATTTGTTTGTTTAAAAATATTTGTTTATTTAAAGCAATCGTGTTTCGTGTAAGATGAAATATGCAAAATTTTACTTGCTTGTACGTAGTATAATAGTGGAAGTTTAATTGACACATAAACCAATAAACTCAATTTATTTCGAATATGAAATCAACTACAACATATATTTCAAATAAATATGTTGCCAATAATATTTAGAATAAAAAATATGTTTTACTTCTAATTTATAGAAAACAAAAACATATATTTATTAGTGTATTTTGTAAAATTAAACCTGGTCAAGGAAAAAATAATCGGGAAACCTTCGTGCAGATGCTCAAGAAAATGATTAGTAATTAAATATATATTACGGCTACGGTTTCTAAAAATCTGCTGAACGGAAAATTTGATACTTGTAGCACTGTCAAGTTATTTTGAATTTTGAAATATCTCATTAAGATACGGTTTAATGACAATTTTTGTTTGAAAAATATAAATATACTTTTGCGCGATCTCCAATTGTTTTTATAGTAGTTAGCATACTTTCCAGTTTGGTATCAAATTAAAATTTTTTGAAGGGGGAATTTGTATTATCAGTTCATTTAACAATTTTGAACTTCGCGGTGCTATATTTATATATCATTTGTTTGTATTTATTTATAGCTGTATTCTTTTTGGAAAGTTTTAGCTCAACTCAGTTGATAAGTGAGTTGAGATGAACTGAGCTGAGCTGAGCTGAAAGGCATCCAAAAAGAACAGCATTTTATGTATAGAAAGGTGGGTTTGAACAAGAATATACACACTTTTGCTATGAAAATATTTTACTATAAGTTTACACATTTAATATAACAATGAAATAGATCGACATATTTTGGTTATTGTAGCATTTTGGTGCACATAACCTAATAAATATGACAGTTCTCCAGATAACACAAACCAAACATTACCCCTTCCACCGAACTGAGTTGCGTAGATCATTTTGAGTTTATTTCACGGGTGGTGCAGCATCGGTAAGGGGGGAAGTGAGTTCTCTCAGTTCAATTGTAACAAAAAGAACAACACTTTACTGAGTTTATCTGAAGTGAGCTGAGACTAACTGAGATTTTTACCAAAAAGAATACAGCTATTATGTGAGTATAAGGAAGTTTTGTTGCGACCAATCTTTTCTTAGTATTATGAATCGTCGATTTTATGGTATTTAAAAATTCAAAATTTGTTACATTCTATATTTTAAGAAAATACAGCAATCTTTAAATAAACACAATGTACTCATGAACAAGAAAAGATAGTTAAGAAACTTCATAATTATAAGTTTCATGACAAGGCAACTCATATAACTTGAAATTTACTGGACATCCTTTCCACGTTTCAAATGAATAACGCTTGAAATAATATTTGGTCATTTTGAGTAATAAATACTATTTAGTTTTCCTTATAGGTATCTACTTTAAATTATTAAAAGAAAAAAACAACAAACAAAATATTTTCTTATTGTAATTAACATATTTGAATAAAAAGTTTCTATATGAGAAACAAGTGTCAATTGTAATTATTATATATTTTATTGTATCATCGACTATTATAACATTTTAATATTAAACATTTATTGATAATTATAAGCAACATTATACGTTAGTTACTTATAATACATTTGTTACGAACTTAATACATTAGATACAACCATGAAACACTTAATAAGTACATTATTAATAAAAACTTGTACGTAATTGTTTCTTTCTACGCTCACTACTGAAAATTACACTTTCTCCACAAAAAACAATGCTTGAAAATTGTACAGTACAGTTCGCACAGTCGTGTGGAATAGCGTTGGCAATTATCCCACACGCAAGGGCGACCAACTTGCTAATTATATAATACTGTATGATATTAATACGTCAAGTGTAATTAGAATTACATTTATATATAATAAAATAATTAATAATTATTTCAGAGTTTATATAAATCTTCGATTTCAATATTGATATTACAAAGAAAATACAATATCAATTATTAAATAAAATGTCATTAATTATTACATTACAATCTACAGATTTATATTTGGTAACACTGAGCACATCTGCGCATGCGCCGCCTTCATGCTGTAGTTATAAACGTCAAATAGTTTGAGATGTTATTTCTTGTTTCTGAATATTAAGAATTACTATTATTAAGTCCTGAGAAAAGTGTGATCGTAGAAAAAGTATATTGTGCAACTCGTGCAGAATTTACCTATTTCACGCTTGTGTGATTTGAGCACTCGACTATGTCTCGTGCTAAAACTCTTACAATTCGCGTGAAATAGATAACATTCTGCATTTATTGCACATTATACTAATATGTGACAGACAAAATTGTTGATTTGTTTTTGAATCGCAATCCTCGATGATACTGTAACGTTCGTGGGTTTTAAAACGTTTATATTTAAACAAAAAGAAATATTGTTAATAACAAGTAGTAAATAATAAAGATTAAAAATAATTAACACTATATTTAAAGACTAAAATAATGAAGACAAAAACGTATTCAGTAACACTTATCACTACTGTAAATAAACACTATTATTTATATAAACTAGCCGAGCGATATTTATTTATGATGATATATTTATATTCAGACCAAGCGGTATATTTATGTTCACAAGTTCTTCATAGTAGCTTCGGAGTCAACTCCGACCACTGACGATGATTCGCTCTTTTATATATCACGTTCCTTGTTTCTAGAAGTCCCTGGAATATTCTCTATTGTGGAGCGAGCGGACTAGTTCGAACAAGTCGGCGTTGGGTCATTTACTCGGCGGCGTAAGCCGACAAGCTTCAAATTGCCGTTGCCGTGTCTGTTACAATACAATAAAACTTTTCATATTGCTCAAATAATATAAATTATGTTATATCACTAGTTACAAATACCTATAGAATTATATTTATCAAAATGTCATATGGTGATCACAACACATTTACACCTTGTTTACAATACAAAACAATTCTGAGCAAAACCGTCCTCAAAGTTTTACATTTTGAACAATATTTCCTCCAAACCAGTTGTAGTTTTATGAAAATGTATTTATTATTACGAAACCTTGACTGTACGAGTCATAGTCAATTTCATTCATTATACAGAGTGGGCCATTTTAAGTTGCGTTCAGGAATATCTCGGAAACGAAGCATCGGATGAAAAATCCAAAAAACACGACTAAAATATTTTCGAGGGGGACATCCTATGACACCAAATTCAACCCCCCGCCTCAACCCTGGTGGGGTGGGGCGGGGGTAAGTTTGAAATCTTAAATGGGAACCCCAATTTTTTTTTTGCAGATTCGCATTCTACGTAAAAAACGGAATTCAGTGACATCAAAATTTGCGCCCCTGTCCCCCTCCCCCGTCCCAGTCCCGTGCACCCCGTTGGTTAGATGCGAGGGGACTCGAGAATTGGATCGAATCTTCGAGAAAAAGTGGGTGTTCCCGTAACCAATTTGAAAGTTTCCCACCACCCAACTGACCCGGGGGGGTGGGCGAGGGCGAAAATTTTGATGTCACTGAATTCCGTTTTTCACGTAGAATGCGAATCTGCAAAAAAAAATTTGGGGTTCCCATTTAAGATTTCAAACTTACCCCCGCCCCACCCCACCAGGGTTGAGGCGGGGCGTTGAATTTGGTGTCATGGGATGTCCCCCTCGAAAATATTTTAGTAGTGTTTTTTGGATTTTTCATCCGATGCTTCGTTTCCGAGATATTCCCGAACGCAACTTAAAATGGCCCACCCTGTATAATAATGACATTTTGTTTGAAAGTAATTATAGTCGAGGGATGAAGTGCATTTGACTTCATAGCACATGGTTTACTTTAACATCGAGCACTGTAATGATAGCGCAACATGTTTTCTAAATGGCCTCATTAAAAATGAAAATATGGCTGTGTATGCCATATATAGTATGCGTTTTTCAAGGAATTCTACAGAATTGAAGGTTATTCATAAATAACCAATCAGTTTGAATTATTACTGGTTCAGTTTCTTATTGATTTATTATGCTAACAGAAGTTGGTATTATGTAAGTGGAAGATGCAGTTACTGACATGCCGGGTATAGAATTTCAATGCTATTTTTTAAATGTTGTAAATTTGTAATTATTCATTTTACAACAAAAGTGTAAATACACAAATGGTTCAGTATTTAATATTGCATGCAGTAATGCACATTTGGTTACCTAAATGCGAACTTAAATATTAGTATTTCACGATATATCAATCAAATTAATATTTATTAGAAAAAGTGTATGCGGCCTTGAAAAATTTTACAAAAACGGAAAATATTTGACATTTCATGAAATAGATTAATGCCGCGATTCTGTATAAATGCAATGTAATAATGTAAATCTGTTCGATCTGTAGCTTACAGTCAGAAACATACAGATTACTAGAGAGCGGATTATATGCAAAGTGCATACATTTTTATTTTTGCATATCTTTAAATAAAATCAACTTTCTGGACGAATTACATTGATTAGAGTTAATTAATGCTAATTACTAATTGCATATATTGCATATTTGGGCATTCTTATGCATATTTTTATAAAAGTTGCATATAATTGCATATTTCAATATTTTAAGCCTTTGTCTAGTGGTAAACAATATGAAATTTCTAGTAATGCGCATTGATATTTCCCAAGAATTGGAGGAGGCCGCAATAAATAGAAGAATACAACGCAAAAAGCTATAAACCATAAAATAGGCAAATACACAAACCACTAAACTCTAATATTTCTAGGGAAATCCCTGTAACGGTAAAGGTAGATATTCATTGTACACGAATGCTGGTAAAAGTGGGTATAATGAATATAAGTCCGAGAATTATCAGCTGGATAGATCTTTTACTTATGTTTCACTTTTCTTTTAGAAAATTTTGAAAAATTTGTTATTGAAATTATGGAAATATGTTACAAATCTCATATTATATTCAAGTTTCTAGGCTTAATATATTATGTATATTAGTAGTATATTTGTTAATTATTAATCAAGATTAAGACAGTTTTGTGCAATAAAATTCATAATGCATTCATTTATACTTTTTATCTAATAATTTAAGATGCTTTTTTGCATATTTTATTGTATTATATTGTCATACTGAGTGCATATTTCTCAAAAAATCTGTGCATACATATGCGCATATAATTCAGTTTTTTCGTGCATATAATCCGCTCTCTAGTCATTATAGTGCTTACATTTGCTTACAGAATAAAGGCATTAGATTTGTTTAGTATAGTGTTTTATTATTTTCTGTAGAAATTTCTTATGATATAATGGCGAATTTTAGAGTTCATTTCTTTCCAATTCTTGCTGTTGAATAAAAATATAAATCTAATGCCTGTTTTACACTGCGCAATTTATTGGTCAAGTTTTCTTCTTAATAATATTGTCGTTCGTTTTACACATATCAAGTTAAGTGATCCGTCAATTTATTGTTACAATTTCAGTACTACCAATACGACTTCAGCTGTTATCTATGCTATTAATATTTTTGTTTATTGACTTTGTTCATATAAAGATATTAAAATCTTTTTTTACTCCTTTGTAAATATATCCCCATTATTTTTTTTTTTCGATTAATTATAGTAGTCATAATTCATTTTTCTCGGCCAATCACAGAATTAGAAATCAATTATTCCTGTTTATTTTAAAGCCGTCATGTGTATCACCAAGCTACGGCAGTCTGACAGTTTACAGTGTAGTCAGTTGTTGTGTATTTTGATGTCGTTTTTCAACGTGTATTTTTAACAGATTTCAATCATTTTCAAAATTGCTAAACGTTATTTCAGGAGTAGAAAAAGTACAGTATTATATTCGGAATTATGGACATTCACTCAAATGATTTGTTGGAAAATATATTTTTTTATTTAATATGTCCTCCAAGTTTTTTTTTTTTAAATTCCGATTCGTTCCGATATTATGAGCACTACAGTGAAGGAATAATTAAATTTTTTTCAAAATTAGAGAATATTTTATTCATGTTATAAAGTACATCTAGTTATTTTTTAAGTCATCACGAAGAAGTGTTGCTGTATGGTGCTAGCTGATTAACAGTTTAGCAGTTTATATTATTTATTACTGTTTCGAATATCTCGTTTTCGGTAACTTTGGTTTCAAACGCGTTTTTTTCTTTTTCAAAACGAGTTTTTTTTTAACTTGTGGGAACTCTAACTCAAAAAGTTATCGACCAATCTTTCTACAAATTTGCATGAATTAAACTCTGGTCACCAGATTCACAAAAGGGATTAGCGCTAACTCCTTTTTTCATCATCTGTAACTTCGTTGCTAAATTAATTAACAAAATTTGTCACATTTTATGCTAACCAATCCTGAATACAACCATAGTTAAGATAAATATGTTCTGAGAATGGAAAATAAAGTTGCGAACAATAATAAAAATGGAGTTAGCGCTAATCCCTTTTGTGAATTTACTTGTGGGATGATAAATCATACCATTTTGTTAAAACACCCCTAAAACATGTAATTTTCAACTTTTTCGACTGGAGTTTAGTTCATATTCTTAAGAAATATGTTGGTAATGAAATTACAAAACCGTATTGATTTAAGATGAAAATTGTGACTTCCACGTTTCCCGCAATTGGCGAACAGTGATGGCGACCTTCCATAGGCAACAGCTTGTAGCTCGGCTATTTCCAGCGGAAATGACTTGAAAAAATTATCAGATATGCTTCAAAACAACATTAAAATAATCTCTTAGTTTGTAAATATTCTAATTATTCCTACACTGTTAAAAAAATTTACTAGAAACTAGGGTTTTTTTCAATTACCGGTAATTCGGTAAAATATTTAATCAAAAAATAATAAAAAAGAGACATTTTATTGAAATTTATTATTTCTCCAGCAATACAAAAAATAGGAACAAATAAAACTATTCTGTATATACAATAACACAAAATATATTATAAAACTAAACAATACATATGAAATAATGGACTACAAATTTCATCACAAAAATAGTAAAAAAAAATCTTAACAATAATATTTTTTTATTTATGCTAGTATTTAAAAAAAATTCGCTCCCAAAAAACATATTTTATCAAAACTCCTAATCTCCTAATCCCCACCACTTGGCACGTATCTAGCATTTTGTACTTGCGTTTCGCAACTTGAAAACGTATAAATGCGTTATTTTACTATTAGGGGTGTGCCAAATATCGATATATCGATAAGTATCGATATTTTTTTAAATTATCGAATAAATTTTATTTTATCGATATATCGATAATCGATAAATATCGATATTTATCGATAAATATCGATACTTATCGAATAATATCGATAAATATCGATACTTATCGAATAATATCGATAAATATCGATACTTATCGAATAATATCGATAAATATCGATACTTATCGAATAATATCGATAAATATCGATAAATATCGATAATTATCGATAAATATCGAGTAATATCGATAAATATCGATACTTATCGAATAATATCGATACTTATCGAATAATATCGATAAATATCGATATTTATCGAATAATATCGATACTCATCGAATAATATCGATAAATATCGATATTTATTGATATATAGAAATTTATCATAAATATCGATTTTTGCATGAGTAATAATTTTAACTTATAACCGTCTGCCGTCGTGAGCCACCGGTGGATACGCGGTAAATAGTAATATTTTGTCAGCTATATTTGAGACTGTATTTGAACAAAACATCATTGGAATAATCATTAATTAAATTATAGAAAAAAGAAAACCTACACAGCAAAATTTACGTACCTACTTTGTACATATTAAAAATTATAATATCTTTTATTTCAAAGCTGTTATTAGTTCCTTGGTAATCGAATACGATATTACAGCTGACAGTTGCCAATTTAAATTTACCCCTGTGGTTTCCCTCTACTAACAGCTTTGGGGGCTATGACTTGACGGCCGGTAACCGAATTTCATACGTAAAAATAGATAACCTACCAAGATCAGCGTAAGCAGAGTGCTACACCCACAATGGGTAAATGGCGTAATGATATATTTATTTTATTTTATTTATTTATTTTATATTACAAATTTATATTCACTTAATCCGCTACCATTTACATGTTTCAAAAGTATAAATCATGTTATATGGCAGAAATTGCTAAATCTATAAATAAGCGCGATATTTGCTTGTTCATATTTGACCATGTTGGGATTTATTTGATAATTTGTTATCAACTACTCAAAATATTGTTATTTTTTAAGTTATTTATCAAATTTTCGATACTTATACATTTTTCGTAGAATCGGTACAAAATTATAATTATTTTCGATAAATAAATTTTCATATCGATATTTATCGGTAATTCTCGATATTTATACACATCTATCAATATTTATCGATATTTATCAATATTTATCAATACATATCGATATTTATCATTATTTTCGATATTTATCGATATATATCAATACATATCGATAGTTATCGATTTATATCGATATTTAACTATACTTATCGATAATTATCGATATTTATCGAAATTTATCGATACTTATCGATATTTATCGATAATTATTGATATTTATCGATACTTATCAATATTTATCGATAATTATCGATATTTATCAATATTTATCGATAATTATCGATATTTATCGATAATTATCGATATTTATCGATAATTATCGATATTTATCGATAATTATCGATATTTATCGATAATTATCGATATTTATCGATAATTATCGATACTTATCGATAATTATCGATACTTATCGATAATTATTGATAAATATCGATAATTATCGATAAATATTGATAAATATCGATAATTATCGAATATTATCGATACTTTTTCAATATCGAATATCGATATTAAATTTTTCATTTGGCACACCCCTATTTACTATTATATAATTTTTACCGAATTACCGGTAGAAAACTGGCGAATTGCCGGTAAAAAAATATGGGATTATTTGGCTATTTACCGGTTTACCGGTATACCGGTATTAAAATCCCTACTAGAAACGCTACGAAATCATGCTCCTAAACTTGGTTCCCCCCCTTTAAATGTCTATAAATCCTTTGGTTTATAGGTTCTTCAACCATTTTTTAAATTTTATTTTTCGAAAATATACGTTAATATTTGAACATTTTTCGTGATTTAATCTATATTGTAATATAATTAAGCCTGTAATTAATTACTAAAGATTCTGTATAAAACCGTGTAACGTCATAGTGACTAATTGCAGAACAACACTTAAATAAATAATAATTTTGAATTTTTGTTTCTGTTGTTTTCACAATTTTGCACAAAGCAATACATTTTAACCGTAATTGTAATTTTAACGAGAATTTAAAGATTTGAACAAATAAAAACAATAATACAACTGACAAAACAAAACATTCAACGCCATGATGGCCAAAATTATGCGCGCGAAATCTTTATCTGTCACTAGTCGGTCTGACGTCACACGAAAAATAATGTACTTTTAATAATTATTTACAGGTGTAATATTTATTTTTTAAATAGTGTTGTATTTTCTGACTTTATTTTCAAGCTTATTATTGAAAATTTGTTCCAAATATGCTTAATTTTAAGGTGGTTTGAAGAGCCATTGTCGCTGTACATTCGCAAATCGCTAGCGAAGTGTGGGAGCGCAAGGCAGTTACCACCCGCGCAACTAAACGTTATCACAAATCCAGAAATAGGCGCTCGGTCGTTGACTCGCCCGGCCGCTTGGCCGCTTGGCTCCGTGCAAATAAACTGCAACTGCTCAGAATCACACTCCTTCGGCAGTACCACTTCCGTGTTGCTGCTAAATTCAGATTTATGGCACTAAATGTGTGTATTGCGCACTATCAAACATACTTTTATGGTGTTTGTAACAATCTATGCAAACTGAGCCGCCATTTTATCTCGCGTTGATTTATTTATTTAATACTCTACTTCCCTGTATGTATAACTGTACTTATAAAAACTAAATATTAATCTAATCTACATTTAAATAATTTAATATAACACCTGCCAGGTGTTTGACATTAAAAAAAGACGTTTAACTCGGCAGCGGGCAGGTGAAGAATAAAATTTCAAATTAGAGTAAGTTGTGACTGACAAACCCCCAATTTAATTTTTATTTTATGGGGTAGACAGTTGCCAATTTACATTTACCCCTGTGGTTCCCCCTCCACTAACATCTTTGGGGGCTATGATTTGACGGCTGGTAACCGCACTTCATACGCAAAATATATCACTTACCGAGATCTGCGTAAGCAGAGTGCTACACCTATAATGGGTAAAAGGCGTGATGATATATTTATTTATTTATTTTATGAAACATTCGGTAGATTTTTTAAAATGTTTTAAAAGTATCTTGTTCAATGGAAATAAAAACGACAAAATTATTTCATCTACGACCATTGTTAAAAGTGGCCCTATTAATCGTTGCTTAGCAAGTTAAAAGTGTCACTTTCTAACCGTAGTGTTTAAAATAAGATAGCATCGTGTTAAAAGTGATTGTATTGTTACTTTTAACATGTTGATAATGATTTGTATCAATCAATCAACAACTAATATAATCTTATTTATCAAATATCATTCTACATTTTGCAGTATCGTAGATAAAATTTTGTGTGATGTACTGCGACGTACTTTTGGTGGTATGTCGTTGAACGCTGGCGTATCGGTGCTCGGGCGCCAACGGTCGGATAGCTGGTTTCGGAGAAGGGGCAGGGCTGATGAGTAATAATAACAGTAGAGATGAAATCAACGAATGAGTTTATTAATGCTGTTGAATTTGATGGACAGAGTGTCGATACAAATCGTAATAGCACGTGGGAGGGAAAGGTAGGACGGTAGGATTTTAAATCGGGTTTTTTCGGCAAAACGACGCCTGGCGTCGCGACGCTGATTAGGTTTCAACGGTGATGTAGAGATCCGTAGTTGACGGACAGACGACGGAGAACGGTGCGGTAGCGTTTTGACAACTTGATGTCGGTCGTCGCGACGTCGGTGACATCGGGGTGGTGCGCGGGGTACTGGGAATTTACGGGTAGATGACGAAGAACGGTTTGGGGTAGGTATCGTAAAATCGACGCCGGGCGTCGCGGCGTCGGTGACGTCGGAGCGGCGTCTGCGGTGATCGTATTCGACAGACGGGTGACGGAGAATGATTTGGCCTGGTTTGGTAAAAACGACGCCTGGCGTCGCGGCGTCGTCAGGCCGGTGCGCGGGGTGTGGGAAATTAGTGGACGCTTAACGGAGAATAACCCGGTCAGGTTTTTGGAAGAACGACGCATAGCGTCGTGGCGTCGGTGACGTGGGGGTCCCAGCCAACCGGCGTCGTGGCCGTAGATAGCTATGGAGAACTCACAAGCTAGGTTCGGCAACGCGTCGATAGAGTGGGACGTCCGGATTGGTGTAGGTAACCGGAAAACTCGCGGTCTACACACCCCAATTCGTTTCACGGATGACTTCTCCTTGTTGCGCACCTCGTGGCCCAGGAAAAACTCACCGCCGACTGTATTCGTTACGCTACGAGAGAGCTCTCAGCAACGGTACTCCTACAGCGTCGTGAAACTCGCAGTGCCACAAGAATTCGCTCCACCAAGAAGCCACGGAAGCAGTCAGCGACAACCTCGTCTAACTTAACACCCGGTTATAGTCTACGGTGACGGTACGGTAACAAGCGGATCAGAGGATAACTCACACTGATTTACTTGAAGGAATTCTCGGAGAAGCTCACGGAGTTACTGACGGGTAAACGGATTGACTTGCTCACCTGGTGCTGATTGCGGAGCGGTACGGTAATTTCGGAAGATCAGAGGATAGCTGTCACTGATAATCACGGAAGACTCACGGAACAAATGATGATTTTGTCGCCAAAATCAGCGGTTTATATAGCGTTTTGTTAATTGATCCTCTTTGATTAGGAATAAAGTCGTCCTTCCTATGTTAAAGTATATGGAGCAATGGTAAAAAATGGAATCGGGATCACGGGTACGCGAATCTTGCTCCAAGTAACAAAATACGGTGGATCGCGTAGTTTAACCGGCGTGAGTTATTCGTTGTTTGCGGACAAAATATCTGATTTCACCAAATAAGATCACTTCTAGCTACTTGTGACGAATCACTTCGTTACACACTCCGTCTTTCTTCTTGTTCATATCTTCAAACTTATCCTTCTCCTTTGCTGCCTGTTCATTGCTTCTTTCTTCCAGTTGGTTATTCCTGCGTTGTGTAAGTCTTCTTTAACTTCTTGTAACCAAGTTGATCGTGGTCTACCTCTTCTCTTTTTTTTAGGATCCCATTCCAGAATACTATTATCATTTACGAGTATATCACAAATAACTATTATTTAGAAAAAAATTATTACTCATAAAAAACATCATTTTTTGTATATACTCCGGCTTTATAATACAAAACAATTATAACTATTACAAACAAAAACAATTTATATTTATCAACTAGATTAGAAAAGTTAATTTATAATCTGAAAAAACATTTACCAATTTACTTTTAGGTACAGAAAAGTTATAAAGAGTCAAATGTGGTGCACTTTTCACAAACAACTATCGCGTGCTCTAATTATAAATATGTTCGACATGAATTGCAGACGTATTTTGTTTTTCTATCTTTCTGTAGGACATTCTGTGCAGCGACTTCGCTTTGGCTTTGATTTTTTCTGTGGTGGTTCTTCATTGTCATCATTGCAAATTTTATTTTTGACTTTCTCAATTCCCTTGTAAGTCTTGGATTATCTTTTCTATTTCTTGCCACAGGGCTAATAAATGCGCAAGTTCTTCTTCATAATGAGGCATAATACACATTAGAAAATTAAGAAATTATTATAAAAAATATGTAAAATGTGTATTAATATTTAAAACTATTTACAAATTTACAAAAAAATTGGTCACGAACCCTATTAAATGAAAATAAAAATTGTGCTTAAGTAGATATGTTAGTATTTTGTTATGTGGAAGAAAATCCAATAATTTTCTACTTTTTCAAGTAAACATTGCTTTCATTGCTAGTTTATCCACCGCGTAGAATCAACAAGTAAACTTTTCAATTTCTTAAAAACCATTCCGCGCAATACTAAACATAGTTCGCATAAATCCAGACAATTTACTCCGATATTTACATAGTCAACAACGTTAGCAGTGCACTGTACTGGCAGACACCACGTGTGCCAACATAACAGATAGGCCACGTGGGCGACGTGAAGCAGATCCCACGACACATGCGAGGTAGCCATGTGGCAGAGTGAGTCACGCTGTGTTTACATATAGTGCCAACAGGCAGCAACAGACATGTACAACTCTCTATAGCTCAATTTGACATCCAAAATTAAAATAAGCTAAATAGTGGTAGAAAGCTGAACTAACCGTAAGGTACATAAATTTCATTGTATTTTGAAATTAATTGGTTTTTTTTTTAAATTAATAACAACATAAAAACAATTTCTGGATTGCAGTCACAATGGGCCCATAAACCAATTTTTTATAATTTTTTTTTATGAAACTTTATTAGAATATATGGCGATCAGTGAAAACCCGATGTGAAAATTTCATATGTTACCCGAGACATGATTTTTCAAAGTTTGTGTGACGTCGCAGCTATTACTACAGTGGCACTAAAACAACGATTTTCCATGATAGTAGATATTATATATTTTTTAATATAACAATATTATTTTCATATTATAAGACTTTATTTACAACAATTAAACTAAATATAAACTAAGAAAAATTTCCTTTGACAACTTTCAGAGTATTTTACTATATATTCGAGTAAATAGCAACAAATGGACAGTAGCGCTAGTAGTGATGTAACCTAACCTCAACACACAATTCTAATCAATAGATTTTCAACAGCACAATAAAACAGTAAAATTATGAAACAAGTAATAGAAGCCCAACAAATATATGGTGCAATTCTAAGCATAATCGTAAGGCTCGTAAGGTGTTCTCGTAAGACTCGTAACAGTTTACGAATCAAAGAGCAATTCTGTGCAAAACTATTGCTTACGATCACTCGTAAATATCTTACGATTTCTCGAAAATTTTACGTTGAGAGGGTAACTGGACGTAACATTACGGTTTTGATTTTTCTCTCTAATCATTGCTCAAATTTGTCAATAAAATGAATGAAAATATAAATATTAGGAATATAGCACTCCTTCTTGTTGAATATAACAGGTAATGCATAACAAAAATATGTTAATTATACGTCAAGAAAAATTACCTTATTACATATTTTAGAAATTACTTGCGTCTCTTGCGCAGACACAGATATTAAAGATTTGGTAAACCCATTTGACATTACTATTGCAAATTTCAAACAAATATTTAGATTGGATCAGTAATGGACAATCAATTTTATTTGTAATATAGAACCATTTTATAATCCATCAAATTCAAGAATTCCATTGCATATTATAGTATTCCATTTATATTTAAATATATCGGGTGATTAAATAAAAATGGCATCAAATACTGCCAAGACAAATTTTTCGTATGTCATAATTGACAATGACACATGTCACCGATTGTTCATGGACGATTGTAGACGATGGGGATGTAAATGAAGATCTTGTTTCATAATTCGCAGACAAGACTATTTTTCTTAAAATTTGTAATGAAAACTCATCACATGGTTGTATTTGATAGTAAATAAATAAAAAAAAACAACTGTCATATTCAATATTCAGACACTGTATTAGCAATGAAGTTAGACACTGACCGTAAAATATGACGTCAATCGTAAAGCTAAATCTGTAACGTTCGTCGATACAGTTTTCTGCATAGAATTGCATTTATCGTAAATCTGTAACTTGACTTGTTACGATTGTCTCGTACACTACGGTTTTACGGTTTTACGATTAAATATAAAAATTGCTTAGAATTGCACCAATAATCTAAATACCAACAAACAAAATAAATGAAATGACATTTCGTAGTTCTATTTTAGCTCACAATAGGCGTTGGGCGCAGTGACAGATGCGCGATTTGCAATTTTCATATTTCTGGCCAATAGTACAATACAAGTAGCTGTGACGTCAAAATATGTTTAATTCGTTATATCGCTTTACTGCAAAATATTTAAAAGAAAAAAAAAATACTTTACTACTAATTATTCCGTAAGTGTTACACGATTTTAATATAAATTTGTCATATTTCGTTTATGGTTTATGCGCCCATTATAAAATTTTATTTCAACCTCTACATGTTTCTACCCCACATGGGTCTTCTTCAAGAGCTACAAACAGTTTTTTCAAATTATTACAAAACAACAGAGAATAAAATGCTAATTTTAAAATATAACAATACTTACGCGAAAGTCAAATATTAAAAATAAAATTTGTCAATAATAAAAACATTTTAAAATACTAAATAATTAAAAACGGACATCGTACTTAAGGTCAAACATACGCGTCGCAAGAACGAACCCTTTATTTTTTAAAAAAACAGCAAATTCTGTATTCTTTATTTATTTTCATGTTCTTTATGGTCCAACAACCTCCATTCGTCAAAATATCATGGATTTTTTACAGTGACTTGTACATTGCAATGTCAGATGAAGAACATATTTTTGTTGGGTTCGTTCACTCCCATGAATTTGATTTTGCAAATTCAAATCTCAATAAATTATTTCTTACAATTATTCTTATCGAAAAACAAAACAATTATTACTGTGAAGTCTTTGAACATTCTAGTATTTATATATGTGGATGAAAAGGATAACTGAAACATTCAACTATAAAAAAATATTCGTTGAAGTCTAGTTGGTCAAAAATTCAGAATTTTGATACTGAATTTCTAATTCCCATGAACGACGACAGTAATGAAAATAATTCGTATATTTATAAATATAATCGTCTATAACATACTAAAATTATTTTACATTTGAATTTACAGTTTTTGAGAAACAAATAAGAATATACCAAAAAACACACTTTTTCGTATATTTTGATTTGTTTCTCAAAAACTGTAAATTCAAATGTAAAATAATTTTAGTATGTTATAGACGATCATATTTATAAATATACACATTATTTGTATTACTGTAGTCGTTCATGGGAATGTGTGACATATATTTGACTACTTTGAAAATTATGTTCATGTATAATATGTAAACAAAATTGGCATTTTAAAATTTATTACAAAACTTTGGACTTTTATCTACAAACGTAGGTATAAAACATTATATGTTTCATTTATTATAATAATGATATATTGTTTCAAAAAAGTCATGTTCATCTTGCGCTATCTTCAGCCCGTATGGTTCACCTTAACACACATGGAATATCTTAAACTAATTAGCTACAAGGTCATACTTAATTAATATTTCAATATATCAAGTTTGATTAGAAATACAGTGTTATAATTTATTTGACTTTTCGATTTGACTTTAAAATATTATTGTATATAGTGCCTAGATTTGAGGTATCTGTCTTAAATGTACATTATTTTTGTCAGACTTAATGTACAACATTTCTGAAGTTAATCTTATTTAAATTTTTTTCTCAATTTAAAATTTTTGTATTATCAAAGTCAAAATTGTGCTTCAATGTTCTACTAGACTCAACCAATGCACAATTTCCTATAGGTTTTTTATTAATGGTGCAATTCCTTTTATGTTCATCCATTCTAGTTTTAAGATATCGTTTCGTTTGTCCAGTATATTGTGCTTCGCAGTCTTTACATGGTATTTTATATATAGATAACATTCGTCTTAATATTTTTTGGTATTTTACTTTTTAACGGTGTAAAAAGATCTCATACAGTTTTTATTTGTTTACACGCAATATCACAGTTTAAATGTTGCTTAAAAAGTTTTCTTAATTTTGACGTAATGCCATCTATGTATGGTAGAGAGTAATAACGTGTTGGTAAGTTTGCGTTTCTTGCGTTATCAGCTGATGTGTTGTCAATGTTATTGTTTTTGACATGTGTTTGTTTTGTTTTAGTTTTATTTTCATTAATTACTCCTTTTATGATTCCATTCGGATAGTTGTTTGTTCTTAATAATTTAGTGTTAAGTATTTCGTGTTGGTACTCTACTGAGGTTAAGTTTAAAGCTCTAAAAATTAAATTGCTAGCTAGCAGTCGATATCTAAATTATAACTCAAGTCATCCAAAAGCACAACTACTAATATAGCAGAAAAAACTGTTTGTAGCTTCTGAAGTAGACCCATGTGGGGTAGAAACCGGTAGATGTTGAAATAAAATTTTATAATTGTGATTGCAATCCAGAAATTGTTTTTAATTTAATACAGATCCCAGTCAAGAATCTTACATATTATTAATAACAATCTAGTTATTTTAAGAGTATTCCAATATAATTATTACATTTGTTTAAGTCGTATTATTTAAAAATGAGATGTAAAAATGAAAGTTAAAAACACTATAAAAACAGGAAAATTTACTGAATGTAGTTATGCTGCCAATAAAAACAAACTACCAATACTATAAAGCACGCATTCGCCATCATAAGATATCATACAAAATGAATTTGACATGTACCTTTCATGAATTGTGATAAACGCCATCTCTTGGTAATTTGGAAGCCCAATACTATTCAGTTTTAAGACGAACCATATGCTGTGAAAATAGGTGCACTTCACACCTCGAATATACGTTTCAGATAAAATATAAATATCATTGTTATAATGAGTAAAACTGACTATGTATTGTACATATATTTGTAGCCAAACTATTAAGGTTTCATAATAAATAATATATTTTTATAAGATGTAAATGGCTTACAGAAAATATTATTAAAAGAAGCAAAATTTTACTCCTGGTTTTCTCTTAATTGTATTGAAAAAAATATGTTATAATTATAAAAGTAAAGGTGCTCAATAGGGTATTAAATTTTCAGCAAATTTTAATTATACACTTTGCAATTAAATGCGTACATTTTTGTATATTACTTTTAAATAGGTAGTTTAAGGAAATATGAACAAAAAATCGATGTCGAAATTGTCGCGGAACTACGTGTTTTGAGGTTTGAAGTTTCATGGCAATGTGCAGAACTGAATTGTTTTTGGTAACAATTGCAAAACAAGAAATGGAAGTTAACTTGACACACAAAACAATAAATTCAATTTATTTCGAAAAAGGAAACAGCTGCGAAAATATTTATTAACATATCAAGTGCAGGAAGACATTCTACCTGTATGAGCGCTTATATGAGGCAACGAGGTCTTCATTTGCACGGATTAAGTTGAAGTCTTCCCGCAATAGGTTTGTATAATGTATTCAATCAATAAAACTGAAACATTTATGTATAGTAGATGCAGAGGTTGTAGCTACCTCATGGTGCGTGCCATGCTATGAGCCAAACCTGGAAATTAACCAACCAATTTGCAAAGAGATAAACAAAGAAAAGTACAGGTACAAAAACAGGGATGTTATTAGTTTATTTAATTTTATGTATTTGAACTGTAATAAATGCACAGACTCCAATTTAGTTTTGTATTTATTTATAACAACTTACGTTACATTTTTTATGTATTAACTACTGAATTTACAACTGAATACAGAACACAGTACTAACTATTTACTATATATCAATATCCCTAGAATAAAAATTACCAACTTGTTCATGGCGGAAAATTCAAATAGCTGTCAGCGTCAAGTCAAAATTATAACTCAACAGATGTATTCTGTTTATTCATATTGCGAATATTTTTTATTTACGAGTGTGTGAGTTGTGTCATAATAAATCTTAAAATATTCTAAATAACAAACATTGCAATAAATTATAGGATGATTAAATTTATTCATTCTAACAAGTTTCAAATCGTAATTGATATGGGCCCAACCTCAAATGTATACAGTCTGTCCCAGATTTAAACGGCCTAACTTAAAATTACGATTAAACACCTAAAAATAAGGTGACAAGTTCATTTGAGCAAATGTCCGTAAATGCTTTATTCCAGAGATATTCATGTTTTTCTTATTGAGTAGCGCTACTTTAAAAAATCAACTTCATAATGAAATATCTAATATTATCGTATTGCGGTGTTACATAATAAATAATTTAAATTAATAATAAATTGTTTATCACCTAATTTCAATACAAAATTTAGTTAGCTTGCACTGATGTCTGAAAAAAAAATGAGAAACTATCAATGAATTTGAAGAAATTTATTGTTTAAAATAAGAAAGTAATAACATAACTTCATAAACTTTTTTTTAATAATTTTTGTTCAAAATGTTCACCTGCAGTAAACAGGCACGACCACTGCATTGGTTGCTGCGTGACATTGCTCGGGAGATATGGTTTCGCAAAGTTGAATAAGTTTTCTACGTAGTGAGTCTAAATTATTTATCGGTTCTTCATAGACTTTTTCTTTTATGGCACCTTGAAAAAATTTCTTTAAATTCATTGATAGTTTCTCATTTTTTTGACATTTAGTGCAAGCAAACTAAATTTTGTATTAAAATTAGGTAATAACCAATTTATTATTAATTTAATTTAATTATTATGTCTCACCTCAATAAGATAATACTGGATATTTTGTTATGAAGTTGATTTTTTAAAGTAGCGCTACTCAATAAGAAAAACTTTAATATCTCTGGAATAAAGCATTTGCGGACATTTGCTCAAATGAACTTGTCACCCTATTTTTAGGTGTTTAATCTTAATTTTAAGTCAGTCCGTTTAAATCTGGGACTACCTGTATATGTACTTACGTACTCTTTTGGTGGGGTCCAAATACTTGTTTGTATACATAACATAAACATATAGACATAACTAAAAAAAAAATTTCAATTCTTCGGAAATAATTTAAACGGCTGCAGAAACACGTATTTCTCTCATTTTCGGACCTATTTGAATCACCCTCGGTTTCAGCAAAGTGATCTTATGACCTGATGTATTTGTGTGTATAAGCAGGAGTACTCGACACCTTTTTATTTTCTTATACAAAGTATAAGAAGTATTGGAATTACGGAAAAAATCGTTGACGAGATTTTTGCGGAAATGCATATTTTGACGTCCATTGAATACCAATTTCTCAATGATGCCTGTGTGTGAGGATGGATGGATGGATGTCCGTGTGCGCAATATCTCATGAACGAGAGAAGATATGTAAATGAAACTTGGAATTTATAAGTTTCATGAAAAAATGTAGAGCTGAGTTGATTTTGAATGAGATTGAAAAACCGGAAGAGGAAGTTTACTGAACACACAAAACAATAAATTCCATTTTTTAAAAAATAGAATCAGCTGTGAAAAAAAGTTTCAAATGAAAGATGTTAGCAAAATTATTTGAAATATAAAATGTTTTTTGCGCTTTTCTATTACATGCTTCTAATTTTGAAAGACTGAATTATATATTTAAGAATACAATTTCAATAATCTTAGTTACAATGGGAACAAAAACTAAAACATTTAAAATATCTATGGGTCAAACGTGTCAAATAATTATGAAGTGTCAAAAATATGTGTCTTGTGAAAAATTATAAAGTAATATTTGTATTATTAGTTAGAAAGTTTTGAAGACTTGATATTAATTGATATCTATTTTAAAATAAATTCATAGTTAAAATGAGAACAAAAAATTAAACAGAGTTAACATCTATATATTAAATAATTGTCATACGCAAGGAACAAGTTATACGTGTTGAATTGGTTTTATTTGTATAAGAAAGCAGTGTGGTGCCCACACCAGATTTTTATTATATCAGATTGTTCATTTCTTCGAGGAAATGGAAAACTAACTGTAAAACAAGTTCATTTAAATGAAATTTTAGTTCAGCAGCGAAATCAAGCAATTTATACGTGGCAAGCAGGGTAAGCTGATTAAGATTTACAAATATGGTTAGCAATGGTGGAACAGGCGGGAACAGTTATACAACGACTAAGACGACGGCGGACAAGACAACAAACCCAGAAAGGAAGATTTAGTTTTTATTACGTTTCGTATAAAGTCGTTTACCTCTCGATTAGTCACTACTAATATTTCTATTCTCTTATTCATATGCAAATAGATGTAACGGCGTATAATGTATAGCTGTAAGGTTGAACTATTTTTTTTGTTAAGATTATATACCATTCTTTTATTATGATGTATATGTTGTGCGTTAAATATTTTAATTACTTTTGTAAAGAAAACCAAGTGCTATGAAAATAAGTGCACTTCACTCATCGTACATAAACTCGAGGAAAAAAAAACGCAGCACTTGAAAATGCACAAAAAATGGCTAAATTTCAGATTGCCATAACTCGGTTGCATTTAGTTGAAATTGGATGATTCTTCGAGTTTTAGAAACTTTGTAATGTTCTGTTCAATGTGATGCTAGTCAATATGATGTCAAATCAATTACACCCCCTCCCGCCCCTATATAAAAAATGTTACTGATATCAAAAAATGTCCAATTTTTACAGCTCGTACGCAGTACCAAAAAAATCGTAGACTCAATTGGCTAACAGGGCAATAAAGTACAAACATTTTCCTTGTAATTTGTTTGGAACCAAACATCATTGTAATGAATGATACTTGCAATATACTGTTCATATTTTTATAGCCAAAGAATCATGGTTTCATAATAATGAATACATTTTTATGAAACTGTAACATGATTGATGAAAATAATTTAAAAAGAAAAAACTATGGGATAAATAGTTCCGTGGTAACGCATCAGACTGTGGATCGTGAAGTCCTCAGTTCGAATCCCACTACCGACAGTTGCCAACTTAAATTTACCTATGTGGTTCCCCCTCTACTAACAACTTTAGGGGCTATGACTTGACGGCTGATAACAGCATTCCATATGCCAAAATATATCACTTACCGAGATCTGCGTAAGCAGGGTGCCACACCCTTAATGGGTAAAAGGCGTGATGATATATTTATTGTATTTTAAACTTTTGCCTGAATTAAATAATATTTTATTTTATTTTTAAATCTTGTGTGATATACAACTTTCTTATACATATAATTACATTTCTCTCTCTCTCTCTCTCTCTCTCTCTCTCTCTCTCTATATATATATATATATATATATATATATATATATATATATATCCTGTAGGGACTATAGGTAAATGGTTTAACATTTAGAATAAAATTATAGATTTGTCAGTTATGTTTTACCTTTATTTTGCCTAATACACCCAAATTTTTATTTATGAATTTGCGGGTGTAAATAAGATAATAAGATATGTAAAAACAGGAAACTCTCTATAATCAAATCATTAATGCGGATATCTTGAAAAAAGAGATCGAGTGCTATTTTCGGAAAAAATGAATCTTTTCCTTGAACTTTAAGAACAGGTGTGAAGAAACAGAATTTAACAAAAAATCTTATGTATTTATTTCTAATTCTTAATTTTTCTTCTGTATTAGTACGAGGCTATAATCTAAAAAATATATTTGATAATTCTTTGAAAAATATTTATAAGAATTGTCGATATTTTTCAACCATATTTATAATATTGAATGTGTAATAATTAAAAACAATAATGAATTATTTTTTAAAGTAAATACAAAAATAAAAATTACTGAACAAGTCGGCCATCTTAGTTGAACCGGTAGCGCCTCTGCAGGTCATTTTTCTTACAAAACTAACAATATATTGTAAATTACAATAAAAATCCAGCAAGAGATTAAATTAAAAGCTAGTGACCTAGAACCGCAACGTCATAGTGGCTCAGCATAACTTGAAGGTCACGGTGAAAGGTGACACATATCACTATCAAATGGCCTTTAGCTTATTAACATAATTCAAAATTATAAAAAAAAGTTGATTTTAAATATGTTTCTTGATTTCAGATTTCGTACACGCTGCGTGACTCAGAAATGCAGTAAGGACATCTATGTAATTATTTGGTAAGTCAATAATTAAATAATCAAACAAAAATTAATACACTGTTCACTTTTTTAATTATAGTGGAAAGTATAATATTATCGTAGCTGGCGGTGCATTTTATCGCATAATAAATCAGATTTTAATATCGGTTAAAATGTAGATACTTAAAATTTATTGTGTATAAAATATAAATTAAATGTACACTTCAAAGAACTCTTGTATTTACTAAGTAAACAATAAATTTTTAACGTCATTTAAAATACTTATAAATTTAAATTTGATTGTTTTATAATTATACTTGTCAATTACAATTTAAGGGAACCTAAACAATTTATATATGTGCATATCTCAACAAATATATTGTGCTGTAATCTGCAGTAAATGTCGTACTCCTTACTCCTTACTCGGGTTCGGTGAAGTTGAAAGAAAAACACAAGATTTTAATTAAACACTATTACTACATTTATTTTCACACTAATTATTTCTACCGATTTATTTATCTTATCACGTTAAATATTTATCTAAACACACTGAGGGTTTTTCACAGTCTGTCCGAAGTTTGCCCGCTAACCCTTTATATACATCTGTGTTGCGGCTTCTGGAATATTCTAAACTTTTCGATAAGCTACGAGAAACGGTAGGATCGCTCGTGACGTCACTGCGATGACAATTTTCAACAAGAGCTGTATTCTTTTTGGTCAAAATCTCAGTTAGTCTCAGCTCACTTCAGATAAACTCAGTAAAGTGTTGTTCTTTTTGTTACAACTGAACTGAGACAAACTGAGCGAACTCACTTCCCCTCTTACCGATGTTGCACCACCCGTGAAATAAACTCAAAATGATCTACGCAACTCAGTTCGGTGGAAGGGGAAAGTTTGATTTGTGCTGTCTGGAGAACTGTCATATTTATTAGGTTATGTGCACCAAAATGCTACAATAACCAAAATATGTCGATCTATTTCATTGCTATATTAAATGTGTAAACTTATAGTAAAATATTTTCATTGTCATTAATTTTAATAGCAAAAGTGTGTATATTCTTGTTCAAACCCACCTTTCTATACATAAAATGCTGTTCTTTTTGGATGCCTTTCAGCTCAGCTCAGCTCAGTTCATCTCAACTCACTTGTCAACTAAGTTGAGCTAAAACTTTCCAAAAAGAATACAGCTACAGTTATCACCCTTTTGAAAGCTTCAATTTGACACCAAACTTGATGGGATTCTAATGACTATTATCAGTAATAATATAACAAGAGAGTGAGAATAAATTGAAAATAATTTGACAGGTCTTTCGAAAACTTGTTGCCAGGCATTAGCCACGAAAGTTCGTATCTTGGGGGTACCCATTACAGCTTCGACAGCAGCCTCTGCTGTTGTACTTAAAATTTTCTTGGTTCATCTTCCAATTTTAAAATAAAATGTATAATAATGTACTTCAATAACAATGTGTGCTATGAGAACAAAACATAACAAACATGTATGTGGCGAGAGGTATTGTAACAGGACAGAAATTTCACGATGGCGTCGTTGTGTATTAGGATATTTTAAAATTTCATGTTTAAAATAATGTAAATTTAAAAACAGTACAACTTTAAGCAGCATTTACAATAAATTTCAATAAAGTCAAATATAAAATTCAAGTAAATTATAACTGATGTATTTCTAGTCAAACTTTTGTAATATGAAAATATAAATTAAGTAATGGCTTTGTAGATAATTAGTTTATGTGAGAATTCTCTATTTTGTATTAAGTTAATTATTTATTGTTTTAAAATGTTTTTAATATTGACAAAATTTATTTTTAATGTTTTACTTTCACGTAAGTAATTGTTATATGTAAAATAAGTATGTTGTTTTCTGTTGTTTTTGAAATTAATTTGATAAAAAACAGTTTATAGCTCTTGGGAAGACCCATGTGGGGTAGAAACCGGTAGAGGCTGAAATAAAAAATTTTTAATTTGTGACTGCAGTCTAGAAATTATTTTTATCTTGATGCATTGTTTAGAAGTTGTTTAGTTGGAAGGTTTTTGTTTGGAGACTGTATGGTTTTTTTACTACACTTGTTAATATTCCTTGGTGACTTGAACTTAATGACTCATAAATGATTATATTAGTGAACAGAATAGCACTCATTAATAGTTAAGTTCATTGCTTATTAGCATACGTAATAATACATGTATAATTATTGTACTAGGTTATAGTATGTAAATGAATTTCTAAAATTAGTTCTTCGTATAATTTACTTTATATTTATCCATAAGTGAAGCATACGGCATTGAGAGTTATCTCCTTTTAAAGAAGTCAAATTCAAACAAAACATTACGTGGCCAAACCCGAATTCATTTCAACAAGTGATTCGCCTTGACACGACTCCACGTCTGAGGCTGACGAACGAAAATCTTTTCATTCTGTACCTTCCTCACATAATACAGGTTGTTTGAAAAATAATTTTGTCAAATTTGGAGATTCAATATTTGACATTTTCATATTCGTAATGATTTTCCTAGTTACTTGTTACCTTTATGACTGCTATAACAATTATTTGATTAGATGTTATAAAATTTAAATTTCTCTTAAGTAGCTTATGTGGCTTTAAGGGCTGAACCTGAACAAATATATTGAATTAGGATTATCGACTCAGAATTAATCAAAGAATCTTTCTGCCTGAAGCTTATCACAACTCTTTTGAACACCTTCTGTATGTAACCCTGTATATATATATAAAAAAATTTAAATTAGTTTTTCTCAAAATTAGAAACAGAAAACTGCAAATAATATAATTTATTCTAAAAATTGTTTCGTATGTCAAGTAAACTTTAATTTCCGGTTTTGCAGTTATGGCCAAAATCAATTCAATTCTACTCATTGTCATGAATTATGAAGTTTTATTACTCTATCTTTTCTCATTTATGAATAGACTATTCCACGAAATTTTTTTTTAATTTATTTTTTTCATTGAAATCCAAAACCACATATGAAAGTCCGAGTGGTTCACAGACTTTCGAAAAAAATTTAATAATATATAATATATTTAAATTGTAATATTATATTTTATTATTAATAAAATAAATAATTAACACATAATTTATTTAATTTTTTGTTTCATTTTACAAAAAACATTTTGACATTCTCCAAGTTAGGTAGTTGGTGGCGGTAGTATCGTACCGTTCTGCATTGAATGCTGCATATGAAGCAGCAAACATGCAAAGACAAGAAAATTACCCGAGCAGAATCCGAACAGGTCCGACACGCCCTAATATGTATATTCTTAGTTAAGGGGGAGTGAGCGTAAATACTTGAATTCCATTTGCTACAAACGTCCTACGTCATAAAAAAAAACTTGCCGTATTTGTTAAAGAGAGTAATTTTTAATTAAAAAAATGGTATTTTCCGCATCTTTAAATCATATTTTTCATATTTTCAATAAAATTTTACTATTTTTGATTATGGTGGAATAGCCTATTATGACATATACCAGTGATGCCTAACGTTTTTATATCCTTGGGCCAAAGTTAATAGTGATTAATTTTAGCGGGCCGGGTAGATAAGAATGTGAATTATAATAACTATTAAAATTACAAACAATATAATGACAACATTTGTAATTATCATCACTAAGTTATCATCAGTAGAAAACCAAAAATAGAAAGGGATAAAATCAAGATTATAAAACTTGTACACCAAGCCAGCGATCAAGATTAAATGCTTCAATCTCGACACTGGCTTGGTTACGCTTAGCGGGCCGGTTAACATTCGCAGACTGGCAGGATGCGGACCGTAAGTTGGACCTCACTTAAGGATAGACAGATGTCCTTGAGGATTTAGCAGACCTCAAACATGTATTTCCGTGAGAATCTTGTCTCTTGTCATTGATTTTTTTTATAATTCCTATACTTATATAACATATATGAAAGTAAATAGTTAGATAAAATGACCTAACCTCTTCTTACACAGAGGATGTTAGTTGTTAACAATTATACTTATTTGCGTGACCGTCACATCGTCACGTCGCCGACCCTCAAGTCTCGACGTATCGATTATTTTCACTTTCTTTTCGCAATTCACTCTGTGACTTCGTCTACGTCCAACTGTCTCTCACTCACGGCGACGACGCCTGGTCTCGCACTCGAAACACGTTATTGTTCTCGTTGTTTCATTGTTGTCAGTGACTCACTTGTAGGTTTGCGTGTGCGTGTGTCTAACGAAAATATTGAGTTACTACAGAATACAAGAAAATCAATGTCTTGCGTAAGGTATTGGGGCTTATTCTGTAAATTATCTGTTAATTTTAACATCCTGTTAAAATTTTTAACTAATAATAACAGACGGCACTGAAAAAAAATTGAAAATTTAATTTGACATAATATATATTTTTATTAGTTAAAAATATTCACAGACCGTTAAAAATTAACAAGATAGGCCTCAATATACAGGATGTTCAATTTAACTGAAGACATTGAAATATCTCGAAAACCACACAACGGTTAAACATATTTTAAACTAAAATTTGTTCATCTCGGAGGGGGACATCCAATGATACCAAACTCGACCCGCCATCTCCCATCTCCTAGGGGTGGGGGCTGGGGGGTATAAAACTTAAATATAAACCCCCATTTTTAGTGCAGATTTGGATTCTCCAGGAAAAAAGACGACAGGATTATCTCAAACATTTTTTGTAGGTTTAAAAAGCGTTGAAAATTGGGGAGATCTCGAGAAATACGTACACATCAATTTAGAGAAATAAAGGTAGACGTATGTGGAATTTTTAATTAACCCGTCACCCCCACTCTTCGAGGGTGGAAAAGGCAATAATTTCATAACTTTTAATATGAAACCACATTCTAAATGTAGTATCCCTTCGACAAACGGGAAGGTCGACTCACATTAACCCTTTAAAGACGGAATTTTTTTCAAAATTTATGGAATAATGATATAAACTAATAATAAGTACACTTATTACATACGAAAAAAAAATATTTTTATAAATTTTGGATAAGCCAATTAACCAGAAACCTGTGTAATCATATGGTAACGCTAGGTCTTTACCAGGGGTGGGCAACCTCCGGCCCGCGTAAAGTTCCAATCCGGCCCGCGAGATCTTTAGAAGAAATAATAAATAAATATTTTAAAAAACAAAAGTACTCAACAAAAGGAAAAAGGAGAGATTTTCAGTTAAATTTTCGATATAATTCGTCTAGTTTAAATAAGAAATAAATGTAGTACTTAGTTAATTTTTTTTATTATTATTGTTTTTTATATTTTCAGAAAGAATTATAAGTAACAAAAATGTGTCAATTAACAACTACGGCCCGCGTACGAAACGTAAATCTTATTCTGGCCCCTGTTATACAAAAGGTTGCCCACCCCTGGTCTTTACAATAGCAAGAACAATTTATTTTTTTAATGACAAAAAATAACAATAATATTAAAAATTAAATTTACAAAAATATAGATATCCTGCCTGCATATTTATCTGGACTACTTTTCTTCTAAATTCTTAATTGCTCATATTTCCCCCAAAGCATTTGTACAATGTCCAAGCATTTTGCAATGCTGTATCTATCAACCACGAAAAAAGAGGCCAGTAACATTTTTTGCCACGAATACTAATAATGTGTCTTATATAATGTGTAAATAGCGATTACATGCGATCGTTGTACCTGGATAATTTTTTTATTTGCCAGTAAATATTTCTTTACAGCTGATGATGGTTGTACCCCTTACACTGTAGACACCGGAGTTATCCATCCATCGCACTACTATAATGCCATCAGCCTTTGATATAGTGGAAATATAATTTCCTAGCCATTTATCCAATTTTTCGTAAAATTTTCCTGAAATTTTTAATTTCCTGAAGGTTGTGCAACATCTAGCGCAATATTTTTTGGAGAATCTTTGCTTGTATTATCTTCGAATCTAATTTCTGTTGGAGCAGATAATTATCTAAGGCTTGTTGTAAGGAAAAACTGTCCCAAAAATGGGAACGTAAAATGTACACAGGAAAGCCTAGTGTTACCGTACGGTAACACTTATAATTAGCGATAAATAAATAATCATAAATCAAGATCGGGGTAAAATACGATCTGATCACAGCAAATATTGAACAGAATGATTTGGACTGTGTCGAGGGTTAGCCAGAGACTGAAGCAAGTACTCGAAGAATAACACTACAACACACATATGAAAATTACACATTAATTAACAGTACATTAAAGAGCAAAAATCACGTTATTACTTCATACAAAAAGTCCAATGTTTGATACCATAAGATTTACGTTGCACAGAAGTCAATTTTTGTGAATAGATAATTGGATACTGGATCTTGATTTACTAGGTAATAAATTAACAGTTATTAATGTTCCTATTTGTGTAATTTCGAGTGGTATTCTCAGTAATAATATAACAAGAGAGTGAGAATAAATTGAAAATAATTTGACAGATCTTTCGAAAACTTGTTGCCAGGCAATAGCCACGAAAGCCCGTAGGGCTTGAGTGGCTATTGCCAAATGGCGACAAGTTTGAGAAAGATTCTGGAGAATTATTTTCCAATTTATCGAACTCTCGAGTTATATTTAATTAGATTATTTTTTGATTTCATCATCAGGCACGTCATTAAATCTATCTTTTTTGCTCATTTTTACTTGTGATGATAACTATCTAACATCTGACATCTGTCAACAAAAACAAAAAAGCTACAGAGAAAATTGCCGGGAATAATCACAAGAGCTTTATTCTCAGTATAATAATGACAGGATTGGTTAAAACGCAGACACGTGACATACAATAAAGCATTTCATTGGTTTAAAGAAACGTCAAAAAATAATCATTATAATTTGTTCTTCAGCTTCATTATCATTTGGATACATTCTTATTGCAAAAATACAAAATTTAGGTTACCTTTCCCGACGAAAAACAGATGTAAAGTGCAGTTGCGCAGTGCAATGTTTTTCGTTTAAATAGTTTGTTTTTGATTAAACATTTTATTTAAATTTTGTATGGACTGTATGGCCGAAAATAAAAAACAGCATTCATTTCGAGTTAGAAATTATTATCGTAGGGTTGGATTTAATGCAAAAAATAGTTTTCTCATATCAAACACCTACTCTTATAACAGTGTTTATCTGAAACGCACAGTGTATGCGGGAGGAAAATTTCTATTACTGTATTAAGAATTTACTAATTCTTTTCACTTCATTTGAAATTTGAAACAAATTTTCACTGAAACTATTCCATTGTAACCAGCTTCAACTTAATACATATTCAATTATGAGAACATCCGACACACTCAAGCAGCGATACGATTAAACATTCGTTAAATGCTTCACACGCTCACAATTTTCACTTTTCGTAATACATATGTACACTTGAAATTATCTATAGTCCATCGTGTGAACCAGACTTTTACTTAGAGCCATTTATTATTATATATTAATACATATTAACAATAACACCTTGTAAAAGATAACATTTACATCCTTTTATACGACTAACACACTCTTGTTTAGATAATAGAGAAATCGCACAATTAAAATAATCAAATGTACATTTTTACTTTCTTATAAATGGTATAATGAAACAGTGGCGGTTCGTGTTCAAGTGCCGCGGGGCTACAGGACCTTAATACATCTGACGTGGGCACCACGCGATTAGGTATAATAATGTATAATAAAAATGTAGAATAGTTATTTACATACTAAGTGCGGGAACGCTTGGATCCCGGGTGAGTGTATTATAGAACGAATCTGGGAAACGAAGGTACTTTGCTTATTGTTAAAGTTGCACGATAAATAATATAAACATACATAATAATTTGTCTATCGTATATTATAATAATTATTTATGTATCAAGGCATTGAAGTACAATTTTTTATCACGAATATGGAATTTAGTAGCCGAGGCCCGTAGGGCCGAGGAAAATAAACCATGTGAGTGATATAAAGGAACTTCAGTGCCGAGGTACATATTAAATTTTATTTGAAATCTAAAATTCGAAAAAAAAACTGAAAAAAATTACAATATAGGTTAGGTTTATACATCTGTCAGTTGTCAATTGAAACTGACAGTCAGTGGTGCCAACTTCGAAAAGTGAAGTTATCGTAAATAACACTTAAAATTATGTGTTTTGTCTTCAATTTCGTCATCGGAATTAGTTAATTCTTCTTGCAAATTTTGTTTCATGTTACGTCCAAATTTACTATAGTACGTCAATATATCTGCCAAAATTATCCTAATTGTATAATAATTATTTAACGGTTGCCAACACTGGGTTGTTCAAAATCTTCGTATAATGGGTTATTTTAGTGACGATTTCTGAGCTTTTAATGACGATTTTTGAGCACTTTAGTGCCGATTTCAATTAAAACAATTAATATATTTGTAAGATTTATCATTTTTACCTGTAAATTTAAATAAATTAAACATGTTTACTTTCTTTTTTATGTTGTAATAATTAATAATATGTTTGTAGGTTATATATTTTACTGATGTCAAACCCAAAAGCTGTCATATCAGGCAGAAATTTTTGCCAACATTGGTAACCAAATGCACTAAATGTATTATTTTAAAATTAAATTTCATTCTTATTTCCCCAATCTTTAAGTTAATATTATATGTAACGGGGTATTTGGAATATTAAACTTCTTTATTATAAGTTTTTTTTTATTTTAATGCTGTGGAAATCGTCACAACTGCCCTTGAAGGTGCTAGCACCAGTGGTATATGAAACAACTGTACGCCGTATAATTAAATTTATATAATTGTAATAGTAACATTATGATCAAGTTCTATGCCGTGTTTGCAGTAGCAAAATATGAATAATATAATACGCTTGAAGAAAAAATCTATTTATTTCATATCCCAAAATTTCAAAGTAATTTCCATCCTACGTAAAACAATTTGCATTTTACAAACGTCAATCAGAATAGTTTCTAAACAAGCCTTTATAGGATATTTTCGTCGCAGATATTTTTATTAGTTGTTATCGAAATACCGCAACGTGCAGAATTGAATTAGGTTAATAGCCATTGCAGTTTAATCTTTACTGTTTTTATTAACTACCAGCATTGATACTGTTTGTTTGCTTAATTAGTTTAATAGCTTATTATAGAGATATGTCTTAGCGAATACGAGTATATTTAAAAACGTTCCTCCTATATATCCATTGGGTCAAGTTAGGTTAGGTTTACTAGATTAAGCACAAAATTTAAAATAAATATTTTACGTACCTGCAAGTTACAGAAGACAATCTATTCTAGCACTAGTTTGAAATGAACGGTGGCTTTCCTTTACATAATTTCTACATAAAAAAAATCTAGTATGAGCACTACATGACATCAAAATTTAATTATATTTGTTTTAAATATATCATCAATAAATTCATATTTCTTTTAAATAATTTATTTCTAATAAATGGACTTATTTAAATTTACTGTATTTTTCCTCTGAGTGTACGTGCCAACGTATAGGTCCTGCAACTGCAGCCAAGAGTTTCTTTTTTTCTATTCAACTTGTTTCATTAAATCATAATTTAGAAAATTATAGAACCTCTCTAAATAATAATTCCTAGCCATACGCTGCATTGAATTTTACAATAGAAATGTTTTCCTCCAATCTACAAAGATGGGAATTTCGTTGATCCAATATTCTACGCCGTGTAAATGTTGTTTCTTCAGTCCGGAAAATGTAGGTGGGGAACTGAGGTTTATTATTTATTTAATTTAAATACCAATCACAAAATTTTCTTCTTCGCCTAAAATCTTGCGATAATAAATATTGTACTTTTTACCTCCCGTCACGTACTTTTATATAGGTATAGGAATCATGTTAAAAATTCGGTAGTGAGTTTACAGTGGATAAGCACGTTTTTGGGTCCTTAGAATCCGATCTGTCTGTTTCTCGGTCTGTGTGAATCTTTTAAGTTATGTTTTCACAAAAACTACTAAACAGAAAGTTTTGTATATATAAACTGTATCTCTTGGGAAGAGCTGATTAGTTTTTGGCGATAATCCAGTAACCGGAAGTGGTAGTTTGCTTGAAGCTCTATCAAGTTATTTTGAAATATCCCAGTAAATTATGGTTTAATGACATTTTTTGTTATTAGAATAATGTTTATGGGGTAATAGCTCCGTGGTAACGTGTCGGACTGTGGATCGTGAGATCCTCAGTTCGAATCCCACTGCCGACAGTTACAAATTTAAATTTACCCCTGTGGTTCCCCTTCCACTAACATCCTTGGGGGCTATGATTTGACGGCTGGTAACCGCACTTCATACGAAAACATATATCACTTACCGAGATCTGCGTAAGCAGAGTGCCACACCCGTAATGGGTAAAAGGCGTGATGATATATTTATTTATTTTATTTTGTTTATCTACAATTGTTGATTGAAATATTTTTCTCTTACTGTCACCATTTACGAATTACAACACGTTAAAAGAAAATTATATTTTGTTATTTTCGTTTAAGCTGCTAACCTGTGCTTTTTACCGAGAACTGCGTAAGCAGAGTGCCACACCCGCAATGGGCAAAATGCGTGATGATATATTTATTTTATTTTACCTGTGCTTTTTGAAAAAAAAACAACTGTTGAAAAATGTCATTTCTTGACATGTGTCATTGAAATAGTTACTTGTCAAACGAGAGAGGAAAGCGCTTCATTTTCCCACTCGAGTTTGCCTGATGAGCGCAGCGAATGAGACAATTCGTGCGAAAGTAGAAAAAAGGCTTTCCTCTCGTGTTAGACACAACATTTTTTTCACGACAAGTTTCTAAATACGATTTGCTTGGACTTAAAATACACTTTCACAATACAACTAACTTGTTAAAAGTTAGGTTATCAGATGCAAGGCGGGGTAGCAGTGTTGCCAATGAATCAATTTTTAATATAAATTAAAGTTGTCAAATTATGATTTAATCTAGAAAAAGAAAAATTTGTAAGATAATTTTAAGTATTTATTTTCAATAAAATTAGGCATTTATTCATAGTTTTTACAATATATTTTTTTGCAAATAACATTCATATTGGTAACATTTCTATATTTTCTTCACTATTTCGGGAGAAGAACTGTGAGGTTTCTGGCATATCGTGAAAAACTAATTTTTTTGAAGGGATGAGCGTTTCTTGATAGTGGTGGTCTATGTTCCAACATTGTTTGATAAGAAATGGTGGGAGGTATTGTGGTACCCACAACCGATTTTATTATATTGTAATGTTCGTGGGTTTTAAACGTTTTTATTTACGAACCAAAAGAAATATTATTAATAACAAATAATTAATAATTAGAATAATAAACGGTAAAAGTTAATAAACACTATATTTAAGGACTAAAATAACACTAACACTTATCACTACTATAAACAAACGCTATTATTTATATAATCTAGCCGAGCGATATTTATTTATGAACATTTTTTATGTTCAGACCGAGCGATATATTTATGTTTACAAATTCTTCATAGTAGCTTCGGGAGTCAACTGAGTGAACTGACCGTTACAATATGGTACGGATAACGTCTATCTAAGAGTTCTCTACATTTTCTTTAGGCTTGAATCTAATTTTATGTCGTGGCAGTTCTTCGAACACTTGTCGTAGAATTACCATCAAAATGTTGTAATACGAGTATCATTTCAGTTCCTCAATCATCAAGAATGTCGCGCAGTGTGTGAAATATATATATATATATATATATATATATATATATATATATATATATATATATATATATATATATATATAATGCATAGTCGCAAATATAGTTCAGTTGAATTAGAGACGATAAGACATGATGGTCATCATTATATCATAAAGCAATTGAATAAAATAGACGCTCTAAAAAGATGATTGTAGCTGTAGTTTTTATATATAATTACATATTGTTCATTCATTAATGTAATTGTTCAATTTCCTTTCTATTAATACATTGATTGCTTCTAATGAGGATTTTCACTTTTCTAATTTGCACTTATTGATGTTTATAGCTTCTGTAAAGCAGTAATTAATTTATAATTAAGAATATTTTATTGCAAGTATGAAATCAAAAATTATTCGTAATGCAGTAAAATTATTGAATTACACGTTGCACATAATATAATCTTTGAGTCTTGGAGGAAAGAATATAAAGGAGAGAGCGTTAGCAAGCGCTAGTGAAGCCGTTTCCCCCACTGCAACCAGAACCGCTGTTATCGCGTTGTTATAGCAACTATTAGCATTTGGCAGCCATACTGTTTTTTTCTGAACGTAGGTACCGCGTAAATCCCCACCCCAACCAGACCCATGGCTTGCATGCATCTGCCCTCACCAGGTTATATTCCCCTTGCCTGTAATATAAGCTTATGCTCTCTCCTTTATCTTCTTTCCTCCAAGCTTTGAGAGAAGAGCGAATATATAGCGTGTTCGAATTTCCCTGGCGATTGACTTGACTTGCTAATGGGATAAGCCAGCCCTAGCCAGCGGGGTGCAAGTTTGTCTGATGTTCAGGAGTGGATTATTATAATTTTTGGCTTAAATGCTTCAAATCTCCGAAATTTTTAATACGATTATCTTTTCATTGTTATAATAGAAGAAGGTGTACCGGTTAAAAAACAAAGAAGTGATGCTGGAAAATCGAGAATTTTGAATGATTTTCAAAAAGATGTTATTCGTCGGAAAATATATTCGCTTTACAATGAAAATATATATCCTTCACTAAGATTATTGCATCAAAAATTAAAAGATGAATGTGATATTACTTGTGCAGTTAGTAGTCTTCGCAGTGTTCTCCTAAGCATGAAATTCAAGTTTAAAAAAATTGATAAACGTCAAGTTTTGCTGGAAAGAATATGTCAATGGCGACGTCAATACTTGACAGATTTTTAAAAGTTTCATGAGGAGAAACGCTCAATTATATACCTAGATGAAACATGGTATGATACACACGACACTAAATCTAAAAGTTGGACTGATGGTAGTGAGAATTATGTTGCGAATATTCCAGTTTCACGGGGTAAACGGATAATTATTCTTCACGCGGGGAGTGAGCAAGGATGGGTGAATGGTGCTGAATTATTGTCGGGTCACAACATGGGAAACGCTTGTCTGGATTACCATGATAATATGACGTCTAATATTTTTGAGGAGTGGTTTGGCGGACAATTATTACCAAAAATTCCAGCAAATAGTGTAATAGTTATGGATAACGCTAGTTACCATTCCAGGCAATTAATTAAAATACCCACTAAATCTAGCAATAAAACAGAAATTAAAGAATATTTGTATCATCATGATATATTTTTTGAAGAATCGTACAGTAAAAGTGAATTATTGGAAGTAACACAAAAATTTGATCATACTGTATTAAGACTATTAGACGAAAAAATGTTACACCAACCGTGTGCGTTAATGTTGTGGAATTAATTAAAAGTGAAATAAATAATATTAGTGACTTAAATTGGGCTAGTAGTGTTCGGCATGTGATAGACATAGAAAACAGTTACTTAAATTTCAATAATATTATTGATGAATTTATTATAAATGTTGGACAGTCAAGTGACGACACTGATGATGATATTGTTATCGATTAATCACCTAAGTAAAATAACATTGATGTAAAATAAAAAATAAGTTTTTTTATTAATATATGTTTATATTTACTGAACGACAATGACAATACTGTATTCATATTTAATTTTATTAAAATTTTTCATATTTTGATATTACTTGTGTCTATTTGTGTAAAACTCATTTGAAAATATTATCCAGTACAACCCTGTAAAGTAGTCCCTCATAAATTTCTTTAATCCTCTTATGGAATACCTGCTGAGAAACACTAATGGAATCAATCGCCACGCAAATTTGTACAAGCTATACCATGTGTACACCACTGAAATGTGATAATACTGGAACGTGCACTGCCATGCTCTCCCTGTATGGAAGAAGCGAGCCTAGAGACAAACAGCAACCGATATCGCGGTAACTCTAACTTCTTCGCTTATATATTTCAACTAAAGTAAGGTGACGTACAAACTGTTGCAAAAGTTAACGTCGTATTACGAGTTTTTGCAAATCTTAAAATAATAATAAGTGATTTACTGAATACAAAATGGTACAATATTGTTGTGTAAAGCTTTGCATAGCTGTGTGACAACCGAATATGCATTTATCCTTTTTTTAGGTGCAAAATAAATACTTTAACCTAAAACTTTTGATATTTGTTGAATCATTACATTTAAATGTACAATTTCAGTGTATTAATCATTAAATTGTATGTAAATATATTACTTTGACAATGAGAAACAATGCTATTATTTCTCTCTATCTCATTTGAATTTCAGTTTTCTTAAAAATAATGAAGTGCTGGTAAGTCATTGGAAAGAGATAATATTTAATGACAGAAGTAATTATAGTCATTATTATTTTAGTGTTGTTTATGCAATAAAAATATTGTCTTTGTTTATGCTTCTTGTTGTGAGCTTCAAAGCGATGAGTTATTTATACGACCTATAATAAAAACTTTTTAAACGGATTGTACAAGTACTAATACCGGTTGGTCCCTTTCTCTCTCGGCTTGCATTTACGGCGGTAGTGTACGTTCCATATTACTACTTTTAAGTGGTTTACATCAGATAAGCCTGCAAAAAATGTCAGAAAATGCACTCTTTTTTTATAGTTATTTACATTAGAAGCAAGGCGAAAGAGTTTCTACTGCTGAATGGAGGTAATGACCTGTCACCTCCTTGAAGCAGTAAAACACTTGCGTGTATTGTACAACATTTTACTTGTTACTCATTTGTAAGTCAAATTAAAATTATAACCAAGTGCTGTCAGTTACACACAACTATTCTGTCAAAAATTATTTCGCGTAATATAAGTCTTGTAATCATTACTGTGGCAACATGCATTGTTTACCTTATTTACTAACTTGTAAAATTTTTACAATTCAGCTGTTAATTAGTACCTAACTAACCTAAGATCGCAATGGCAGTAGAGGGCTTGGGTGAATGGTGTTTACAAGTGAGTATCAAGTAAAAGCATTACTAAAAATTGTATCATTTCTGCCGCGTTTGGAATAAATTCGACAAATCAGAGCCGCATTTTAGAGCGCTATATGAAGTATCTTGGTTCGGTTACTTTGGTTACGTCTCTGGTTAAATTTTATTTATTTGGGTTTGACGTTTTTAACAATTTTGTATTTGAATTTTTTGTATTATTCCCAAAATCTTGTTATACAGGGTGTCCCAGATTTAAACGGCCTAACTTAATCCATAGACTAAACACGTAAAAATAAGGTGACAAGTTCATTTGAGCAAATGTCCGTAAATGCTTCATTCCAGAGATATTCATGTTTTTCTTATTGGGTTGTGCTCCTTTAAAATCTGGGACATCCTGTAGAAAGCATAGTCTACAACAGGTAACGAAATGGCATATCCCACACTCGTAAAACAAACTTTTTGCTTGTGTGGAATATGTGCCATTCCATTACTTGTTGTAGAATATAAAATATATTATTATTACATAGTTACTAACATATTAAATGCGAGAACGTTTGATTGAGTATTTACTATGAATTCGGATACCGAGTTCACGCAAGAGGTTTGTACAATATTCTTTGTACGAGAAGTATAATATTAATAATATTAACAATTCATACGAAGAAACAAAATTATTCCAGGAATTACTATTTCTAATAGTCAAATATGAACTATATTTATTTGAACTCTTTTCTTGGATTCGGTCTATGGCATGTAAATAATTATTACTTTAAATCACTATATTTCGTATAAGAATAAGAGAGAGTATTAAATTAAAATTTGCAAGAATAGTATTGGATATTTATTAGCTATGCGGCAAATAAATCCACCAGGTCTTATTTTACCTAACTTCACTACGATTCTCATAGAATGTCGCTCGTTTTATACCAAGAAAGAAACTTCTTCAGCAATAGAAACACCGCTATTAACGTTCAGATCAGTGGCGTGCCGCCCATGGATGCATGGATGCGGCGCATCCCTTAGAAATTTTGCAATACTTAATACTTATATTTCTATTATATAAAATTTACTAAAACAATTGTATTTAATATTACAAAAATTATGAAAAACAAATAATTTGTTGAAAAATTTGCTCGTCTGCTATCAAATATTAGCTGCCGTATCCGTCCGAGCCTCCGAGCTCAACCACGAAGACCTGTGCCGGACCATGGAAGCTGCTTTCAAATCACTTCCACTGTTCCATTGCCTGCCTCATCGCTGTAGTGTAGTTGGCGCATGCGCGTTCTATGCTAGGATCGGTCGCGCCTAGCTGCTTGTGGAAGCGTTTTGAAAAACGCTTCTACGTTGCATTGCTTGCGTTTTAAAGTATTAAATAATGTTGCCAAGTACAGTTTATGTATTATATCAGTGAAAATAGATTAATACTGGTTACAATATGCGACTTAAAATGAAATAATTAATAATGACCATAGAAAATCAATCAATGCAATTATATAAATGATGAATCTATTAAAAATAAAAAACCTACATAATAACGCAGGCTAAATAATTTGTGTGTAATAAATTGTGTGATTTACTAGGGAATTAGTTATTAGAGGTGGACTCAACCGTTTTTAGTTATATTCTTGCTTGTTATTGGTTAGTTTGATTGCTTCGTTTTACTATAAATTATGTTTTTTTTTTAATTTGGATTCAATATTGACCACTGGTTTGGTTTACAAGTAGAGTAATATCGACTCTATCCCTTTTGCTTCTACTGATAAAAATAACTTAGTTATCGAAATACGTATATAGATTTTTCTTATTTTCTTTATCAAAGGTTAGGGGTTATATTTATTCTTTTTTATTTGGAATTACCTATTGCCAGTGGTAAGTGTAAAATATTATTATTTATTACTGGCTATATTCTTTTAATTATTATTTTTTTTAAATATATCTACAGCTTCCCTTCGCATAAAACTCACTGCACGCCACTGGTTCAGATAATCCCTTTTGAACCGTGACATAGACGTAGATAGGATTTTTCAGGGTGATCTTTTTAAGTAATTATATTATCATATTATTTCGCAGTTTGCAGTGACAAGGCGGTAAGCGAAGTATCGTATTACCGCGATTCGCTACCATATCGTCATTAACATGATGAACATATTTATGTTTAATTAAGTTAGGGGTAGATCTCTATCTAATTAAGTCTTTTGGAATATCCTTGAGTAAAGAATTAATGGTGCGCCACTGAAATGTCATGACTGACTGATTTATTACTCTCTCAAATCCAAATGGAATACAGTGAATAAACCTATGGTTATTTGTTGTTATGAATACAATAATGTCTGACTCAAACAATAAAATTTAATTAATGATTGTAATGTTACTAGTCCCAAAAACGAAAAAAACAAAAGCAAGCGTATTCTCCGACCGTGAACTCACGCCTCGCGACTCGCAACTGTTCCGTGTGATTGGTTTCGCTCGACCTTATTTTGTTTTAACCTTTTCAATCAACACAATTTTGCACGTTCAACGTAATAATTAGCCACTTCTATATTTGTAAATTGGATTGCCACCAATTTTTCGACTTAAATTAGGTTACCTGTTAAACTATATCAAGGATAAAAGGTATTTGATTGTTTAGTTATCACACTTGGCACAGTTTGACATGTATCGGGTGTGTACTTTTTGATAGGACATATGAAATACAATGTTACAATTTTTATTTGACAGTAGTTCATTTACTATGAATTTTAGAAGAGTAAATATAAACATCTGCTGTGGGCAACACAATACCCCCCGCCATAGAACTATTTTTAAATGTTGTGGGAACATGGACCACCACTAATCAAGAAACGCTCATCCCTTTAAAAAATGTAGTTTTCACTTAGGACACATTTCATTTTTCAATAATATTTAAGCGAAAATGACAAAATATAATTTTTCTTTAAGGTGTTGTAATTCGTAAATGGTGAAAGTAACATAAAAATTATTCAAACAACAATTGTAGATAATAATATTTGAAGCATTATTATAACAAAAATTATCATTATACCATTAGCGTATTGAAATATTTAAAAATAATTTGATAGGATTTCAAGTAAACTACCTCTTCCGGTTATTGGATTATCACCAAAAACTAATCAGCTCGTCCCAAATGGATACGAATGTAAAATACAAAATATAAAAATTTTCAGTTTCGTAGTTTTTGAGAAATCGTGACAGACAGACTGAATGACAGACAGACTACTGAATTTTTAGCATGATTCCTATACCTCTCTTACAGGATGTGGCGAGAGATAAAAAATATTCAGAAGCAAAAATGCATCAAATGAGACTTTTATTAATATAATACATCTCGCTCATGAGATAGATGTAAAATAAAATTTATAATTTTCAGCTATTTACAGAGTGCCATGAAAAGGAAAATATGCAATGGGGTCCTTCACCATTAAATTAAAAAAACATATATTAAACTTTATCTAAATTGAACACTATCTTCACTTTTAAAAAGTCTTAATTGTTATTCATTAAGCCACAATGATTTTTTTAAAATGTTGTGACGTCATTGTAAAGTTGTTCGATCTCAAACAGTAGAGATTGTAAATAATTGTAGTGACATTTTATGTTTAGAAAATTATTTAAATGGATTTAGAATAACTTTTCCTGGGTAGTAATTAATATATACATGAATTCCATTTATTTCATGAAGAAACATGAATAAACTGTAAGATTATTTTAGTCAAATGTTTGATTACCACAGATAAATTTTGAATTCATTCAGCAAGTGTTCTCCATGCAAGCAAGGCAAGCAGTGCTTGCCCTTATATTTTATAATTTTTTATATATTTCAACAATATATTTGTTTATAATTATTTATTTAGAATTTTAGTATTTCAAAACTTAAAAGCAAACAGAAATACACAATTATGTTTCAAATTGCCTACCGCACCGCTAATGCAATACGAGTTCATACAATGACGTACGAACTATTAGGATCTTACCCTGTTGTTCAAAACCTGCAAGCACAACTTTGAGTGCTTTCGCAGCCCATGCTTACAGTATACCGAACATTGTCGAACAAGTAGGTTTCTATACTGGAAATAATGCGCCGTAAACGTTCCGTTGAAAGCAGTTTTTAAAGTGGTTCTATGAAGATAATTTACTAGTACAAATTAAGAAAGGACAGAATAGAAGTAAATTTTATTTATAAGGTATATTTCTGAATTAAATTTGTTATAAATAAATTTTGAAAGTAATAATAACTCTTGTATTTTAATAGAATGAACGACATTTGCGCAATTTAAAAACATGCTTCGGTAGATGAATAAAAAGCTTTATTGTAAGTGGTAGACCTGTTCCTCGTATGAAGTTACTACTGTTAAAAATACAATAAGATATTTACATTATTTTTCACAATTTTTTTTACCTATCACCTATCTCCTATTTGTCATTGCTTGCCTTATTATAAAATCCACGAGACGCCACTGGTCTTGAATTACGTCGAGTCGACCTAAATTAATATTTCTTTGTTAGAAATAAATAATATATTATGTATGTATTTAAAATATATTTTCGATTTCAAAGTAAAACAAAAAACCTTGAAGTTAGTTCCCAATTATTTTGACAATTCGGCAATCTGACAGCTCAATAATAAGAGAAGTACAAAAAATTAGGAATAGGATATATATGTAACATAATACTTTGACGTTGTTATAAAAATCTTTAAAACTCAAATATCTTAATATTTAATAATAGTTTTCAAACATCTATTACATCTTGTACGATGTTCTTGAGTGTAGTCATAATATAAATGAGTTATTTGTCATTTTTTGACTTGTAAAGGATCCCATTCAAACAGTTTATGTTGTTATAAATAGGTAATTGTATTTCATTAACTGAATGCAATAGTTGCATTATGTGCAATCGGTCGTTTACAAGTGTCACTAACGGTCTCCAAAGTAATACCTCTCAGAAATTTTAATCGATTTTCGAGGTACTTTTTTACTGAACAAATTATTTTTATATCTCAGTTTTATCTGGTTTAAAATTCCTTTTTTAGAGATCCACTACTAGGCACTTGAACTCGGTTTAGTCACTACTATGACACTTCATTAAAATCAAAGTAAATCCTGCTATTTTCATAAATAAAATGTGGAATAATTTAAAAATATCATCTATATGCCGGTTTGATACTTTTTCTTTCTTATATTATATGTAGTATAAGGAAGTAGAGCAACCATGAAAAAAAAAATCGCTAGCGAGATTTTCGTGCAAATACATGTTTTGAGGTCCCTGAAAGCAATTTGACTATTTTTTCAATGAAATTTGTATGGATGGATGAATGTGTATGTATCTGTATGTTCAGTAATTCACGAATGAAATAAGATAGAACAATACTTAATCATTAAAAGTTCTTTAGCAATACAAAAAAACCTAAGTTTTTTGTTTGTTTCAAGTTTACTTGATACACAAAACAATAAAATAATATTTGTAATTTTACCGTATATGCTTAAAATTTAAAGAAAAATGTAATATGTTCAATATAAAAATATGTATATTTTGATACTGACATTTTTGCCGATTGACATTTAAAAAATGCGACTTTATTAACAATTAACAATCTGAAAAATGTCAACTTTACTGCCTGGCTAGTAAATAGCTATTTGTATATTTAGAGAGCAAAGTTACGTTTCAATCGTGTGAAAGAAATAAAAATAATTTTGTGCACTTCCGGGTTTAAATGCCCTAATTTATTCTTCCGTCTCGTGGACTGAAGTTTCACTCTTAGTCTCGGAGTAAACAAGTAACCATAGCAACAAGTAAAATATTTATTAAAGTTATTACAGTTGATAACTACAGAGTGTATTTAAACATTTTTCTAAAATTAATTTCTTTGGCTATTACAAATTCTTTGTCTGGTGCATCTTTTAAGAATTGATCAACTTCTACTGAACTTTTAACACCTTTTTTTTTTCTTTCAACGAAAGATATTAATTTCAGGATTTTGCTTATATCAGCAATATTTCTAACAACCAACATTGCCTTCAACATCAAATATTACACTCAAATGATAGAAGCTTCCACAATTTTTAATTGTTCATAAAAAATATACTAGCAGCACAGTTTCTGATCCGCGTATTTTTGTATTTTTTTCATTGTCAAAATTGTTGTATCTCTTCTTTTATTTATTATTAAATTTTTATCACTTGTTGCTATAGGAGACGAGTGACAAAAATTTTGCAGTTTGTTATTATTGGAGACAAGAGATATAGTAAAATTCCTCGGAAAACACATCAATTTTTCAACAAATGTATAAGCGCAAAAATCAACTTCCCACAGAAGTCTTTGGTTTTTTCTTTTAATTAAGATTTATCAATTCTTTTGCGAACAATCATAGTTTTTGAAAAATTATCATAATATTAACTGCAATTTTAATGGTACTTCCTAACAACCATATTTCATGTAAAGACGCACAGAAATGCGTAGACATCTACTACCATCTGCAGTATCACATAGAAGTAAATGCTAGAATAATGCACGTTATTTCATGCGGATAATTCTGTATTTGTTCCTCAAATATACTTTTGCTGCATACAATACAGATTTCTTGTATAGTTCCAGGAATTTGTGGTTTCGTTTACTTTATACTTCTCTCTTTACACTTATAAAACCATAGATGGTTTCAGGGTAGCTGTGGATACGATGAAAGCGCTAAAACTCCGTAATATAAAAACTATTCCAACTGGCTTAAAACATGGGACTATAACTGCGGTTCTAAATCAAAGATCTTTTGAGATCACAACACAGGCATGTACCATTAATAATCTCAATTCATGAACGTATTTGAGTAGAGATAAGACTTGAAGTCCGAGTTGAAACATCGAGCAGATTAGACTTCGAATATAAAGTTGTTTTGCAACCTAAATATTCTAGCATTTTATTTGGTATTTTAGCCAGCAGTGTCTAAAGTTTTCCATCCACGTATTTCCGATAAAACTGAAAAAACAAGAGAACGATATCTTTGTAATGTTGGTCAGCCACATTTTATCGCTGGAAGTTCAGCAATTTTCCTGTTTCCTCTTGCATATTTTTGTTTACTTTCTTATACGTATGTAACCTTGTGGTCCAGTATTGGCGTCATGGCAAAATTTTTTTTTGTGAATAAGAACTGTCCGACTAACAACGATGACACCATAATTATTATAATTATTTTTTTTTTGTTTAAGCGGTCTTATCTGCTGAGGTTATATGCCGCCACGGTTCCTCGTTTTCGGTGGTGTGACTACGGCAAGCAGTATTTGCAGGGTAATCGAAAATTGGCCCAATTCTCTAACCCAGTTGTTAACTTGCTAATATATTTGACAAATAGAAACAAATGTTACAAGTAACGGTTTGATTTTTTCTTGTACGTTAAGAATTTTTATTAAAATATTAGCAAGTGGTTAAAAATTAGCAACTGAGTTAGAGACATACAATCGATTAATCACTTGGAACAAACCTAATAGTATACATAAGTATATTTATTTTGTAGATTTATTCCACAGATTTATATTTTCCGTTACTTAGGTACTTCACTAAAAATCTTCCTTTTGTTCTGAAAATGTTAATGGATAAGAAAAACAGCATGTACAGAATTCATTAGGTTATTTTAATCTAAATAAACTTGCAACATCATATTTTGCCTGCTGTTGTTGATTCGAATGAAGAGACGTTCCGGTCTAAGTAGTTGGTGTTCCTCGTTCACTGGCGTTGCTTGGGTCGTCGCGTGCGCTCCGGAATTAATTAGTAGCTGGCGTTGGTAATTCCCTTAATTAGCGGAAGTTGATAAACGTTATTTGGGAGTAATAGCGGCGAACACGTACATATATTTTTATTAGTTTCGTCTACGGTTGTTTAATTTTTTATAAGTAGTGTATAGAAGTATAAGTATTATGAACAAACCAACGGCGAAATTTTCGCTGAAGTACATCATAAATCCTCTTTAATTATTTTGTCAAGAACGTCTGTAAGCATGAATGGATGGATGTTTGTCCATATGTTCACTAACTCATGAATAAGATAATATTTAAAATAGTAAATAAATTTTCTTGCAGCTACTTTCTATTTTGGTAAATACTAAATTATGTTTAATAAAATATTTAAAAAATATGCACATAAATAATTGAACGGTTGAACATATTGTTCTGGTTCACATTGTTTCTTATTTTGTTGTTAATTGTTACGAATTTATACTGTCAATTTTTAGAAGAAATTTAATAATGTGTGTAGCGTCTCTCCTACGATCTTGTGTCCTGTATTATCTCTTCTCGCTTTCACCCTCACTATCACCACGTCTAGTCACTACTCTCGCCTGACTGTTCCTCTTCACTCTCCCGACTCCCTAACTCTCGTAACGCCTGCGCTTATGCGAAGAACCACCTATTAATTAAGTACATTACCACATACCTTACAATATTAACCCATTAGTGCATAATGTATCTTATAAGGGACGCTTAGTTTTTAATTTTTTACCACATTACTTTAGTAAGTTCTGACTTGTTCGTGCGTTATTGTACTTGCTACATTGTCAAGTCACAGAATAGAAACAGTAGTAAAGTAGATTTTGAACTGTGTAGTATTATATTTTTACTAAAATGGATCCCAATTGGTACTCTACACGTAATGGAGGGTAAGTAATTTTTTTGTTTATGTTATAACTGATAATTGTCCACTTTATAACTGCAGTTACTTTTATAGTAGTTTGTAGAAGATTTTTATAATTTTTACTTTTCAATTTTATATTTTTTTTACACATTTATTTTCATTATAAACTTAGATCCATTATAATGGACACTATGCACAGTGACAATTTTTTATATTTTTTTAGATTATCTCTGCATCAATTATTAGAGATCTAGGAGGCGGATGAAGCTGACGATCAACCTTCTATGGTATTTATTTCACCTCCAGATGAGAAATAGGAAGAAACAGAAGAGGACAGTGATAATAGTGATGACGAAACGGCTAATCCAAATCGTATTTCAAGGGGAATTTTATCCCAACTATGCGAATTTAGTTTTCATGATTCTAATTTTAGTGAAGAAGATGATAATATTCCTCTTTCCACTATAAAAAATATACTTGCTACAAATTATAGTGCACCTGTGCCTTCTACTTCGGCTGTTTCACATACGTCCGTTGTTTCGGGCGATCCTCCACGTAAGCGTCAAAAGAATATTGCAGAATAGTCAGAAAATATACCTATTTATAACATCCTAGGCCGGATTAGTTGCAGTATATAGAACACGAATTAGACAAAGAAAATGGTATTGGCCTATTTTTGCCTATTTATTTGATGTTACGGTAACAAATAGTTGGCTGTTGATGAAAAAACTGAAGCCTAAGGACCCCAATTGTGTGAACCTTCTAACGTTTCGCAGATATTTGGCTCAAAGTTCGTTACAACAGTACGGAATTCCCCCTATAAAAGGACGAGTATCTGCAACTACACAAGATTCACGATTTGATAATATGGGACATATCATTATATATTCTCAAACTCATCGACTGTGTAAGCAGTGCACAAAAAATGTAATGTCATCTGTGAAAAATGCAATGTTGGTTTACATCCAAAAGAATGTTTCAAAATTTAGCACACAAAATTATAAATTTTATCTTGTTTTTTTATCTTTAAAATAAATGTATATATTTCGCTTATCTGAATAAAAGTAGAACTTCATTTTTACACCATACTCATTTACTTTAAAGTACCATTATGCATACTGTCCATTTAAATGGACATGCGTTACAGGCTGACCTGTCAAAGCAAAAAAAAATTTTTTTCATGGAATTTTCATTTCAAGCTCTACCAAGTTATGCCCTTCAATACAACTTTGAAATATTAAAAATAAAAACCTTATGCACTAATGGGTTAAATAACGTACATTACCGCATACACTACAATGTGTTTATTTTTCAATCGCAAAAATATATCACTAATACCCGGTTGCACCAACGTTAGTTAAATTTTTAACTTCGTTTAAATAAATAAAAGCAAAACGAAGTTATATGTTATATGGAGTAATTGACATTGATATCAAAAATTAGATACGCTTTTATTTATTTAAACCAAGTTTAAAATTTAACTAATGTTGGTGTAACCGGTCATTATTGAAATATTGATATATTTATTTATTTATCCACGCCCGTGGGTTAAATGTCAGTTATCTCACTCATTTTGCGTGAGTTAAGAGCTTCATTACCGTTATCGTTTTCATTAATGTACAATTTATTATAAATGCTGATAGTACAATCTTCACAAATTTTTAAATTATTTAATATTTAATTAATTAATAATTTTTGAAGCTTCTTTTCTTCTATATCCGACGAAATACTTTCTAAATCACTCATTTTTCGTCTCGAATAACTCAAATATTATAATACCAAAAAATACAATTTTGTGAATTTTTGCTTCTTATATTTACACGAAGAGCTGATTAGATTTTGGATAAAATCGGTCAACCGGAAGTAGCAGTTTACTTGAAGCCCTTAACAGTTTTTCGTGAAAAACACGATTAAATTTCTTTTTTCAACAATTTATGTTGTTTTTATAACATTAATTTTATTAATTTTCAATGGATTTATAGATAATAAAATATAAAGAAATTAGATTTCATAAGTCTTGTACTCTTTGTACACCATGGAAACACTTAAATATTTTCAATTTTTTACGAAATGTGACACATTTTCATTTTGATTGTGAAGCTGTTTTCTTATTGAAATATATGTCAAAAAATTAAATAAAAATCCGAAATAAAATTAAATTTCTGAAATATAAATAGAAAATAAATAAATAAGAAGGTACGTTTCTGTATTATCAAGTACTATTTTGTATCGTTTAAGATTAGTATTGGGCGGGATGTTATGTGCTGCCCACATTAGATTTTTTCATTTTGAGCGTGCTTAGATAAAATATTGTACAATACACGTGTGATACTGCGTTATTAATATACACAACTCGGCTGTCGCCTCGTTTTATAAATTTCACTTGCGTTTCTTTATAATGCTCTTGTTCCACTTATATCGTAAATATCTATTATATAGAAGTATAAATAATTATTGATTTTAGCAATTTATATGACATTAGCTTCTTGAATTTCGTGTTTTACATTATCCGTCTATTGATGTGTATAAACGGGTTCATCCGCAGTGCAATCTGCTATTTTCGATCTTGAAATGGTTTTCAAGAACTTGTTTATGTTATGCTTTGATGTAAGTAAGTAGTCTTACGAGCACAACGCGTTTCTATGGTCCAGGCAATGCACGTGTGCACTCACGACTCTTTGATTTATCATTTACACATTTGCTTGCCTGTCTTCAACCACGAGTAACGACTATTTCAACTCTATCCTTTCGCTTTCAAGCCATTTACGATTAGAAATAAATAATCTCTCCTCGTTAACTCTGTTTCTCGGCAGGAAATCGGATAAAGCTGATTTCCTCTAATTAAAAACTGATGTTGAACATTTTGCTACGATAAACACTTCGGAAATGATTCATGCACAAATACATCATACGCTCTTTATTACTTTCTTATAAGGAAGTATAGAATACATTACGGCTGGGTTTTCGCTGAAATATATTTTTTGAAGTCCAATGAATCTGTGTGAATGGATGTGTGTCCATAATGTTAAAATAATAAATAAATAAAAACATAATCAAATATGATAAAAATATAAAAGCGTAATATTTCGTCCACCGGAAAAAATGGAGTCAAAGCAACGTCCCTTTAATATTTTAAAGTTTTGACGAAGATACTCATATGTTTTGTTTTGTATAATCTTATTTGTTGTTTTAATTATGATCGTTACTTGTTATTAAATTAAATTCACCCTCGTGATGTGTCGTCGTAACTAGTCGAGGATATATTTTTAAAATAAACCTTTTTTACATGATATCCACAAATTTTTATTGTCATCCTATTGTAAAGCCAAAAGAATTAAAACCATTGTTATAAAAAATGTTATTTGTAGTAGTGGCCATTTTTAACTTTTTGTTTCCTGAAAAAAATGCATAGATCACTAGATATCCGTAGTCATTGATTAAAAAATATCTTCAAGATATACATATATTTTCAAAAACAAAATTTTAAATTATGTTAGTACCCAACATAAAGGAAAAGGAGAAATTTACAGTTTATTTTTCGATATAATTCGTTATGTTTAAATTAAGAAATAAATGTAGTACTTAGTTAATTTTGTTTTATTAATAAATTTTATATTTTCAGAAAAAAATTATAAGTAACAAAAATGTGTCAATTAACTACTACGGCCCGCGTACGAAACGTAAATCTTATTCTGGCCCCTGTTATACAAAAGGTTGCCCACCTCTGGTCTAGAATGTAAAAATATATTACATAGCAACCACTCAACAAACGCATTGCATCGTAATTTGATGGCGATAACATTCAAAATGTGTATTAAAATTAATCACTATATTAATGTTAATTCCAAATCGGCATAAAAATGATGTGTTCAACTCAGCACCAAACACAGATTTTCAGTTTCGGAAGCATTCATTGCCTCGGCTTTGCCTCGACGCGGCAACCTTTGCTGAAAATCTGGTATTTTGGTGTCTACTTAACAAATAACTAGTTTTTGTGATTCGAATTGCAGGTATGACTCAAACTTATAATTTTTAAAATGGAATCAATAGTAATAAATACCATAATTAAAAACCGATTTCTTCGTATTATCTGGTATATCAACGAATGTATATATCTATCTTTAGATTCATCATGCAACTTTGATAATTTCTAGAGTGTAGACGGATGGATGGATTTGAGTGAAACCTTGCTAGATATTTAGGGTATGATTAGGACAAGGTCCTTTTTATAAATTCATATTTTTCCTACGCATGCTGTGCGCGAAAACTTCATGCTATCAAAAAAGTTAAATTCACGGCCGGTTCCAACGATTTAAGTCGGTATTACACGATCAAATTTAGTAAAAAATTAAGTATAACCGCGAAAGTTGTCGCCAACGTAAAAAGCAAATTATTATCTATTATAACTACATATGCTATTAAAATGACAAAAGAAATGTCAGTGAGCAAGTTGTGATTAATTTAAAAGGTATGGCAGGATAAGCACACAAAATCTGCCATTAGTGATTTAAAAAAATCCATATGCTTGATCAATTTCTAATTAAAAATAAAAATTTTCCTGAAATGTTATTCACATGTAATGACCAAATAATACAAAATATTTGAGAAATATACAAAATTAAAAATGTATCATTTTTATTTGAATATGCATAAATTTTTCTTATTTGGTCATTGTTTGTTGAATTCAGAAAAAATACTGAATCGAATAAGCAAATAAAAAAAAATAAGTTGCCATTTAAAATAAGAAAGTTTCACCCTGCATTTTGAGAACCACTGGTTAAAAAAAATTATTGTTTCGCTCATTTTAATTGTCTTATAATATAGAAATTGTTTACTAATTTAAACGACCTCGTAGCTCTTACAGTTCTCGAAATAGCAATAGTGTACCACTTAAAATGAACACCCTGTATATTTCAGTGTTTTTTTAATGTTTCCAATTTGGGGTCAAATTAATGTTTATATATGGTTCAAAATTTAGAGTTGTTATGAAAACAAACAGATAGCTGAAACAGTTATTCTCTACCTATGTCAAATATGTGTCAAGTGTACCTAACCATGAGTAGAACTATAAATAAAAATTTATATGTATAAGGAAGATTTGTGCTGGGCACGCCAGATTAAAAAAAAGTGTAGTATTTTTGAACGAAAAATAATATTCTAGAAAATAACAAATAACTGACATTAATAAAGTACTTATATTTCAAGCAGTATGTATTTAAGAGAAATCTTGAATTCTCATGTTACCTTATCTATTAATCACACACTAAATACCATCTACAGTGCAAGGAAAAGAGTTCTTTGACTTTTAATTCGCACTTCACCATCCGTGTACGGAATCACTGAGAATTTCTAAAAGTTCTTTACAGATGTATAGACCATTTCAAAAATTCAAAGCGCATGTGCGAACTGTGAGACTGCAACAAAATTTAGTGCCGTATGCCCGTCTCTGTCTATATCAGGGGCGGGCAATGTCCGGCCCGCTGGCCAACTCCGGCACACGTAAAGTTCCAATCCGGCCCGCAGCCCTGTTATACAAAAGGTTGGCCACCCCTGGTCTATATGACAGTTCTATCTCTGCTGTAAAGTTTGAGGTTGGATTTAGATTCTTAAAACTTATGAAACTTTTATTAGTAGTTTTATTATGCAAATGATTGTTGACTAATACTCATGTTACACTTATTTCGATTTTAATTTATATTTTCATTTGTATCATGAGCATTATAAAATTAAAATATTTGAATTCATTGTGACAATTCCCAAATGCTGCCATTTACGGCACTAAATTTGTAGTTCGAAACTTGAATGTAGAGGTCGCGCACATTTTTGAAATGGTCTATTGTTTGCCTTGCATTCAGTAATTCGACACTACTATGTCTGGTTTATGCAGCGAAAATCAAACTGAGTATTTAATTCCCAAGTAATATTGTCAATACCGTACAACAATGTGAGAAATTACAGAGCATAATAGTATATTATGATACAAGTGTATAAGTAAGCTTTTAAAGCACGTACGACGAGTTTAAGAGCACAACGCGAAGCGGAGTGCATTTAACGTCGCTAGTGCTTTAAAAGCACTTATACACGTGTGTCATACGCTATTTTTTATTATACCTGCATCATACTCTGGAAAAACTGGAAAGCAACATTTTGATTTTGATTCATTTCATAATTTTGCTCGTGTGACGTTTGACGTATATCGTTTACATGGAGACAGGTTAGCATTTGTTGTTTACGTTTACAGTTTTGACAGATATTAATAGTAAATATTTTTGTTGTTGCTTGGCAACCTTTAAAGCACGACGTGTTTTAATCTTGCGTTTACGAACGTTGTAGCGTGTTTTAAACATGGATTATGGATGCAAGTATAATAAAAAATATTTTTGCACGAATTAAAAATGTGATAACTTCTTAATTCACCGTTTTATTATTATCGTGAATAATTATTCCAGATTTAGAAATAATTGCAGGAATATTAGAAAAAAATAATTAATACCCAATTTAATGGCGATAATTATAGAGAGGGTTCAAATGAAAAGGTGCTAAATCTTCAAACCTAATGACATTGTATACAATTATGTTTGAGGTATGGAATTCCATACCTAGACATCCCTGAGGTATGGAGTGCTCCATATCATCCAGGCAATGTTCGCCGGCCATGCCTATATTTATTTCAGATGTAATATTATTTATGAGGTAAATAGCTCCGTGGTAACGTGTCGGACTGTGGATCGTGAGCTCCTTAGTTCGAATCCTACAGCTGACAGTTGCCAATTTAAATTTACCCCTGTGGTTCCGCCTCCACTAACATCTGTGCGGCTATGATTTGACGGCTGGTAACCGCATTTCATACGCAAAAATTTATCACTTACCGAGATCTGCGTAAGCAGAGTACCACACCCATAATGGGTAAAAGGCATGGTGATATTTTTTATTTATTTATTTAAATCATGTAGAACTCCGTTACTTCAATTATTCATATTTTTATAATATAAATAAATCGATATCGTTCTTAAAATTATGTATTTTTAGAAACCAAACCAGTTATTATTTTTATGATAATTTGTTTATTATTACGAAACCTTTATTTTTGGATACAAAAATATGTACAATAATTACTAAGATTCATTTATTATAAACAATACTACAACAATTTAAACAAATTATCTTGAATTTATTGGTTTGGTGATGTATAGTTCAACAAGCCTTACAAAATATGCATTGGCAAACCGATGTGAGACCCCGGCAAAAATGCACGTTAACTTCGTCCATGTAAGTACATAACGAAGGGTGTAACTTTTTTTCGTGATACGTCATTGAAATGTACAGTTAAAACAAGAACTATTAGTTTTAGTTTGACAGTATGCATGGTAGAGAAAACATGGTGACATGAATAATGTAAATACATGTTATATGAATTTATTTAGTTGTTTTGTTGTAATAAATAATTGTGTTTCATTAATTAAATATAATAGTTAACATCGCGTTATGTGGAAGAACCATTTAAATAAATCGCCATGTAACTTATCACTGAATGTAGTTGCAACAACAGCGAATTGTCCATGTTCATGCTTTTCGTGTCAATCATATATCTATTAGTTTAAGGTCAAACATACGCGTCGAAAGAACGCATCCTTTATTTTTTAAAAAACAGCAAAATCTGTATTCTTAATTTATTTTCATGTTCTTTATGGTCCAACACCCTCCATCCGTCAAAATTTAATAGATTTTTTACAGTGACTTGTACATTGCAGAGTCAGATGAAGTACAAATTTTTGTGGGTTCGTTCATTTCCATGAATTTTGTTTTGCAAATTCAAATTTAAATAAATATTTTCTTACAATTATTCTTATCGAAAAACAAAACAATTATTACAGTAAGGTCTTGGAACATTCTAGTATTTATATATGTGGATGAAAAGGATAGCTAAAACATTGAACTATAAAAAAAATATTCGTTGAAGTCTAGTTGGTCAAAAATTCAGAACTTTGATACTGTGTCTCTCATTCCCATGAACGACTACAGTAATGAAAATAATTCGTATATTGGTAAATATGATCATTTATAACATACTAAGTTTATTTTCAATTTGAATTTACAGTTTTTGAGAAACAAATAAAAATATACCAAAAAACACACTTTTTGGTATATTTTTATTTGTTTCTCAAAAACTGTAAATTCAAATGTAAATTAGTTTTAGTATGTTATAGACGATTATATTTATAAATATACACATTATTTGCATTACTGTAGTCGTTCATGGGAATGTGTGGCATATATTTGACTATTTTGAAAATTGTGTTCATGTATAATATGTAAACAAAATTTGCTTTTTAAAATTTATTACAAAACTTTGGACTTTTATCTACAAACGTAGGTATAAAACATTATATGTTTCATTTATTATAATAATGATATATTGTTTCAAAAAAGTCATGTTCATCTTGCGCTATCTTCAGCCCGTATTGGCCCGGATGGTTCACCTTAACTAATAGATATAGGGGCCTATTCTGTAACTTACCTGTTAATTTTTAACGGCCTATTAAAAATTTTAACCAATAAAAATATATGTGTCATATAAAATTTTTTAAATTTTTATTTCAAGCCGTCTATTATCATTGGTTAAATTTTTTAACAGGCCGTTAAAAATTAGCAGGTAACTTACAGAATAGGCCTCATATGGCGTCAATATGTAATATGACATGAAATCTCTTCATCGCAGTGTATATGGCAGTCAGGTAATTTGAAATGAGCGTAATTTAGTTTTGACAAACCGGAAATTAAGAGGAAATAGCGTACAGCAGTAGCAACAGCGTCGTGTTATCGTCCCTGACGTCAGATTTCAATTTGTTTGTTGATGATTCTGATGTCTAATAGATATTTCACTTCATCTTGGTTCTTCATTGTAAAGTTTGAATATTAGAAGCCACGTCCCTCAAGGACTTGTATTGGTTTTTTGGGATGTACACGAGTTCTGAAAAAGATTCACGTGATATGAAGTCCATGAATATTGAACGACGTTGTGTGTCTAAATGAAATTGCTCACGAACGAAAATAGAGTCACAAAGCTTCATAAATAAGTTTTATAGCAATGTACAGATATGATTTACTGGACATACAGAACAAGAAATTTAATTTATTTGAAATCGGTTCTGAAGTGCTCAAAAATCGTCATTAAAAGCTCAGAAATCGTCACTGAAGTAACCCATTACGACGATTTTGAGCAACGCATTGCAGTAAATTTATACGTAAAATGAAATAATATGTGGAAGAATTAACTAATTAATTCCGATGAAGAAATTGAGGAAAAAACACATTTTGAGTGTTATTTACGATAACTTCAATGTTCGAGGTTAGCAACACTGAGTGTCAGTTCCAATTAACAACTTACAGATGTATTAACTTAACCTATATAATATTTTTTTTTACAGTTTTTTCTAATTTTGGATTTCAAATAAAATTTAATATATATCCGGCACTGAAGTTCCTTTTTATCACTCACATTGTTTATTTTCCACGTCCCTATGGGCCTCGGCAAATAAATTCCATATTCGTGATAAAAAGTTATACTCTAGTGCCTTGATACATAAATAACTATTATTTCAAATATTGAATCAGCTGCAAAAAAAGTTTCATATGAAAGTTGTCAGTAATAATATTTGGAATAACTGATATTTGAATTTTAATTTAACTTAGCCTAACATTACGTTGTAATTGCTAATAAATTGAGTCGAGCAAAAATTTTATTATTTAAAATATAAGCTGTTTAAAACAGATTTAAAAAAGATATATCAACACTTATCCAATCTCGGGTGTAGCACTCTGCTTCAAGCATATCTTGATATATATTTTGCGCGTGTAATGGCGTTATTTGGAAACCCTCCAAAGATGTAATTGTTGAGAGAGCCACAGGAGTAATTTTTAACTTGATTGACTTGAAGTAATTAATCTTGGAGATATTTATTTTAAAAGGTGCCGAGTACCTCTGCTTACACACAATTAGATCACGGTTATGTCTCGTGAACTCAAAATGTGTCCGCCATATTGGATCCGCCATTTTGAATTTAACAATTTTGACATCAAATTCGTAATCAGCGACCCTAAAACTCATCCCTCTCGCAATTCCGTTCTACGCTTAACGTTCGTTTCCATGGTTACTATACTATTTTCATTTTAAACTGGAGGGATCGGCATAAAACGATTAAACGTCCCTGCCCCATATAACTACAATGAAAGCCATTAGTGCGGTTACCGCAAATCGCTTAACGATGGTCACAACAGGTAAAATTTCAAGGGTCGTATTCAGCTTAAAACTACTCTTACTTTTTTCCTATGATTGCAAATTTAAAAATTACTAATCCGGATTATATTAACCAATTAGCAGTTATGTTACTTAGTGTTCAATTAAAAGATTAAATATCGTTATAATAACATATTTTTTCCATATATAAAGGGCCAATAATTATATACAGCTATTTGTACTTCTACTCCCGTGATAGTAAGGACAAATATATTTTTAAAAAAATTATGTGGCAGCCGTGGATATGTGAGAATGAAGTTGCTGGTAGGAGTAACAACAATATTGCTGAATTGGATGAAATTGTGTTATCTGAGTGCAATTCCGAAGAAGATGCTACGGGACAAAATCAAGAAGAAAGTGAAATAAATTTATCTAAAATTAATTTACATGAACATGCACAACAAATAATGATCAACGTGTACAGAAAGTGCGTCAATGAGTACAGCGAATTTTAAGCCATAAAAACAGCCGAATTTTGTAAATTTGAAGAGGGCCAAGCCCTAAAACGGCACAAAAATAATTGAATATTGTTGTAAATATTTTATTTATATAACGAAAATGTGAATAAAACCTTTTTTAATTTGAATTTGACATTTATCGTATGAATAAGGAAATATACTTATTTAAAGATTGTAGTTTTCTTAGTTTTTGTATTTATGATACACGTATCGGCGAATAGGGCCGTACAACCCTGTGCGAACCTTGTGAAATCAGTTATAGCGGGTCATATTTTGAGTTCCTTTGTATACGTAATTGCGGTGCATTTAATCGTTTTATGCCGATCCCTCCAGTTTAAAATGTAAATAGTATACCCGCTCGCATTTGCGTTACACACTGAACGTGACATTTTTTCCCATAGGCCAGCGGTAAAACGAATCCATGTCAAACCATTAAAATTATAATTATATTCTTGTAGTAGCAGTCATGAAAGAATCTATTTTCATGAAAATAAATGTTCTAAAGTTTTCTAAATCCGATTTGATCATATCATATCACAATGACGTCTGTGGGCATGGAGAGATGAATGGATGTGTGTTCGTATGTTCAATACCTCACGAATGAGAAAATATAGAGTAAAAAAAAAAAAACTATACGTATCCATGACAATGTGAAAAACTGAATTGATTTTGGTCATAATTGTAACACCGGAGGTAGAAGAGTACGTGACACACAAAACAATAAATTTAATTAATTTTTAATATGAATATGTATTTGCAATTATGTCGTATCTGTTTACGGATATGAAAAAATTTATATTTTATATTTAATAGTATATTTTGATAAATAACATTTAATTAAAAATTAATTTTGGACGGTCGCCTATAGCTTTTTATAAGAGTTATTTGAATCCTACCTCGTTTAGTATCAAATTAAAGGTCACAGAGAGGAGAACTGCGCTGGAATAACAAAAACTAGTTTTGAACGTACGTCAGTTCTGTTTTATAATATTTAATTGAAACCAGTGGAATTTGGTGTTAAATTATACGTTATAAAGGAGAGTGTTAATTTGTTAATTGTATTTATAATAGTATAATTCTTTTCAATTTGGTAATTGAAGTTTTCTGAAGGGTAAAAATAAAGTATTAGGTCATTTACCCATTTTTGGACATGGTACGCATCAGATCACGGTATATGATATTCTTCTTGAGAAATGTACATACGTTTATTGAGGTCCCCTGAATTTACTCAATGTCATCTGTGTGTATTTTGTATTTAAATAATTACAGCAATTTTTTTACCACTACTGGCATTTTTTCAGTATTCTTGTTAGCCACTAACTAGTTATTACCAACTGGAGCCGTGTCCCACTGTTTTAAGACCACTGATCTAATAGGGGTTATGGTCATATGGGAACTTTATAACAGCGGGAAGCCATCTGTTCTATGTACATAAACACACACTCTCACAAGACAATTACACGCACACACATATACGCACAAGCATGCGTATTACACTAGGCGCTCGTTTTTGTGAATATTTCATTATATGAACCATACATTCGGTGGTGGCGTCGTCCCTTTGTATTATACTATGAAAACTATGTCAAATGGTATTAGGATATTTACCAGAATTGGCGCTGATGAAGCCAATCCTTGCAAAGTGATTAATTCATGAACTGCTAGTATTCTATGTTTAATGTATTTTAGGTCCAGCCTGTTCTCTGAATGTTGAGCCTAATATAGTAAAACACAATATTTTATTTTAATAATTTTATTACATATTCTCAAAATATTCCTTTTAGTCGCAACAATTTTGTAATGGAAGAGGCCAATTAAAATTATTATCTCTCTTTTGATTGCATCGACTTCATGGGCCGAAAACGCATTACCTGCAATTTATCTTTGCCTTGTGGAAACAGAAAGAAGTAGAAGTTTAGAAAGAGACAGAATGAAGAATCAATTATAGAAACATTGAAAGATGAAAACCAAGACATAATAAAACAATAACAATTCAACAAAATTCAAGAAACAAAATATAATCCACGTTTCAAGAATATAATACAGACTCTACATATACCAAGGTACTTATTACAAGCTATAAATGTCACTACAATAGCACGATTTAGATGCTGTAACGAGGAAAGAAGTAACATGTACTGGTTGTTAGCAAAAGAAAAAAAATGTAGATTATGTGGTAGTGAAGAACATTTAAGATTGAATTGCAAAGTGATGGAAAGAGATCAAGAGGAAAAGATTGAATGAGAAAATATTTAGAATAAATCTGGTGTGGGTACCACACTACTTTCTTATACAAATAAAACCAACTGAACACGTATGACTTGTTCCTTGCGTATGACTATATTTTAACAATTATTTGATATATAGATGTTAAACCTGTTTAGTTTTTTGTTCTCATTTAACTATGAATTTATTTTTAAAAAGAAATCAATTAATATCTAGTCTTCAAATCTTTCTATAACTAATAATACAAATATTACTATTTCACAAGACACATATTTTTGACACTTCACAATTATTAAACGTTTCACACATACATATTAAAAATGTTTTAGTTTTTGTTTCCATTGCATTTAAGATTGTTGAAATATATTCTTAAATATATAATTTAGAATAAAATATATATCATCACGCCTTTTACCCATTAAGGGTGTGGCACTCTGCTTACGCAGATCTCGGTAGGTGATATATTTTTTCATATGAAGTGCGGTTACCAGCCGTCAAATCATAGCCCCCAAGGATGTTAACATCTTTCATTTGACACTTTTTCTCATATGTGATTCTATTTTTGAAAAAAAAAAATGGAATTTATTGTTTTGTGTGTCCAGTAAATTTGCTCTTCCGGTTTTTCAATTTCATTCCAAATTAACTCAGCTCAATGAAACTTATAAATTCCAAGTTTCGTTTACATATCTTGTCTCGTTCATGAGATATTGCGCACACGGACATCCATCCATCTATCCATCCATCCATCCTCACACACAGACATCATTGAGAAATTGATCTCAACGGATTCAGTGGACGTCAAAATATGTATTTCCGCAAAAATCTCGCCAACGATTTTTTTCGTGATTCCAATACTTCCTTATACTTTGTATAAGAAAGTAAAAAGCATATGTCAAATTTCTAACGCTAATCCTCGCGCTAATCATAACCCTTACAATAACTAATTTCTTGTTGCAAATACAGCTTTATTTCAGTTCAACTATTTTCTGTAGTTAACATGATTAGCTGGCATCGCTTTGCGCAATCGGGCAATAATATTCTGCAAACACTTAAGCAATGAACTACAATACAACACAATGCACTGCACACCATAAGACAGCGCAGTTGTACACATACAGCCTGCAAGCATCCTCCATTATGGGCCTCGGACAATGTAGACCAGTGTTGTTAATTTTGTGAGTGTGTGTGTGAATGTGTGTGTGTTATCTCCATATGGCTGTGGTGTGTTGTGTTGTATTGAATGAAACGATCCATCCAAGGTCACGCAGAGTTGAGGCAGACAGCACAATGCTTGTTATTGTACGTACTCTGCCTCTGCTTCCTCTCCTCGGTGAGTGTAATTACGTTCATTTGTGGTATTAGAATCGTATTCATCTTGTATAATACTCGTGGCTGTAAAGTACACTGCTCGTCATAAAAATTTGGTGTGAGCACCACGATTTTCTTATGTATATAAATTAGAATGGAGGGTTATGATTTTGACGTCACAGGCAAGAAAGAGAAAGATGAGGTAAAAGTTGAGATGGAAGTTCATAACACAAACATCCATGTTTTGACGTTTGATATGGTGTTTTAACAAGGTTATGTTTTTATTTTTGAAGTTTATTATTTAAGTAACTTAATAAATTTAACACTTGCCATATACCTTTATAGTAATAAAGGCAGTTACTATGCACAAACCATACACAAACTTTATTTTTTATATTTAGCATCATTTTAAGAACTGTCATTTTGACAGCGTTTTGTTTGTGTTTCGCCCATGTGAATTTCATAGTAGTTCAATGAAAACATCAATAGATGGCAGCACGAAAATTTGCTTCTGTATAACCCTCCATTTGACTGTTTATTAAAGCTAAAAATTCAGCGTTTTGGTCATAACAATGCGTTGTTGAAACATTTACATTTAACATGGAAATTAAAAAATATACCTACAATTCTCGTCAATAATAAAAATACACAAGTGCACAACGCATTAAAATTTTTTGTGTTAACTTGCAAATTATTAAAAATTTCGCTCATAAAAATTTCTCAAATACCACTTGAATTTCGGTCTCGTGGTGTTTTTAGCAAAAATTTTGAATCGCGAAATTTTGATAATAAGTGGTATTACCCTTGAATATATGTATATTCAGTTTTCTCAAAATTGGAGCAGATACAGGAAAATCACAAACATTATTTTGCATTTGATACTTTTTTCTCAGCTGATTTCATTTCTGAAATTGATTGAATTTATTGTTTTGTGTGTACAGTAAATCTACCAAATTCGACAAGATACAAATACCGTAAAAAAATCTGACTTGTCCATAACCTCCCCAACAAATTTTAAACTGTACAAAATAGAAAAAAACTTTCATGGGTGTATAATTCTGAAACTTTGCTTGAATATAAAAGTTTGTGTTGGTTTCTTTTTTCCTTCGTATTTTACAGCGTACATTGCCCCTAAAGGTTCGAAAAGGGTATATGATTTTATTGATGTACAAAAATAGCTTTATTGTTTCTAGCTGCGTCACAGTGCACTTGCGTCCCGGATGTGGTACTGTTAGACGGTCAGAAGCTCAATGAAGCGAATCATGTAAATGTGAGATACTACACTTCTCTATCGGCCGCTGTCTGTTGTTACATTCGCTCCAAATACATTGCAACGAGTCGATGACGAATTAGATCTCTGTTGGAGTAATTTCAGCACACGAGATTCAAAGGGCCAATTGCATAAAACGTTGTTAATGTAACAACATTGTTAGCTGAAAACATGTTTAAAGTTAACAATGGCCCAGGTGATTAACAGTATATTTTTCGCGCCGCCGTCCGACATGAACACAATTACATATCTCTAAAGCGGTCGGAAATCATAGTTAGACAAAAATTGCTAACTTTTTATGGTTATATATTGGCATCACTTCACTAATTTTAGCTAACTTCAGACGCTAGAAATGTCAAAGTTTTACATTGACTTAAAAATATTATGGCAATATATCTACAATTGAGTATTTGGAATACAAGAAAACAGAATGTTTATGGATTTTAAACATATTTGTAAGTAATTATAATTGAATTTGCAGTGTAAAATCCAAATAAAAATATGTAGATATTTTTGGTTATGATATTGGAAAATAAACATAATTGACATTCAAATATTGTGAAGTTAGCAACATAAAAAAATTCCCTGTCATTAAGAAAATGAGTAATAAATTAAATTTATTTATTAAATTTGCATAAATGTTGGCGCGAAAAATCTTGTGTATCCCTCGGTTGGAAACTATTTTGCGAGTGCTCGTATTTGTAGGACGAGCCGTAGGCGAGTCCTATCAAAATAAACTCGCACACTCAAAATAGCAGTTTCCAACCTTGTGATGCACATAACTATTACACATTTTGTTGTACTATTTATATAACTTATAATTTAGTTTCAAATCAACCTTCTTTACTTACTTGGCATAGTAGTAGCGCAGCATTCATGATAAAGTGATAACTAAATTTTCCGGAAATACATGTTTTGATATCCCCGGGTACCTATTCTGCAAAATAGAGCCAAGAGTTAGCTCTAAAACTATGACCTGAAGCAACAGTGATTGTCTCTATATCCAGAATAAGGATGGTGTTTCTATCCTAGTAATTTTGGCACGTCAATGTTTCCATAATTTTTAAGTTGGCAAAATGTATTTGAACAGAAGAAAAAAAATCAAAAAATCAAAGTGACAGCAACAATCAATCACCAAATGTTTTCATAAAATAATGCGCCACAAATGTCAATGTCAATGTAGAGTTAGCTACATGAAATATAAACACAAACTGTGGTAGCTCTAAACCGCCTAAGAGACAGAAACTGACATGACGTCATATGGGTAGTTCGTGTAAATCTCTACCAGATACCAGCGGTGTTATAGAAACAGTGTCGACATAGAGCTATTCCGAAAAGTTACAGAATCGGCTCAATTTTCTAACTAATAGTGGTATTCTGAGCGTTTCCATAACTTCTATAAGTGTGATCTTAAGGACTTATAGATCTTAAATATTAGAGTGGTATTCTGAGCACATCTATAGCTTATAGGTTTATCTTAAATATCTTAAGTTATCTTAAAAAGTTACAGTTACTGTTCAGTTTGTCATAACTTGTTATAGAAATAATAAATAGCTTGCAAATGCATAATAACATGCAAATTTTAAAATTTGCGTATTTATTATAGGAAGATGAATATGAACTGTAAGTAATATTTACGTTATATAATTAAAATTTATCAACATTTGTTAATATTTGAGGTTACCAGTGCTAAATTTTTAGTAATCACATGCGAATTATAAGAAAAAATATAAGGGATGCAATGAACCCATTTGAATTGCAAGATAAGCATTTAGTTTGCCAGTTAATTGTTCCCATTTTAGCACTAAATAATTTTCAGTGTGAGGTTTATGGTATTTGATCTCAAGGCGTAATCTACTTTCCATGTATTGTAAATATGCCACATATTGCTCTTTCATCGTATTTTTTGTTCGATTTCTTTTGCTGTAAAATAATTTTATCATTTTATTATAATGTGAATCGACAGAAATATACAAAATGACAAATAATAAATTAAAATAATTTTATATTTTTATTATAATCTGAATCGACAGAAATATATAAAATGACAAATAATAATAATTGTATCTTAGCTCATTTTGAATTGTAATCAACACGAACCACACAAACAATTTTGACATATATCGTTCTGTCAACTTTTGATAACTGTCAATTGACAATGAATCAGTGTACTTAACCCCAGAAAAATAAATACTGTTTATTTGCATTTAAGAATTTTGAAAACTTGTATTTTTATTTATTTTAATAGTATTAATTTGTTTTTAACAAGAAATATCGTTAAATAATATAGCTGTAAATAAAATATTATCCGTGTTTTTTAAGTATTAAACGTAGATACTTGTTTTATATTCCAAAGAGTGGCAGTCTTGGTTTTAAGATATCTTAAAGTCGTAGTTATAGAAATCAGAAGTTATAGACTTGCGTTCAGAATACCGATTTATGAAAATCTATTAGACTTCAACTTATAGATTTCTCTTAAGCTATAGATCTTAAAAGTTATAGATTTTTAAGATAATGCTCAGAATCCCACTATTAGTTATTAACTTTTAACCACTTGCTAATATTTTTGATAAATAGAAACAAATGTTACAAGTGACAGTTTAATTTTTTCTTGGTGTTAAGAATTTTCATTGGATTAAAATCTTAGCAAGCGGTTAAAAATTAACTGAGTCAGAGAATTGAGCCGATTAAGTGCCATATTTCCAACAGTAGTGTAAAGAACTGAGTTGGTTTTAGTAACAATTGCAAACTTAACACACAAAACAACAAATTAAAGTTAATTTGAATATGATATCTGTTGAGAAAATTAATTATCTGTTTAATAATACATTTTTAAAAATCACTTGTGGTAAATATCGATGAAATCCTATCGATTTAAATCGAGTTAAATTAAAATTTCAATAATTAATTTTGAACGATAGTGAACTGTTTTTTACAATAGATAGTTAACGGAATATTGTTGAGTTTGGTATCAAATTAAAGGTCTTTCAGAGGAGAGTTGCACTAAAATATTGTAACGTCTTTACTTTTTACTCGGGTTCGGTAAAGTTGAAAGAAAACACGAGTATAATTAAAACTAACAATTATGATTTATTTATTTAATACACAAAAACACGAATACCTACATTTATATTTACACAACAATTATTTATTTCAACCGATCATTTATTTCTAATCTTATCACGTAGAATATTTATTCACACCACTGAACTGAATATATTACTGGATTGCGTATTCAATGTTAGTTAAATGCGTGTGACTGACAGTAGCGCGCCATGTTGCTTAAAGATTAGTCTGTCGGCTTACTTTTGGCGGTGTATTCAATTTGAAACTAATTAAAACATAAAATTATGAAACGTCAACAAATTTGCAATGGAAAAAGTAAAAATATAAGTACAATTTCATTATTTTTATTATTGTTATTTCGAAATATTAACTGAAATGACAATATTATTATTTGACTAATAAAATGTCGAAAATGTTTTAATAATGTTTTTACTTTGTTAATGATAATACATAACAGACTCAACGCGGGCATAAATATTTATGTACGACAAACAATAGGAAAAATATAATGAATTTTATATTTGAATCAACATTGATCTTCACATTTAATCTAACCTAACTTTCTGGTTTTTTTTTTAGATACTTATTTTGCTTACTTAAAAAATAATAGTTAATTGTAAAATGTGTACAAATCGCAACAATATTCACGTATGTTCACCGTTATTTGCGCTGTTTGTAACGCGCGTCCAAACTTTGCCGAGAGACTACACATTTTCTAAGATAGTGATGCTCAACTAGTAACACGGCGTTCTATCCTCATGCGCAATCCAGAAATTTTGACTAGACTGAGCGCCTGTCGCACCGTGACCCTTTATATACCTCTGTCTGCCGGCCTCGCGGTTACTTCATGCGCCTTCAAGAATGCTATAGCTTGTACAAAAATCCGTGGCGATTGATTCCATTAGTGTTTCTCAGCAGGTATTCCATAAGAGGATTAAAGAAATTTATGAGGGACTACTTTACAGGGTTGTACTGGATAATATTTTCAAATGAGTTTTACACAAACAGACACAAGTAATATCAAAATATGAAAAATTTTAATAAAATGAATTTTAAATGTCGTTTTCTGAAGGTATATTTGTATAAAATTATCTTACTTAACAGTTTTCGGGGAAACAATTGAAAAGATAATCGTATTAAAAATTTCGGAGATTGAAGCATCTAAGCCAAAAATTATAATAATCCACTCCTGAACATCAGACAAACTTGCACCCCGCTGAATAGGGCTGGCTTATCCCATTAGCAAGTCAAGTCAATCGCCACGGATTTTTGTACAAGCTATACAGCCGCGTATTTATCTGGCGTGAAGTCACTCCGATAGGTTTCAACTGGTCTACATCTGTTACAATATCAAAAATTATTTTCGAGCGTTCGTCAATAGCCTCTTCAACCACCTTAACATTAAGCATGTTTGGAACAATTTTTTTAATAATACGCTTGAAAATATTACGCCTGTAATTAATTATTAAAAGTAAATTAATTTCGCGTGACGTCAGACCGACTAGTGACAGATAGAGGTTGCGCGCGCACAATCTTGGCCATCTTGGCGTTGAGTGTTGTATTCTGTCAGTTGTATTATTGTTTTTAGTTGTTGTATCTTTAAATTCTAGTTAAAATTACAATTATGGTAATAAATTATTGCTTTGTGCCAAGTTGTGAAAACAACAGCAACAAAAATTCAAAAGGGTTATTTATTTCAGCGCTGTTCTGTCATCAATCCCTATGACGTAACACAAAACATAGATTTACAGATTCGGCTTGTGCTGTAAATCTGATATTCTCATCCCTAACTAAACAAATAACTATTACTCGAAATATTACTCTACTGCTAACATTGAAAACTCCGTTTCGTAGCTGATTCTTTCAGAAATTGTTGAAGCGTTAGCAGATATTCTAAATCCTATCTCACATCTTGTTACAAATCCATCGCCTCGCCCTGCAGTGAAGTGAACTGATGTGCGCAGATTTGTCGCTTCTAACGGGAATAATCAATTTGGCGGTGACCCACTTCGCTTACTCCCACCCGTAACCCCCCCCCCCCCTGCTGCTGTGATGACAAACAACTTCAAGTTACCAAGTTTTCGATTTCCTGTCTGCCGTTATGTTGTGTTTCACTAGACCCAGGAGACGACAGATAATTCTATAAAAAAGAAATGTAGTTTGTTAAATTGTTATTTTTAAACGGTGATACTCATGTTAAAATTTCTTAATAGGATTTGAATATACTGTGATGGTGTTTAGTACTCATAATATAATGAATGAACGAAAAAATCAACGAAAATAAGTTTTTTGTCCACTTCTAGTGACCTATGGATTTTTTTTAGAAAATATAAAACCTCATTAAATTGGCCTACTAGTGTGATAACTTTTGTTTAAATTAACCAAAGCGAGATTCTGACATTAGAAACCCAACTCCAAAATTATTCAACTATCAATATAAACTTAGTTCATTGGAACGTCTGTCATGAAAATTTTAAACTACATGTTTGTTCTTAATCCGTTCAATTTAAGTTTGTTCATTTTGAACTTAACCCTCTATTGCATACTGTTCCCGATCGGGAACATAAAATTTAAAATTCTTCTTTTCTTTTCTTATGCAGTTTACATTCTTGGCAATCATGTTGTAACCATTTGGGAACATTATATATACTTTGTCAATTGCCAATTAGGCCATTCCTCCCAATGTGACCAACATAAAAAAAATTTTGAAGTGGAAAAAGGATAATTACAGAAACTGAGATAGAAAATGTAAAATTTGAAGGAAGCAGCTTATTACCTGCTGATATATTACAGCTAAAAACACCTTTACAAAATTTCAAAAAAAAATTTATCTGATGTTTTCCTAGAAGAGGTTGTTTGTTAAGCAATTTTGTATAGTACACAAAGACGACCCAATAGACTAAAGTTCTATTGTAAGTTGAATTTGTTCATAATGTTCCCTATAGTGAACAAAACAAAAAAAAAATTTTTTTTTGTTTTAAGAAAAAAAATATGTAACACTTAGTTTAAATATATTAATATTTCTTTTGTGAAAAATAATTTTTTTGAGCCCTTATTTACAAAAAAAAATTCATGCAATAGAGGGTTAACTTACTTTTTACCTCCCGCCTACCTCTAGGTAAGGGAGGTATTGTTTTTGGTCAAAAAATTGGGTAGTGAGTTTTCAATGAATGAGCACGTTTTAGGGTCCCTACAATACGATTTTACTATTTTCGCGATAATGTCTGTATGTATGTATGTATGTGTGTGCGTGTGTGTGTGTAGTCTGTGGCAATTTTTTCGTCTCGCATAACTTAAATACTATAATACCAAAAAATACAATTTTGTGAAATATTGCTTCTTATATTTAAATGAAGAGCTGATTAGATTTAGGATAAAATTGGTCAACCGGAAGTAACAGTTTACTTGAAGCCCGTAACAGTTTTTCGTGAAAAACACGGTTAAATTTCCTTTTTCCACAATTTATGTTATTTTGAAAGTTGAAGAATATTTAATTTTACATGTGTTTTTTTACACTAATTTTATTAATTTCCATTAGATTTAGAGATAATAAAATATAAAGAAATTAGATTTCACAAATCTTGCATTCCTAGTCACCATGGAAAAATTTTCAATTTTTTACGAAATGTGACACATGTCATTGTGATTGTGAAGCTTTTTCTTAGTGAAATATATGTCAAAAAATTAAATAAATATACGAAAGAAAATTAAAATTCTCAAATATAAATAGAAAATAAACAAATAAGAAGGTATGTTTTCTGTATCATCAAATACTATTTTGTACCGTTTAAGAGTAGTATTGGGCGGGAGGTTATGTTCTGGCCACATCAGATTTTTTATTAGTGTCCAGAACCGAAATCGAAACTTCTGTTGTAAAGTTAAAATTAGTTCTATTTTCATTATACCTTGAAATCTAGTATTTTTCCTAGTTTTGTCACAGATTATTCGTTTAGTTTAATTAAAAGGGAATTAATTTTTACAATTTATTTAAACATGAGAGAGGTTATTAGGATCAGTTGTAAAAATAAACAGGCAGTCATTTTTCATTTTATATTTGGGCTTTTGGTAAATTAACGTGAGAGTAAATCATGAACAGTAATAAAAAGGAGATTGGTCGGTTATTTCATCCTTCAATATCAGTTTCAAAAATACTCAAGCAGTGTAATAAATAAATGGCCAGTAAAAATGATGGAATATGCAGTCATGTACATAGTTCGGCAGTTTACGAAGAACGTTAAAACCCGAAAGTCACTTTGATTGAAAACAGCTGCAAACTTCCGTATTCTTTTTCCTCGCATTCATTTGGTTGCCCAATTTTGTATAAAATGTATATGTGTATAAATGCATAATTGGCCTGTCCATACGCTTAAAGTAGGTACGCCGTTTCTCCTGTTGAAGCCAAGAATATTCCTCTCGGACAAAGAGGAAGAGGGCCAGGCTTTCGAAAGCCAAACCTGCACTTTATTATACAAGAAGTTTAACAATTTAATTGCTCAGACGATTTTATTATAATTACTAAAATAAAAATCTGGTGTGGGCACCACACTACTTTCTTATACAAATAAAACAAACTGAACACGTGTGACTTGTTCCGTGCGTATAACTGTATTTTGACAATTATATGATTTATAGATGTTAAACCTGTTTAATTTTTTGTTCTCATTGTAACTATGAATTTATTTAAAAATAGACATTAATTAATATCTAGTCCTCAAAACTTTATAACTAATAATACAAATATTACTTTTATAATATTTCACAAGACACATATTTTGGACACTTCACAATTATTATTGACATATTTGACACATAGATATTAAAAATGTTTTAGTTTTTGTTCCCATTGTAACATTATGGAAATATATTTTGAAATATACCGGGTAGTCCATCGGTCTGTATTTTTTATTTTATGTAATTATTATAAATATTACCGAAAATTTTTTTAGACAAAGTTTATTTTGTATTAAAATGCCTATGTATCTGTAGTATAAGTTTTTCTACCGGATGTTCCATTCTCGCGCAATGGTATGCAACTTTTTCATAAAATGTTAAAGATCTTATGTTTCTCTTTAAATAAGTTCTTATTCAATATAGTCCTAAAATGATCAGTATAGAAGTTATTTATGTTTTTTTGATTCAATAATCACGCAGAAAATATGCCATAAAATTGTGTGCAAATGTTTAAACAATCAGATTAGTTAATGTCAGATATGTAATAAATATTATTTACTATTTTCACTTAGTTGAACAACTTTTTTTTTGTTTAGTAGTTGAACTAATGTTCAATTCGAACATTTTTTATAAATTTATTTATTGTTTTTAATTTCATGGCATACTTTCTGTGTGTCATTCTTCAATAATAAAAACGTGAATAGTTTAAGTACTGATCATTTTAGGACTACAATGAATAAGAACTATTTTAAAGAGAAACAAAAGGTCTTTCAAATTTTGCAAAAATATATAGGGTGTTCCATTTAAAAATAAAAAGTTGCATATCATTGCGAGAAAATGATACACCCGGTATAAAAACTTATACTGCAGATATATGAGCATTTTAATGTTAAATATACTTTGTCTGAAAACATTTTCAGTAATACTTATAATAATCGAATTAAATAAAAAATACAAACCGATGGACCACCCTGTATAATTTAATTATTCTCAAAATGAGGAGCATGTACAAGAATGGGATAAATAGCTCCGTGGTAACGTATCGGACTGTGGATCGTGAGATCCTCAGTTCGAATCCTACTGCCGACAGTTGCCAATTTAAATTTACCCCTGTGGTTCCCCCTCCACTAACAACTTTGGGGGCTATGACTTGACGGCTGGTAACCGCATTTCATACGCAAAAATATATCACCTACCGAGATCTGCGTAAGCAGAGTGCCACAGCCTTAATAGGTAAAAGGCGTGGTGATATATTTATTTATTTTATTTATGTACAAGAAAAGTACAAATAACATTTTATATTCCAATTTTTTTTTGCTAACCTCTTTCATTTGAAACAATCTTCTCACAGCTGATTCTATTTTTGAAATAAATGAAATTTATTGTTTTGTGTGTCCAGTAAACTTCCTCTTCCGGTTTTTCCATTTCATTCAAAGCAACTCAGCTCCTCATTTTTTCAGATATATAAAAATGGTTTCTAGTTTAATTTTGTGCTTGTTTCTTTGGTTACCTTAATTTTAAACACATGATATTACTCTTCTTAATTTTTTATTTTCAATGAAATTGTTTCTGCGGTTGCTTTCTTAATCTTAATTTTCAAAACAGACCTGTACAATATTTACAATTAAAACGAATGAGACCATTTGAACTTGTGAAAGAACCAGTACACTTAACGAATATTAAATGTCCCGTTAGTAATTTGTTTTATAATATCCACCCTTTTAACGGTCGATTAAATTTACTTGTAAAGTAACTAACTTAATGTTAGTTTATTGTGCATAATACCGGCCCTAAAACTAATACTTATTTTCTGAACTGTACATTTTACGAATGAGCACGATAAATGTCACACCTTACGTACTTAGATGCGCACAGCTAATGCGCATTCCTGTCACCTGTCGGTTTGTCGAGGTATAGAGGTGATGTAGACTCCGGGCTGTGCGCAAGGTCAAGTGTCAGGTCACCTTGACCCGACCTGCATTCCTAACGACCTTGTGTGGCCTTCATCACACGGCACACTGTACCGTGATTTACAAATCTGTTTATTTATTTGCCCTTTTATTTTATTAGTTTAATTTTAATTATAAGTAGTGTCTTAGATGGCGTGCGCAGGTATCTCAAAATCTATTCGCCACGACAATACGCTCGTTGCCATCTAGCGGTTTATTTTCGAACGGTCTTATATTAGGATATGTTTTGAAAATCAGATGTTATGTTTACTTGTGTTGTTATTGATTTTACACTATTTAATGCTATTATGACTTCAATGAGCTATGATTTCTACTTTTTATTTTTTGCTTTCTTGTATGAAGTATAAGAAGTATTTTAATGGCAAAAAATAGGTTTTGAGGTTTAAACGGAAATCTCAATTTTGACCATCCCTGAATCCATTTTGACTAATTTCGACGTAACGTCTGTACGTGTGTATTTTACATTCGCATAACCCAAAAGCAGTTTGCCGAAAAATGAAGAAATTTTGTATAAGGACTGTTGTACAGATCCCTGCTTGATTGCAATCGACTGGAATAAAACGGTACTTTACGCGAAGGGTTTTTAAATTTTATTTGTGGGATTGCAATAACAAATATTATAATTTTTCAGTGGATATTGTAACATTCGTGGGTTTTAAACGTTTTCATTTAAACAAAAAAAAATATTATTAATAACAAACAAGTAATGAATAATTATTATAATAAAAAGTAAAAGTTAATTAACACTGGGTATATAACATTAAAATAACGAATACAAAAACTTATACACTAACACTTATCACTACTGTAAATAAACACTATTATTTATATAAACTAGCCGAGCGATATTTATTTAAGACGATATAGTAATGTTCAGGCTGAGCGATATATTTATGTTCACAAGTTGTTTCGAAGTTAACGGATTCAACTAACACTGACTGAGTCTGAGTCAACTGACTGACTGACGGCTGCTGGTGATTCGATCGTTTATATTGCTTTTCTTGTTTCGAGAAGCTTCAGGAATATTCCCTATTGTGACGCGAGCGGACTAGTTCAAACAAGTCGTCGCTGCGTCTATTCAAACGGCGGCGTAAGCCGACAAGATTAAACTTGCCCGTACCGCGTCCGTTACAATATAAAGAGTTCTGAAAATAAAAGCAATAAACCGCACTAAATTCATTAAACAAAATTAATAATAAATTAATTTGAAATTATGGGAAATGTTTGCTAACGATTTCACTAACAAAAATTGGATGGCGTATTTCGTGCTGCAAGTTTTCTCGCGCCGCAAGACTTGCACGCCAATAGGATGTGTTCTATTTTTTTTTTTTTTGCAGCAACTTGTAATTTTCTAGTGACTTCATAGCGACTTTTAGCTCGCCATGTTGTTGCCAACTGTTTTAGTATAAAACTAATGTCTAATAGGAATCATATGTTCTAAAATTTATATTTATATATGCAAGTCAGTTTTCAGTATTCAGTTCTGTTAGAGATTTAAAAGCTACTTTACAAATCTTGTCTATGCAATATCCAATTCGACAAAATAGAAATTCACAAAAGCCTGTCCCACAAACGAAGTACTACAATCACAATACAATTTCGAGTGGAGAAGTTTGGTTATTGACATTTAACATAGGGTTGTAATGTGATTGTTGGTACATAATTAAAAGTAACTAGATATCTTGCTTCAAGTCATTGCATCGTGTAATACAATTCAAAAACTTACAGCAATTCTCTTTGCTGCAAGTTGTGTTGCAATGTTGCGTAATAAAACTTGCAACAAAAATTGCGTCGTCTAAAACGGGCTTTAGAGTTATACTCGAAGTGCTTTAAAGAAAGAACTATGCTTTAAATGAGGCATCAGACGGAATTATCGGATTTTTTTATATTGTAGATGATAGTAGGTACTCCTCGACTAAACATTTTGAATTTTATAAAAAGATCTGAAAAAGGATTTTGTGGGAAATTACGGGTCTAAATATAGACAGAATTTTTTTTTTCAAAAGCTGTCATATTATTTCGACAATTGCTTTGAGCAGAATTAAGAGTAGAGCTCGAAGAGTTCTTTTGAAATGAGTCACCAGACCTTAGTAACTATTTGAACTGCAATTGTTATAAACAATTAATGGTGCTGTTTCCTTGAAATCTTCCAAATAGTCGAAAATAGGTGCAGTTTACATGAAATATGGTCTTCAGAAATTAAAAAAAAAAAATCAGGGGACTTCAAAACATGTGTTTCTGTGAAAATCTCGCAATCGATTTTTTTTTCAAGATTGCTAAACTTCCGTGTTGGGATCTGACATGTAGCGATATGCCATCTAGCGGATTATTTTCGAACATAAAGTAGGGTGGAGATTCCGTTAGAAATACATTACGTCAAATGGGAATAACGAATTTTGAGATAAAAAATAACCGAAATTGTAGTTTAACACCGCGAAAAATCGAAAAATAAAGTGTACTGTGCAGTAAAAGAGTGTAATAATAAATCCCGTAAAAATCTGGACGTTATATTCCATTATTTTCCGAAGCTCGACAATAGTTATTTGTGTATCAAGTGCGGATAGAGCATTGTTTGTTGCACGCGGCGAGAAATTGTTGATCGAGGCGAAGCCAACAACTCGACAAGTGCACCGAACAAGCTCTATCCGACGAGATACACCCAATATTTTTTCTACAATCGTTGAACAATGTCAAGCTGTAGAAAAAAATTAATTTTCAAAATTATCTTTGGTCACGCCTATAACAATTCAGTAAAATTGTAGTTAGCCATGTCACCGTAATCATGACAACGTTTATGAACAAAATAAAAATTTTCAAAGAAATCATAATTTGACACATGGAGTACATTTGACATATGGAGTACATTTGACATAAAGTCTACAGAGTGAATACGTTTATGGTGATTAAGTTGAAGTGTATGTACGTATATGCCAACTGTATTTGCAATAGCAAGGTTATTACCAGAAAAATCCAATGCATCATTTACTTCTTTTAAATAATTTATTTTTGTTTTGTTTTTGTCGCTCTAGTGCGACAATATGTCACTTTGTCGCCCTAGAGCGACAATTTTGAACATTTCCTAACCAAAAATGCAATAACAATGTCGATATTTTGCAACGATTGTAGAAAAACGTTTTATTTATGAAGTAAACCAATTTGGAGTGCGAAAAAACCTTGGAAAAAACCTCGGAAAAAACTAACAAAAGTAAACAATATGAATGCGTTTACAATAAATAATATGCTCTGTATATTTTGTACCAGATGGTTATGTACATCTATAAATAAATAAAATAAATATATCATCACGCCTTTTACCCATTAAGAGTGTGGCACTCTGCTTACGCAGATCTCGGTAGGTGATATATTTTTGCGTATGAAATGCGGTTACCAGCCGTCAAGTCATAGCCCCCAAAGTTGTTAGTGGAGGGGGAACCACAAGGGTAAATTTAAATTTGTAACTGTCGGCAGTGGGATTCGAACTGAGGATCTCACGATCCACAGTCCGACACGTTACCACGGAGCTATTTACCCCGTGTACATACATCTAAGTAAGTATTTTAGGTTATAATAAGAATTTGCTCCGAAATCTTTTCACTTTGTATTTAACTAAGTTCATAAATTAAATTAAATCTGTATCCAAAGTTAATGTTCCTTATATTTGTTCATTTTTAGTTATTTGTTTATTTAGTTGATTTTGATCAAGAAACGTACAACTAACCTATAACAGTACAACAACGTAGCAATGCAGTTTTTGCATTCTTCACCCAAAACTAGCTATGCAGGAACAAACTACGCTCATCACTTGTTCATTTTCTGCAATTTTCCTATTAATTGGATGGAGATCACCTCGTAAATTCGACGTTGACATACAGAAAGCTACTACACCCACAGCCACTGTCACTTTCATTTAATTGTTAACCGCATTTAATCAATTGTCAAGTATATAAAATGCGTTTAGCTTCTTTAAAATTTAGTTTGCAGGATCTGTTGTAGCGTATTCGCAAATATGATTAATCGTGAGACTCATTTTTTATATTTTATACGGAATAGTACTAATGTCACATTCAAATCTTCACCCTAATTGACGCCATCTTGGATAGGCCACGCCCCCATGTCAGATCCCAATACTACGAATAAGAAAATAAAAATATTTTGTTGAAAATTCGCGAGGCATTCTCCAGAAGGAAAATTGTTGAGATTGAGTTTTTATTCTTTCCTCAGGAAATGATTAAATAGTTCTCGTAGATAGAACACTACAACGATAATGCAATTATAAATCTTATCCCGTAATCCACTATTATCAATAGCACAAATTCTTATAATGCGTCAAAGCTCTGACTGTGGACAGGGCTATTTTATGCCGCATTAAATATGAATAAAATCTATTTATTCACTAATTGTACATCAAGGAACTGTATTTATGTAGTTCATGAATAACTCACGACACTGACTACTGACCTTTTGATAAAAAAAAAACTCGTTAATCATTGAGAGGTATTTTAATGTAACTTTCTATAAAGTGATTATTAAGAATATGATATTTACGGAGTCTTTTGCCTTGTACAATTATCTTATATACAGGTGGTCCATCGGTCTGTATTTTTTATTTAATGCGATTATTATAAATATTGTCGAAAAATGTTTCAAGCAAAGTTTATTTTACATTAAAGAACCACCGTATCTGTGCATAAGTTTTTCTACCGCGCAATGATATGCAACTATAAATTTTTTCATGGAAAAAAATATATAGTAAAATAGTCCTTATTTATTAAATTTTTAAAAGTATCAGTACACAAACTATTCACGTTCTTATTATTAAAGAATATATATTTTATGAGCTTTTTTGTTATATTTTATTTAGTTTCATTAATTTCATATGGCACACTTTCCGTGTGTGATTCTTCATTAATAAAAACATGAATAGTTCCTGTACTGATCGTTTTAGGACTATAATGAATAAGAACTGTTTTAAAGAGAAACAAATGTTCCTTAAAATATTGCAAAAATATATTTTTGTTATTAATATAAATGAATTTTTTATATATTAAGTATTATACATATTTAGGTTGTCAAAAAATTAAGGTTCCATATTAATAAATTCATTTTTATTAACTGGTTTGAAGTAAATAATTTCCAATATTCAAACCTTTAGGACTAATTTTCTAAACGTAATAATTTTCAGCATATTTCAATTTTACAATTTTTTCCTTCTTGTAGTATGTTGCACGGGTGTGCTTGTTGATTTTAATAAACTACGCAGAAATGTAAAAACAAACAAAACACAACCGGAAATGAGATGTTAAACCAGAAGGGAGTTTGGCAAAATAATGGAAAACATGAAACAACCTTAACAAAATGCCCGCGTAAAAGATAACATCTGTAGTCGTGTTTCACCTTCAGTGTATGATTTAATTATTCGCAGTAATATTTTATTATAAATTAAATTAATTATAATTAATGTTGTATGTATGTCACATCACGCTATGTGTACTCTAAACATATCACATTACATGACACGGTTACATTTTTAATATGAAAAATAATTTAATGAAAGAAAAATATAATTAATACCCTAACGCATTAGTGGGTTACAACGCATTATCAAATTAGCAACACAGACGAGACATTTTCGTTAATTTAAAAATTACCCCTGTAGCACCCTCCACTAACATATTTGGGAATTGCTAATATACTCGTATATCGAGGTCGCCTAGTACGCTAATTAAATGATATTTCTGTTGTCTTTAAAAAAATGCATAGATCACCAAGACAAAAAACTTATTTTCGTTGATTTGTGCATTTTCAAATAAATTCTAATCTATTTATAAAACAAAGTTTCTAATCAAAAATGTACATATTTCGACTGTTAGTGGCATAGAAATTTTTCTTTTTCTATGGTTCATATTTCAGATATTACACATTTATAATTTTAATTTTTAAATGGAACCAATAGTAAAAAATCAGGTGTGGTCACAGCACTACTTTGTAATACATATAAAACCAACTTAACACATGTGACTTGTTCCTTGCCTATGACTGTATTTTGACAAATATATTTATTTTATTTTATTTATTAATGAAATGAAAGCAAACAGGCACGAAGCCCAATAACATGCTTACAATAATTACAATATATATATATATATATATATATATATATATATATATATATATATATATATATAATAAATTGAAATAACATAAATACATAAATAATTATAATAATAATATCAAAGTATTACAAGAATCAAGTCATACAAATCTTAAACTACAGTAAACTACAGTAAAACAAAAGATAGAAAAATAGAAACGATAAAAAAATATTTATATATTATGACAATAAGCTAAATTAAACAATTTAATTGAATTATATTCTTTAAACTATTAATGAAAAAATTTAAACTTTGATCAAATACATCTAGTATTAGCGATTTTCTGGTAATGTTGTTAAAATTCCGCATTAATTTGTTGATTATTGAGTGAAAACCAATATTATTTTGATGGTTGTTAACTGAGAATAATTGATGATAGCAAGTTGAGTAGCCTGGGATATGCAAGTTTATTTTTGAAAGTAAATTGTTACAGTAATTTTGTTATTATGGATTTTATATAAAAATGTTATATCGATTATTTCTCGTCGGTTCTGAAGAGATGGTATTTTAAGAATATTTATCTTTCCTCATAACTACAAACAGGTATACGGAATTTGAACATCAATAGTTTTGTGAATCTACGTTGAATTGATTCTAACCGATTTATATGTCCATTATAGTGTGGTGACCAAATTATAGACCCATATTCAAGAATAGATCTGACAAGTGCAAAATAGAGAGTTTAAAATGATAATAATAATAATGTGTTCCTGTTTCTCCTCATGGGAGCATAGGGCCGGAATTCCACCGGTTTCAATGGCCGAATGTTTTACTTGCATTAACGATGTTGCTGATGGTCAGTCAACAGACAACTGCAAGGGACCGCCGGCTTATAGTGACCTCCGAATCACTCAGACCCATCTGTGGTCGTTTGTCAGAGCTACGAATTATAATTATTTTTTATAATTCGAGATGTATCGTGCGGGACGCGAACCCCGACCGTCAGATTACAGACTGTAAACCTGAGCGCTCTTAGCCTCTTGACCACCAATGGCAGTTTAAATGATAATAAAGGGGTGAAATTTGGTGATATACCTATATACAGGTTGTTTTATTTAAGTAATACACTATTGCTATCTCGAGAAGTGTAAGAGATACGAAATTTGTTAAATTAGCAAACAATTTCTAAATTATATGACTATTAAAATGAACAAAACAAATTTATTATTAACCAGTGGTTCTCAAAATATTCGATTCAGTATTTTCTTGCTGAATACAACGATATAACTCACTTGTTAGTCCAACATAACAAAAATTTTGAGAAAAATGCAAATAAAAATTGTTATTAATTCAGTTTAATAATACAAATGAGAGTGCTAACTAAAAATGTCATAGTAAAGAAGCTATTTTTTTCAAATATTAAATATCTTTATACCTTTCTAATAATATTTTAAGTGAAAATAATAAAACATTTGTGATTTCCAGATTGTATGATTGTCCGTGTCCGGCATGGAAGCCGAAACACCTCCCGTGCAGCCATGTGTCACCGACACCCCAGACCTCGTCGACGCCGTCGACCCCAACGACTCGCTAGACAGCACGATCCATGGCTTCAACGCAGCCAACATCACAGTATTGGAGCGAAATGCATGTGAGCCGGTCCCCCCTGGTGGGGACGGCAGCGACAGCGGCGTCGAGCTGCCGCCCTGCGACGCCTACGAGGACGCCTTCGCACGCCTCGCCCGCAGGAACTCCACGCTGCTGCTGCAGGACCTGAAGGACAAGGACGGCTCTGGCAGTGAGAGCTCGTCCACGTCTTCGAGGCCTGCGAAGAGACTTATTAGCGTCAGCGCGAAGAAGAAGGTTGCTGTTAGCGAACCCAGCAAGCCAGCTACACCCAGTGTAAGTTACACGTGCATTGCTACGCAAAAGATACGATCACCCTAACCTCACTAATTTTAAATTTTAGTAAGTAATAAATTTTTGACAAAAACTCAATAATCAGAAAAGTACAGCAAACTAAAATTGAATCTTTTAATAAGTATTCCTTATAATCTAATTTAATTAGTACTAACAAAAATTATTTATTTATTTAACACGTTAACTGCAGCCTTCAAAAGCATAATTTGAACGAAATTCTACTGGAATATATAGGAAATCTGCACCTATTCTCGAAGATTTTGGAGGATTTCAAGGAAACAGCACCATTAATTGTTTATAAAAATGGCAGTTCAAATAGTTACTAAGTTCTGATGACTCATTTCAAAAGAACTCTTCGAGGGCTACTCTTAAGGTCAACCATACGGGCTTAAGATTGCTCAACATGAACATGACTTTTTTAAAACAATATATCATTATTATAATAAATGAAACATATAATGTTTTATACCTATATTTGTAGATAAAAGTCCAAATATTGTAATAAATTTTAAAAGGCTAATCTTGTTTACAAATTATACATGAACATAATATTCAAAGTAGTAAAATGTATGACACACATTCCCATGAACGACTACAGTAATGCAAATAATTTGTATATTTATAAATATGATCGTCTATAACATACTGAGATTATTTTTCATTAATAGTTACAGTTTTTGAGAAACAAATAAAAATATACCAAAAAGTGTGTTTTTGGTATATTTTTATTTGTTTCTAAAATTGTAAATTCAAATTGAAAATAAACTTAGTATGTTATAGATGATCATATTTATAAATATGCAAATTATTTCCATTACTGTAGTCGTTCATGGGAATGAGAAATACAGTATCAAAATTCTGAAATTTTGACCAACTAGACTTCAACGAATATGTTTTTATAGTTTAATGTTTTAGCTATCTTTTTCATCCACATATATAAATACTAGAATGTCAAAGAAATTGTAAGAAATAATTTATTCAAATTTGACTTTGCAGAACAAAATTCGTAGGAGTGAACGAACCCAACGAAAATATGTACTTCATCTGACATAAAGTACAAGTCACTGTAAAAAATCCATGAAATTTTGACGGATAGGGATTATTGGACCATAAAGAACATAAATATAAGTGAAAAATACAGAATTTGCTATTTTATTTTTTTTTTAAATAAAGGATTCGTTCTTTCGACGCGTATGTTTGACCTTAATAATAATCTATTTTCCTTCGTAAAATATAACTATAAGTAATTTAATTTCAGACAAGAGCTAATGATTTTGCGATGAGAAATAACGTGACGGAAGTGATCCCGTGAACATGATGCCGGAAGATATTTTCCGTGTAATCTCTAGACTGTCACGGGAACTGGCACATGATTAGATTGTAGAATTAGCTCCACACTTGCAACGTATTCAACGAGCTGCAATTGCCATTCCAGAGCAATTAAAATTCCTAACAGTTTCTGTCCCAAGGTAGTTATCAAAAGTGTACAGGACAAAACCATAATCTGCCCATGAGTTAGTCTTCAGTCAGTAGGTGCTTATCAGATGTGACTCGAGCAATAAATGAACATATGGCATATTTGATTAAATTTCAAAATTCAGTCGCAGAAAAGGCAAGGAAAAAGTTACTGTTGGTGGAGGTACTAAATGGTTTTCCAGGAATTATTGGTGCAATTGACTGCACACACGTTGCCATTCAAGTATCAGCTTTTGACGATCCTCAATTTCCAGGAATCTTTTTCCTAAACCGTAAAAGATTTTATAGCATAAATGTGCAAACAATTTGTAATGCCGAACTGCAAATCCTTGCCATTAATGCGCGTTATTCAGTATCGGTTCACGATTCTGCAATACGGACAACATCCGTAATACATAAACACATGCAAGAAAAATGTACTGACATTGTCAGAATTAATTAAGATGAGAATTTTGTCAGTATTATATGGCTTTACTAGTATATAATAATAATAATCATACGTTTTAATAGGCTTAAAACTTAAATAATTGTTTACTGTTATGATAAAAACTTCTTCCCTATTAATTTCAGTGGCACTAAATAGGTAGGCGTTCATTTAAAATGACTTCAAACCGAGCTTTAAACTGCTGTAACTTTCTTAGATATTGACTGTTTGTCAAAAAATTATAGAGTAAAACACATTGGCTACTGTTCACAGATCTATACTATGGGCTACTAACTAGGGCATTTTAAGAATTAACAGTGTTGCTATGAAAAAATTGTTGATCTCCAAGATAATCAACAACTTTTGCTAAGTAACAGTGCCAAATTTTAAAATATCCTAGTTAGTAGCCCTTAGTATAGACCTGTGAATAGCTACCAATATTTTTAGGCCCCCTAGCTACACTTTTATTTCTTTCATACGTCATGATTCACCCGGGACACCTATTCTGTAAAATATAGCTACTAGTTCTGTAACTATAATTTCAAGCAACAGTAATTATTTTATAATCAGAGTAAGAACTAGTTTGATTCGTAGGAATTTTGTAGCGTATAAGTTTCAGTAATTTAGGTTGGCAGCAAATTTGGTTGCTTTTCTGGGGATCTTATTCGCATAGGTTTATTGTTATTAATTTGAGTTGTAATGGATTTTTTTATAGAATTTGTTTGGTTTAATGTTCTATTGTTAGTTTGGTTTGAATTCCGTAATAGGTACTCGTAGGTTATGTAATTTTATAAATTTTTATAGTAATACAAAACAAATTCCATAAAATAAACCGAAAAATTAATAAAACTATTAATGAAAGATAATACAACAACGAACTAAAACATAAAATCGAAATAAAATCTCTAACAAAAGCCATGTTCTATAAAAAAATGTCAAAATAGAGCTTGCTATACGAAATAGAAACACCTTCAGTAGTAGCTACGTATTTACAATTTTTTTCTGTTTCTTCTTATATTATGCTGATTCTTCCCACCCGTCTACTCCAATGTTTATAAGTTCGTTTTCACTGCTTTTATCATTTTCTTCCTTCCTTAACCCGCTTATAAGAGCTTTTTTGAAACTCTATCCTGCATAATGTTTATGATAGAATATAGTCCAAATAAAAGCTGTAAATTAACCAGTAAAACCTAAAATTAATATAGGTAAACAAACTGAAAAAATGTTTGCTAACTTAAGTTATTAAAACTTTTACATTACAAAATTACTAGGATAAAAAAAATTTCTTTTTTCGGATTGTAGAAACAGTCACTATTACTTGACGTCATAGCTATAGCTCTTAGCAATATTTTACAGAATGGGGTTCCTGATTACACCGTGCAACAAATTTTAATTTGTCATCACAATTGGGCAAGACAATACATCCAAAAACTAGATTTTTAGTGTTAGTGAAGAGGATCTAGATTAAAACCAACAAATATTAAACAGCGGCAAAATAACGTTTTTAAATTCGAAGGAAAAACATAAGGTAGCATATAAATTGTTTTTGAATTCACGAAACAAATTATATACCGAAAATGTACTAACTAGTTAGTTGTATCAATTGTATTTTTTAGATATTTAAGGTATATCTTGAATAATTCATATCTTTTGCAATTTTTGACGAATCGAAAGCTTAAAAAGAAATCTTTTAAAATGATTACGAGTTTGTATCATTCAAATTAATAGATAAGTTATAATCATTTAAAGATGTCCAAAATTGCAAAAGATGTATTTTTCGAAATATCCGTTAAATAGCTAAAAGATACATTTTTAAAAACTTCAATATTGATTTTAAAAAATCCTGAGGTGATACAAGGAAGCGGTTTGAAGGACTCGAAAGGGAAAAAATCTAGTTTTTGGATATATTGTCTTGCCCAATTGTGATGACAAATTAAAATTTGTTGCACGCTGTTATTGGTGCCATAAAATTGTTATCTCTCGTATTATTAAAAAAAAAAAAGAAGAATTTAGCTGATGGTTCAAGGACTGATCAAAAGAAGTAGAGGGCCAAAAGTTGCCCATATTTGTGTTAAACATTCAAATTCGGATTAATATGTATAAGAATGTCGTGTTTTTAATTGAATGTAGCATGACATGTCGATTTGTTCAGAACCGTCCCCGTCCATCCATGGCCGCGCGCAGCACGCCATCTGTCGATCGCTCCAAGTCCAAAGACCGAGTGAAGCCCACGACCCCGCGGCCGTCCACACTGAAGCCCAGCAGCAGCAACAACAGCACACCGCGAGCGAGGCCGTCGGAGGTGAAGCCTCGTCCAGCCCGCTCCACGTCCAGCAGCCGGGCGTCGCGCACCCCCGCTGTCACCCCCACAGCTGATGATGGCCGCTGGCCCAGCACCAGCATGACGCGCTCGTTCCGGGGCAGCAGCGTGGCCCCGCCGGACGCCCCCAGCAACCCCAAGCCCCGCCCGCCGCAAGACAAGGCTGTGCTGGATAAGTACGCCACGCTACCTCGCCGACGCCGCGAACGCTCGGCGGACAATGTGCGTGAGAGAGAGGCGAGCGTCACCAGACCCGACAAACTACAGACTTGGTAAGTATCCAGCAATTGGGTCGTTCACTAGAGTCACAAATTAGAAAATAAGTCATTTATATTATGACTAGACCGAAAAACATCGTTCTAGATATTACAGAAGTTTAAAAATATTATTAATTATTAAGATATTTAAGTTTTAAAGACCTCCACAATGACGTCAAAGTATTATGGCGAATATCTATCCTATTCTAAATTATTTGTACATACATCTCTTTTTATCGACCTGTCAGATCGTCGAAGTATCAAAATAATTGGAAACTAGTTTGAAGGTTTTTCTTGTTTCACTTTGAATTCGTAAGTATATTTAAATACATACAAAATATATTATTTATTTCTAACTTATAAATATTACTTTAGGTCGACTCAACGAAATTAAGACTTACTGAATGACATAAGTTATTAAAATTTATCAGTGGTAATCAAACATTTGACTAAAATAATCTTACAGTTTATTCATGTTTCTTCCAGTAATAAATGGAATTCATGTATATTTTAATTATTTACTATGAAAAATTATTTTAATTCCATTTAATTAATTTCCTGAACAATAATTTAGAATATTCATGTGACTACAATTATTTAGAATCTCTACTTTTTGAGGTCCACCAACACCTCTACAATTATGTCACAACATTTAAAATAAATCATTGTGATTTAATGAATAATTAAGACTATTTAATCTTTTAAATTTTTAATCTTTTAAATAGTCTTAATTATTCATTAAGCCACAATGATTTATTTTAAATGTTGTGACGTAATTGTAGAGGTGTTGGTGTACCTAAAAAAGTAGAGATTCTAAATAATTGCAGTTAGTCTTCAATTTAGATATAGTTTCATAATTTTTTTTAATGGCGAAAGGCCCAATTGCTGCATAAATATGCAGTTAAATAATAATTGCCGATCTCGCGGTGTAATGGCTATATCCCTAGCCTAGTACACCAGATCGTAGATTCGAATCCCACTAAAAAGCATGGTCGTTTGTGACGTTCACATAAATTACAATTCATCCATTAATGAGGCGGCATATGACCAAAGCAGTTAGTTCGCTTCCCATCTTCGAAAAAATAAAAAGCAATTAAAATAGATCAAATGAAGATATTTAACTATTACCCGTGTGTTATTTATATGAACACTGGAAAAATAAAAAATGTTCGGAATGAAAAACTGTATGAAGTGAGTTAAAATTTACTGTTATTATTTAACAAATAAAATTTTATAAACAAATGATTAATAGTTTACGGCAAAAAACTCTCTACTTCATTTTGACATACTACATAAGAAAATTTTCTGATGAATGATGTTTTAGAATTGAACATTAAAAACTGAAATACACAAATCCAGACAAGCATCACAGACAGTATAAAGTTTGATGCGTCTCTTTTTGCTTCATTATCTCTCGCAGTGATTAGCGCGCGCTTTCCTTTGTCACATGCGCCTGTTCGAGCATCCGCATCCCGACATCTTTATCTCAGGCTTCTTTTTGTATGGACAAATTTTGTTTAGGCAGCCGTAAATAGATGAATAGGAAAATTGAATTATCGTTCACGAGAACAAAAAAATTTTGCTGCTAACATACGAGCGGTGAAAGTCAACAGCACACGACCCTTTTAGATAGGACAGCTATGGGATTCTGCCAGGACTTGCTCAAGCAGGTAACGGTTTTTATAATATTTGATGGCCAAACTTATCGTACGCCCAAGTTATGATCAGCTAAGAAATGAGCACTAGAAGATGGGCGGACTCATTCGCTTGTTTCCGAATGTATTCGGTACATGATAGTTTGCTGTTAGATCGTGTAAACCGAAACATCGGTTCTGTAAGAATAATAAATGCTGGATGACTAAGATTTCAAGTACTTTTTTACACTTACAATAAATACAGTCGAAAAAACATCAAATAAATTCAGATTTAACATTTATGTAAATTTTAATCATTAGTTTATAAAATTTTATGTTAATTAAAATATTTTGACTTATTTATTGAAAAATAAATTAATTAACTCTTATACTATTAGAAGAACAAAAATTAACATTTAATTATTTTCACGTAAAATATTATTAGTAGTGTAAAAAGCCTATATCATTAAAATCAGAAATAATTATCTTTTCTACTGCGATATTTCATATAGGCTCCATTTTCTTGCATAATATATCTTTAATATGAGGCACAGAAAAAAAATTAGTTCAACTAAGTAGCTAAATTTAATAAAATTTACACCTAGAAAATGAAAAGTAGCAAAAACAGTGCGCTTATCTTATCGGCGTGTTTTCAGTGATGTAAGAACATTGAAATGTAAAAATATTTTTTTTTATCTGGAAACTATAGTTTTATTAGAAATTTTTCCATGATATCAGAGTTTGCTGATATCTGTCAAACGTTAGTTACAAAGCTCTATGACTTACTTCAATTTATGCCCTACCAATTTGGTGCGAGTTGCAATATTTAGTTTCAAATTGAAAACACCATAAAATTATAACTATGTAGTTAGTATTATTATTATATTATGAGATAATAATGTAGTTAAACACTTATTTTAAAGTTAGTTTCTTTATATTCGACTATGATTACAGACCACAGAACTCATAGCAACATAATTTTTTGAAGTTTTTGTGAAGTTAAAGTGTGATAGTGAGGAGGATCTCGATTAAAAACCAACAAATATTAAAGCAGCGGCGAAATATCGAAGGAAAAATATACGGTAGCATGTAAATTGTTAATGAATTCACGAAGCAAATCATATATCAGAAATGTACTAGGTAGTTATTTTGTTCTACAGAAAACCAAAGCATACTGACCAAATATCTTATTTTAAGACGCTTTCACACACATAACTTTTTATGAATCATTTTCAATTATTTATTTTTAATAAAAATAAAAAGAAACTTAAAATTTTTGATACGTGTCATTATTTTTTAATTATATTTTATCTAATAAGTGATTGCGCGAATATTTGCAAAACATTGTAGAAGTGAACTTGTATTTCACTTTTAATAAAATTATGGATATTCATTAAACATTGTTCTCATATTCATTTGTTTCAGTGAATCATTGAAAATGATTCATAAAAATGAATAGTGAGAATATTCCTTTAAGTAGTTTTGTGTTTCACTGATGAACTTTTGATCCAAAATATAGAATTAAGTCTGCAACCATAGTCGAATATAAACAAACAACTATAAAGGAATTAAATTAACCATGTTATTTTACAATTTGAAATTAAGTTTATAGTTACATAACGTCATATTGGTTGAGCGTCCAACTAAAATACAAAAATTCCAAATTTTTATTTTTTTTTCTTGGAATCTGTAAATAATCCATTGATTTAAATAAATTCAGGTATTTTATTGTTTACGGTCATGTTGTCATGTATACAAATCTGATATACATAACTTCTTGTAAATTTTAACTTCTAAACTTTACGAAATATAGAACAAAGTTTCAAATAAAATATTTAGTTAATGCTATTATACAGGTTGGTACTTCGGACGACGCAGCATAGGAACATTAATTGTAAATTCTTAGTGTATAAGTATTTGCTTCCCTGATTATTTTAGAGCAAAAGTTTATTTAGATCTTATCTAGAGAAAAAAATTCTGCATCTAATAGCATTTTTCAAAAAATTCCATTGTCCAGAAAGGAGAAATCGAAGAAATTAAATTTAACATTTTTACAAAAATCAATGATGCCATGGAACAATTAAAACAATAAATAGAAAACAAGCGCGCTAATATTTGCCCTATTACGCCATTTACCAAATTACATTGTTGTAATCAGCTATTGGTTTGTTTTAATTTTCGGCATAAAACCATTTAATTGTTTCTACTTTTTCTTGTATTGAGTACATTATAACAACGGTATTTAATAATACGTTTAAACGAAGTCTCCTCTTCCGGACAATGGAAATTTATGAACAATAGTATTAATAGATGCAAAAAAATTTCTTCAGATAAAATCTAAATAAACTTTTGCTCTAAAATAATTAGGGGAACAAATACTTGCACAGTAAGAACTTACCAATGATATTCCTATGCTGCGTCGTCCAAGACACCATTCTGTATATCTTTTTGAATATAATAATATTTACTATAAATCAATTACTTACTTGGATATGCCCTAAAAATCATAATAGGCATTCAAGTAAACTACAACTTTCGGTTGAAGGATTAATGGGGAACCTAGATTAGGAGTATGATTTCGTAGCGTTATTTGTAAATTTTATTAACAGTGAAGGAATAATTAGAATTTTTTCAAATGAAATAGTTATTTGTGTATCAAGTGCGGATAGAGCATTGTTTGTTGCACGCGGCGAGAAATTTTTGATCGAGGCGAAGCCGAGATCAACAACTCGACAAGTGCACCGAACAAGCTCTATCCGACGAGATACACACAATATTTTTTCTACAATCGTTGAACAATGTCAAGCTGTAGAAAAAAATTAATTTTCAAAATTATCTTTGGTCACGCCTATAACAATTCAGTAAAATTGTAGTTACCCATGTCACCGTAATCAGGACAACGTTTATGAACAAAATAAAAATTTTCAAAGAAATCATAATTTGACACATGGAGTACATTTGACATAAAGTCTACAGCAAGGTTATTACCAGAAAAATCCAATGCATCATTTACTCCTTTTATCTAATTTATTTTTGTTTTGTTTTTGTCGCGCTAGTGCGACAATATGTCACTTTGTCGCCCTAGAGCGACAATTTTGAACATTTCCTAACCAAAAATGGAATAACAATGTCGATATTGTGCAACGATTATAGAAAAAGAATATTTAAATCATGTTTTGAAGTACATCTGATAATTTTTCAAATAAAATCCGCTGGAAATAATCTAGCTATAAGCCGTTGCATATGGAAGGTCGCAATCACAGTTCGCCACTTGCGGCAAATGTGGAAGTCACAATTTCCATCTAAAATCATTACGGTTTTGTAATTTCATTAACAACATATTTATTAAGAATATGACCTAAACTCCATTTGAAAAAGCTGAAAATTGCATGTTTTAGGGGTGTATTAACAAAATGGTATGATTTTTCAAAACTTCTTCGTATAAAAAGAAATATTTTGGACAAGAATATCGACCCAGAGTTCATGTCTAGCGTAATTGAATAAAAAATCTTCATGCAAATTTGTAGAATGATTGATAGATAACTTATTGAGTTAGAGTTCCCGCAAGTTGAAAAAAAACTTGTATCGAGAAAAACTTTTGAAATCAAAGTTACCGAAAACCAGAAATTCGAAGCAGTAATAAACAATATAAACTGCTAACCAGTTAATCAGCTATTCCAGCACCATACAGCAATACTTATTTCTTCGTGATGACTGAAAAAATTACTAGATATACTCCATAACATGAATAAAATGGGAGACATATTCTTGAATTATTTTACTACGATATATGGAATAAAAAAAATCGATTTTTCGAACCGTCTAAACTAGGTTCCTCCCTTAATACCAAATTCTAATCAGCTTGAAATTTGAACATACTTATGTATGTAATGTTAAATATAATTTGATTTTGAATTATCATGGACGAAAGTCGTCATACACAGACTTCAACGTGAAAATGATAAAATTGTATTCTAGGGACCACAGAATATGCTTATCTGTTGAAAACCTACTGACACCATTTAAACTTGCACAAATTGACGGAATTAACCAGTTTTTTTTATATACTTGTCTATTTTTTAATGAAATTGTAAGCTGACAATTTTCTTCAATTGTTTTGTTTATTGTTTAGCGGATCCGTGCTGCGTAAGCAAGCCTCCCGAGAATCCACCCCATCCCGCAGCCTGCCCCCGTGCCCGAAGAAGAAACCATCCGCGTCCACATCACGCACGCGCATCTTTTGCGAAGCCTCCGCACAAACCTCGCTGAGCGCAGCGGACATGACGGTGCTCTGCGCTGGGGGCGACGTGGTGCGCGGCGGCGGCGGCGACCACGCCGAGGCGGCCGTGCAGACCGAGGAGCCGCGTGAGGACCCCGCACTGCTCGAGCTCAGGAAGGAAGTGCAGAGGTTGAAGGATGAGCTCGGAGTGGAGCGCCGGGAGAAGCAGGCGCTTCAGGAGGAGTTGGATAGGAACATGCAGCGCGTGCAGAGTATCCTCGGCAACACGAGAGAGCATCAACATGATAAACCAGGTGAGATTTTCAACATACATCATAACGGAGAACGACGAAACATTTTGTAAATCATTTATAAACCGGGAGAACAAAAAATAAACAAGCATGATGGGCATCACGACGAACGTAACTGGGACGATAGCTGGTGTCATGTGTTACACCCAAACTCAAGTATGGCGGTCTGTAAATTGTTAAATTTCGTTAATAAAAACTGTATTTTGAGGAAGTAGCACTAATATAATTTTTGTTTTATATTGTTTATTAGTTAGTGAAAGTACGCGGGTCGTATGTGCCATACCGATGTGGCATCGCCAATGTACTGACATGGAAGTGACAAACGAATTGTCGAGCTTGCATCCCCAATTGTTAGATATCAAATGCAAGCCTTTTAATAAAATTTCTTTCTTGGAGTGGCATTGCAACGCATGCTGGGTATAAGCTAGTCTATCTATATATAACAGCCTTGATACATACACTAGTGAAAAGAAAGTCTTTAAAAGAAGAAGAAGAAACGGTTTAAATTCGTGTTTAACTTCCAAATTCTATGTCAGTACATTGGCGAAGCAAGATAGTCACTGTGTTCCACGCTTCGATGTCAGTATATTGGCATCATTTCGTTCCTCGCTTCAATATTAGTATATTGGCAAAGAAAGCTCGTGTCTTTGTTCCTCGCTTCCATTATTTTCACGTAACTAATATGTATTCTGAATATGAGCAAATTCGAACCATATATTAAATTATTCTAAATATCTCGACCTCAGCGCAATAGTTATTTGTCAAACTAAAGAGGAAAGCGCTTCTTTTTCCCCCTCGAGTTCGAAGTTTGCCTCATGAGCGCAGCGAATGAGGCATATCGAACGAGAGTGGAAGAAGAGCTTTCCTCTCGTGTTAGACACAACATTTTTTTCGCGACATGTTTCTAAAAACGATTTGCTCGGACCTAAAATACACTTTGAGAACACAACTGACAGACTGACACGTTAAAAGTTAGGTTATCAGACACAAGACGGTGTAGCAGTATTGCCAATGAATCAATCTTAAATATCTTTAATAAGTGGTCAAATTCTGATTTAATAAGAAACAGAAAAATATAAGACATAATTATTTAAAGTATGTATATCACTAAAATAAGGATTTTCAATAAAAGCAGGAATTTATTTATAATTTTTATAATATATTTTTTGTAAATAACATTCATATTGGTAACACTTCTATATTTTCCTCTCTAGAGAGGAACAACACATTTTCCTCACTATTTCGGGAGAAGAACTGTTGGGTTTTCTACCATGTCGTGAAATAAAAATTTCTTTCCCGTAACTGAATATGGCCCAAATCTGAGCATAAATACAGTTTTTCACTATATCTTACACAAATGTATTGGAGTGTCCCAATTTACCCCCTTAGGGATAGAATTTCAAAAAATCGTTTCTTAACGGTTATCCATGTCATTATAGAAATATACTATCAAAATTTCAGCCCTTTACGTCTAGCGGTTTGGTCTGAGCGTTGTCTGTCAGTCAGTAACGGAACAGTTTTATATGACTGAACATGGATTCCGGCCAGGTTGAGAGAGATATGTAGTCTCTATGTCTATCAGTGTCTTTGTCAGTTTTAATATGTAGTTGTCAGTATGTCAGTTAATATTTTTTGTTTTGTTTGTTATTGAAAATGACTAGAATTGACTCAAACGAAAATGTGCTAAATAATAGTAAGTTTACGATTCAATATATCGTAAATAAAATCATACGTACTATATGGATTATACAAAAAAAATGCTCGCTTACAGTAGTGTTCGTAGAAAAATAATTTTAGTGTTTGTGATTGTTAAGAATGATAGATTATAATAATGTAAATTTCTAGAGGGTGGAGACGACAGTCTATTGGAGTTAGAATCCAGATTCGAAGTAGCTGGCCAAGTCATCATCAAGCAAGAAAACGAAATATCCGAATTACATGTGTTCTGTAGAACACTGCAACGTGTAAGTTGAATTCAATAAACCAGGTGCACGGCAGAGTAAATAATGAGTGGATATATTTGTATAGGAGTTGGACTGCAGCATGGCGGCACAAAGGGAGCTGGAGGCCGAGGGACAAGAGCTGCAGGAGTTTCTGGCCGCGGAGAAGGCGACCCTGAGCGAAGCCCTAGGCGAGGCAGAGGCAGAGCTTCGCTGCGTGGTGCGAGCAGCGGAGCAGCGGCGCCAAGAGGCTCTCACACTAGCAGCACGCCTCGCTGCCCTGGAAGCACGCTCCCGGGACCTGCTGCTCGCCCACGGAGCCGCCGTGTCCGGCGCAGCTGTAGCGCTTGCCGGCCTGGCGCACCGACTCGACACCCTCGCCACGGACCTCACCACCGCTTATCACTTAGACCCGGACGCGGATGTGTTGGACGACGCCGTGTACCACAACGAAGCATACAGCCCCGACACGGACACACCTGACGCCAGCACGGCACCCGGGGCGTCAGCGTCGTTCCTTGCCTCTGTGATGAGTGCAATCAGGAGTGCCGTGACGGTATCCGACACCTCGGATGAGCCTAGTGAGCACAGTGACATGCTGGACTCGGAGACGGAGCCTTGTCTCATGATGGACGCCGTGCTGGAAGATGTGGTGGTGCCCGATACACACACGGTGAACCTGGTGTCGGTGCATGGCGCTGGGGACTCGCTGCACTCCCTCGCCCAGGCCATCCTGCAGCGCCAGCGGTCGGAGCAGTGCCCCGCCACCCTTACACTACCTGACACCAACGCCGAAGCACTCGTCGATCAGGTATGATCCTCTACACCGAAATCATTTTTATTTGAATCGGATTTCATTTTATATTTAATTCGAAACATGTCTTTATTTTTCCTAATTGTTATATACCATTTGTCTCAGTCAAATGATGCTATAGACGTTAAACATAGGACAATATTTTTGTGAGGCTAACAACAAACTATGTTACCATATTGCACATAACAATGCTACATCTATGCATACCTTTTATTTAATACAGATTATTCCATTTTACTTAAGCAATTGAGGGAGATTAGCAAATATTTGCAATTTTTTGTCTTTTGTTCTTATTGCTAGGGATATAAATTGATGACTGTCAATGGGGTCATACACTTTTAAAAAAAAGTTGTGTTTTTTTACAAATTATAAAAATTTAGATCATTTCAGTGACATATGATTCAATATTTCTTATAATTTTTCAACTTTTCATTCATAATTTCCTTTCTGAAGTTTCGCGGTTGCAAAATCGTGATATCATCATGTAAGAGAATTTAAAGCATGGCAAGGCGAAAGAGGTGTTGATAACAAATAAAAACTTGCTTGTCAGTGTTGTAAAAATTACTTATTATTATAAAGATGAATACTCCGATAAATTAAATTAGATATTCGATAATTATAACATTTCTAGTCAAAGAGTTTGGGACGTGTTAAAACAAAATGCTTTGTTGTACTATATCTTGTCGCTTGTCGGTAATGTCGGTAGACTCATTATCACACCTGTCATCTCAAATCATATGTTGCAGTTAACAACGATTTTCAAATTAAACATATGTTTATTATATCTGTTATATTATTTTGCCCAGGTAATGTGAATAAACTATATTTGTAAAAACCTCTCAGTAAATAACAATGACTGATAACAGTCAATTTGACAGTAGGTGTAGTTCCTCGCTCTCCGCTAGAGCGTGTTTTGTAGTAGTATAACATGGTGACGTCACGAGCGAAAAATTTGAAATGAGATGCCCATTTCAAAAAATCATATCTTTATAACTACATGCCTTTTAATATTAAAATTAGTATCTACATTCATAACTTTACTCAAATTTACAGAAAGAAAAATAAAACGAAAAAAGGTTTATGACCCCATTCCTAGTCAGAGTAACAAACTACGGCAATAAAGATTATTTTTGTTTTTATTTTTTTAAATGCTGAGATTATATGCCGCTTTGGTACCTCGTTATCGATGGTGTGACAACGGCAAGCAATGCTCGCAAAGCGGCCACCCATCCAACTATTGACCACGAACACTGGTCTGGTGCTCAACTTGCGTTATCAGTGATCTGGTTTCAACAACAGCCATGGCTATGCCAATTTTATTTATTGTTCAACATTAATTAATTATTACTTTTTTTGTATGAAAATCTTTTGATAATTCAAGTAATTCCAACGAAACAATTTAATGCTCAATTAAAAATAAGTAAATCAAATTTATTATTAATTAAATAGTAAGTGAACAAAATAAATATGTATAAAATAGTAAATATAACCCGTATTTAGGTGATAATTTTATACTAAAATATTCTAATTGATTCCATAGAAAGAAGCAGAAAAATTATAAAAAGGGAAATTAACACAATCGGATTTGAACCGGAATCTTCGTTTCCGTAGCTTGTTACCCTGACCTGACCACATGACCAGACCAGACGAAATGGGGGCCAGCAGATTTTTTTTGTTTACTTAATTTTTACTCAAATACGAAAATTGATAAATTTTAAGACTTCAGAAATGTATAGCCTAAAAAATGTCATCTATGGTTTCAATAAATTTGTTCTTACTTTAATGAGTTCAAGATTAGTTTACGTATCACCGTGGTGTATAATTATAACGATTCATTTTCTTTCATGTAAATTCAATTCATTGCAATCACAGATTCAAGTACATTTCATGAAAATTATTTGCCATAAAAACGATTCCCTTCATTGTGATTCACTATTGTTCCTTACCTCCTCGCTTTAATATATTAGAGACGAAAAAATAAGGATTAGGTTTGGCATTTCGTATGACGTGTTGCCTGGGCTTGTTCATATTTTGAGAAAAAAATAGATATGTATGTATAAAATTGTTCATTGTGAACTAGCGTATAATGGTAAAGTAAAAAGGTCTATTATCAAAATAAAATTCGTAAATCTATTAATTACACAATTATTTTTATTCTATTTGAATGATTTCTTTCACAATAGCAGGTTAGAATAATTGGGATGTGAAATGTCGGCTTGCTAAAGACACAGTACAGGCGAACATAAAATAATGGGTAACACGTACATAAAATAGGTTTATTGACTCGCCCTTTTAAGCGCCGCGCTACACTGCGCTCGCAAGCCCTCAATCTGTCACGGTCATAAGAGGATGAGTTAATAAAATCCCAGTATGTAAATGATACATAAAACATTTTATGTTTGACTACATTGCAGATTATTATTCTTTACTTAGTTTGACATTTATATATAAAACAAATTGTCTTGAAAAAAATTGTTTGTTATGAATTGTGATTTTCTTTTTCTTTATAATTGTTTATTATTTGTTTTGAAAAAAACATTTCGCATCTCGATCATTCTGATCTAATATTATGGAAGAAATCATTTAAATAGAATCAGGTACTTCTATAAGATGGACGGTAAAACGATGTACAAATACTTCTTCCACAAACGAGCGCGATATTTGAATAGATCATTGCTATTGGTAACCCGGTTTGGCACAGCTGCATGAATTCGACTACTGAGATTAGAAATCTAAAATCCATATAAACGCATGTTTGATTTTAATTTTTAATGTGTATAGCTGATTTATGCGTACATTATACTGCGCTAGTTAGGCCCTACCCATTAATTGTATTACTGCACCTTAACACCGTATAATTCTGTAATTAATATTACCATTTCTAAAAATGATATTTGTATTTATTGCTATTATTTTCAATGAAAAGAATTTATATTGTTGATTATGTGGTAATATGGCTTTTTACTTTATCACTATGAACTTGTATAGTATACGCAAAGTTCATTACTTTGACTTCTATAATCCCTGCAATTTCTACTACAATAGCGAAAACCGTTTATGTTGAACTTATAGCGATAGAAAATAGGTTTTACTTACAAGCTCTTTCGGTTCACAATCGCTTACACAATGAATGACTATATAGAGTATTGACCTGAGAAGTACTCATTGTGGAAATTTTCTTAGTAAAAATGCCTTGCAAGAACGACCAATAACAAACTGTTCCACTCGTTGCTGTTACTCGAGGGCCGTATTACTCTATTTGCCGATAACTTTCCATGTGCTAAAATTATTTTTCATATATTTAATGATAAGTATGATAAAGATTTATTTCTTAATGCAGGTCTTCGATACTCCATAACTTTTGATAAATGTTCTGTTTTCATTTTTACAATTCGCGGGTCTTTCATAATTCTCTCCCTATTATCTAACTTTTTTATAAAAGAAGTCTCGTTGTATGGGAATTCAATTCCATTGTTTAGTGTCAAATTTATAAACTTAGCGTATTTTTACAACTTTGAACTTTGAATGTAGTGTACGCATCCAGTGATACAAACAATGCCAATATTAACTCTTCTCGGCAACAAATGTGATCGAGTTACAATACTCCATTGGTTATTGCACGCCTTTGAGGCTACATGGGAAATCAAAACATTTATTCCCGTGAAAATGGCCGCTATAGATTTTTTCGTGATTTGAATACTTCCTTATACTACTAATTAAAAAGTAAACATTATTAGTGCAAGTGCAGATTAATATGTATGTGTTACATTCAGGTGATTGAAGCAGACAACCTGCTGAGCCGTCTCCTCCGCGTGGTGCGTGGCGTGCACGGAGCCCTGGCGCAGCAGCTGCGCGACTGGGAGGCGCTGGGCGCGCGCCTCAAAACTGACCTGGCCACCAAGGCGGGCGAAGCGGAGTCCCTGCGCGTCGAGCTCACCAACACGCGGCGCCAGGTGGAGCGCCTCACCCAGGACGTGTGCGCGCTCAGCACAGCGTGCAGTGAGGCCGGGGCTGGAACCGGCACTGCGGGGCCCCAGCTGGCCGAGGCGCAGGCTCTTCTACAGCAACACTGGCGCGAACATTACCGCCAGCTTGACCAAGCGTTAGAGGTAAATGTCTAGGTATGCTATCATCTCATCTCATTATTCATTCATTCATCTGTTCATTTGAAAATCATTTAATGGAGATCTCCAGGCTTCAACAATTGTAATACCCACAAATTATAATTATTTAGATAACGTATGCTTTATAGAATAAATATGACTATGTCATTTAACCATTTCGCGTGTGGAATTCTGCTTTTGTAGGTCGCAATGAGTAAAATGTATTTTTTGTAATTATACAATATGTTGTTTCGCGTCGTCTTAACAACGCTTGAAATGTCAATTTCCCGGGTTACCACCAGATACCTGACCTAGGACAGAAAAGTAGTGACATAGCGGAAGAAAATATGCATATTCAAATAAGAATCAATATTTCTAACAACTATCACATTTGCCTAGCTCATGAGATCACTACTGAATACTAGTGCAGTTATGTTCATATTTGTCGGACGAAAGACAGCAACAGCCGTGTTTGTTTTCTTTGACGTAATATATCACATGTAAAGTTCGGTGAAAAAGTGACCAAACCAAGAAAATTCAGCAATTCTATTTCCTCGCAAGTGATTATTCTAACTTGTATTATGACAGGGCTTCTAAATGAACTATTAATCATTTGTTTATAAAATTAATTTAAGTGTAACTTTACTTATTTCTGAAAAAATAATTCATAAACTCATCGTCGGACGAACAACAATTGGTATTTAGTTATTGTCACGTAAAATATTTTTAGAAGTGTACAAAGTTACAAAAAATATCAGAAAAATAGTTATTTGTTTAACAATGCACTAAAATACCAGATTTACACCAGAGGTTGCTGAAGATGTAAATCTGCGTTTAGTGTCGTGTTGAACATATTATTTTTGGTAGATTTTAGAATATTGCTTGAATGCTTTTTTTTAATACCTATTTTGAACGTTATTGCCAATAAATTATGTTATGCGTTTATTGAAAGGTTTCTGTGGGTAGTAAAAGTATCAATTTACAGATTGTAAGCTGTCAAAAAATCGCACTAATATCAATCGGTATAAAAAAAAAACTTTTTTACTATGATATTTTTTAGGTTTGGTTCCATTTAAAAAATATAATTATTGTAGCTTTTATAGTTCTTAATATTTAAATTGAAACACCATTTTTAGCGAACAAATTGTTGCAAGTCTCTTCAATGTCATTATCATATAATTTTACTGTATTGTAGAAGGCCAGTGTCTCGGAGATCTCCAATTAAATATTAAAACCAATCTCTACTACTTACGAACTCAGAACAAAATTTTTGTTTATTTGTTGCAGACATTACACGAGTGTAGTGAGGCAGTAGCTGCGACACCGGCATTGGCGCGACTGCAGCGCGACCTAGAGGCAGCTAGCTTTGCGTGCGCCACCGCCCCGCTGTGCGTGCCTGCGCCCCCTAGCCCTCCAGCGCCGCCCGACCTCAACGCCAACGCTGCCGCTGCCAGCGCCACACTCATCAACTCCACCGCTTGAACAACGCACTGTCAGCGGAAGCGAAACAACCAGATTTATTTCCAAAACTATTCAGGAAATATAATTTAAATTCTCGTTCGTTTTTAATGCCGTTAGTAGCCCACGCACCTACAAATTTAAAATGGGAGGTTTTTTCGAAACACAATATGTTATAAAACATTTGACGCGATCAGTTTTTATGTCAACTTTTCATATTCATTTTTGATCGAAACCAATCATAAAATTGGATATATGACAAGATCAACATTGAAGATTGCAATTTAGGTTATTGTATTTTAAAGTTTACAATTATGGAAAATTGAAATATTTTGTTCTTAATGACAGGAACAGCTGCCGTTCTAAATAATCTATACATGAACATAAAATTAGTGGTCCAACCTGAATATGCAAATAAATTCAATATTGTCCTTAAAATATTTTAGTTCGTCGAAAATTGACATAAAAAATCGTTCCTGAGGTCTTATGCCCGGTTGCACCAACGTTAGTTAAATTTTAAACTTAGCTTAAATAAATAAAAGGGTATCCAATTTTTGACATCAACGTCAATTACTCCATATGACATAACACTTCGATTTGCTTTTATTTATTTAAACCAAGTTTAAAATTTAACTAACGTTGGTGCAACCGGGCATTAAACAATTCATGATTTTATTAACTTGACGACTGCAAGATAATCGCCATTTAAAAAAGTAGATTATTTGGTTCATACTCAAAGAATTTCTTTTCAAAACTAAATGTTACTTAAATTTTCTGAAGTTTTCTGCATACACTACTCTTTTTACTAATTAATACTCTTATCTGTCGCCTGTTTCTCTTGTTTAGGTTTCAAAATAAATTGAAACAATAATAATTAATTCACTCACTATAGCACAGGCAAATGATGCTTTTTTTCTCGCATCAGTAAACACATTAGAAAACAAATATTTCAACATTGAAATAAACAATATCTGTTACTGCAATATGATCATTTTCAGTAGTTTGTGTTGTTTATGAAATGAGGTACCAACTTTACATAAAAATTCCTAATTTTGAGCGTAGCCAACCGCACAGCTTTTTGGAATCAAAAATATTTATATCATTTTTTTGCCAAAAAGTTGTTTTTGGGGTAGCACGAACTAAAATTCTATTTTAAAACTATTTTTGTAATATTTAAAACTCAATTTTTTAAAAGTTTATTTCTTAAAATATTTATTAAAACCTAAAATTTTTATGGCGCTGCTTGTTGTGTTTTGAACGAAGCCTCTTAAATAATACAGCAATACGATTTATTATTAATAACGTTAAAATACAGTGTTAGTTATTACCCATTTAACAAAAAATCAATACACAATAAAATGAAGGTGTATTATTATTATTATTATTTGTCCACAATGCACAAAAATCGAACGAAATTTACAAAAATCAAAAAGATACATATAATTTGTAGAAAACTGTGTCAATTGGGAACTAGCCATATGTCAAAAGTTTGATAATGTACACAGTAAATTTTATTGTTATTTGGAAGATACTGTGCATTTATGCGTTTCTTAACCAGTAATTATAATGACATTTGAGCCGTACTTTTACTAGATGTTCGCAGTTATTGTTATAGAAGTAACGATAAACAGAATATTTTATATAATTAATATGAAAGACATGAGTGTAAAACGAGAATGTAGGAAGTTGTGCGAATGAACTCGACAAGGCTGATTCTGCCATAACGTACCGTAATAACTTAGAATATAGCAGTGTAGTTAAGTTAGCCACATAATGATGACGTCCACGATTCTTTTTGTATGTTGTGGTAAACTCCCGTTCCTGTGTATATAGTGTAAATACTGGATACGACTGTTTGTTCGTTATCCTTTTATTTGTATGTCTACCAAAGTTTTCAAGTATAGTTTTATGCAATGAATTTTAACATGTATTACGACCGAATTATTATAATAATATAGCAATGTACATATGTTTTATTTCGTGTGTTTTATTCACGTTTCTTCTATTGTTATTTTAAATAAATATATCATCACTCCATATACCATAGGATAACGGTAAAGTCCTGTATCTACGATGCTATAAAACGGTCCGAGTTCTCGGATGCAGTTCAATATCATAAACAGTGAACAGATATCAGGTTAGTTATGAAGTTAATAGTTTTAGTTAAGGTCAAACATACGCGTCGAAAGAACGAATCCTTTATTTTTTAAAAAACAGCAAATTCTGTATTCTTCATTTATTTTCATGTTCTTTATGGTCCAACAACCTCCATCCTTCAAAATTCCATGGATTTTTTTACAGTGATTTCTACATACATTGCAATGATATATGAAGTACATATTTTCGTTGGGTTCGTTTACTCCCATGAATTTTGTTTTGCAAATTCAAATTTGAATAAATTAATTCTTACAATTATTCTTATCGAAAAACAATACAATTATTACAGTAAGGTCTTTGAACATTCTAGTATTTATATATGTGGATGAAAAGGATAACTGAGACATTAAAATATAAAAAAAATATTCGTTGAGGTCTAGTTGGTTAAAAATTCAGAACTTTGATACTGTGTCTCTCATTCCCATGAACGACTACAGTAATGAAAATAATTCGTATATTTGTAAATATGATCATCTATAACATACTAAGTTTACTTTCAATTTGAATTTACAGTTTTTGAGAAACAAAAATATACAAAAAAAAACACAATTTTTGGTATGTTTTTATTTGTTTCTCAAAAACTGTAAATTCAAATTAAAAATAATCTTAGTATGTTATAGACCAGTGATGGCCAACCTACGGCCCGCGGGCCGCATCCGGCCCGTCAGCAAATATTAACCGGCCCGCTAAACTTAACCAAGCCAGTGCCAGTGGTCAAGTATGAATCCTGACCACTATCCTGGTTTACAAGTTGTTTAATCTTGATTTTATCCCTTTTATTTTCATTTATACTAACTTAGTTTATAAATGAAATTCATTATAATTATATATGTTGTCATTATATTATTCGTAATTTTATTATAATTCACTTCTTTATTTATCCGGCCCGGTAAAATAATCAGTAGTAACTTTGGCCCCAGAATATGAAAATGTTGGGCATCACTGTTATAGACGATCATATTTATAAATATTCAAATTGTTTGCATTATTGTAGTCGTTCATGGGAATGTGTGGCATATATTTTAATACTTTGAAAATTATGTTCATGTATAAGTATAATTTGTAAACAAAATTTGCTTTTTAAAATTTATTACAAAACTTTGGACTTTTATCTACAAATGTAGGTATAAAACATTATATGTTTCATTTATTATAATAATTATATATTGTTTAAAAAAAGTTTTGTTCATCTTGCGCTATCTTTAGCCCGTATGGTTGACCTTAAGCATTTAAAAAAAATATTGACCTAATATTTTTCCGTTTTTTAATCCGATGTTAAGTTTTTAACAGGCAGATTCATCAAAAGAATTAGCGCTAATCCTATTTTTATTATTAGTCGTAACTTCAGTTACCATCCTCAAAACATATTTATGTTAACTAAGGTTGTAGTTACGATAGGTTAACATAAAATTTGACACATTTTGTTAATTTAATTAATTTAGAAATAAAGTTACAGAGGTTGAAAAAAATGGAATTAGCGTTAATTCTTTTCATGAATCTGCCAGTAAGATATTTGTATCAATGAAGAGTGAAATAACCCATTTATGTAAAGTAAAGTAAGCTTTTTCATACTATGGTTGGCAACATTGCATCAGTAACGCTTCTGTCAAATTTATAACCTCTGCTTACAAAGTTTCATTTGTAAACAGCAAGTTAAATAAATTGTATAAAATGTACTATTTATCAGAGCTTTGTTTGTTGTGTCTTAATTCTAAGCAACTGAAAAATGTGTTAAGGCTGGACGACAATGGAATTGCAGTGCAAGAACAGCTACAATATTGCTTACCAGAAATTGTAAGTAATAGTTATTTACTAATTTTACTCGAGAAGTCTATATAATATTTTTGTGGCCCGATGGAAAGAGCAGATATTTATTTATTTAATTTTTCTGGAAGCCAACAGATTACCCAATAATAAGCTTCCACTTTTATACATATAAGTATAAGAAATTCTTATATTATGGTACAACGAAAACAGTACAGAGTGTTATAATTAAGTTTAATTTTTACACACTTTTGATACCACAACATCCGTCCATCCATCCTCACACACAGACATCATTGAGAAATTGGCCATAACGGATTCTGTGGACGTCAAAATATGTATTTTCGCAAAAATCTCGTCAACGATATTTTTCGTGATTCCAATACTTCCTTATACTTTGTATAAGATAGAAAAAATGTTTTATAACTACTCGCCATCCTCGTCGCCATCCTTCTCGATGTCAACATCCAGGGGTACACAGTACCCATCAACATCATCTTCAACCGAACAACTACCCTGAAGTGATGTGTAAAATTTTTTTGCGTCATCACACTGATAAAAACGTTTTCTTGGAACAGATTAAATGAAGAGAAAAATTAATTTGAATAGTTCCAATCCGATTTCGCTTTCATTGAAAACTTTTGTACGTTTAATAAATATTCTTATATGAACATATCAAAGTATTTAACTAAGACTCATTATGGGACGAAGTAGTTTGAATAAGGAGTAGTTTTAATTAAAAATGTTATCGTTTTAAAACAAAAACGTTTTGTTTAAAATTAAAATGACTTCATTTTCTTTCATTGCAGAAAAAAGATAAATAAAATTTAAATTAAAAATAAATATATTTTTTTAATTGAACCTAACCATTTTGTAAGAAATAAAATTTTTATTTTTATGAGTGCAGGTATGAGATAAAGTACAGATTTTAAATCTTTTAGTTTAGGAGCAGCAACTTCTTTTCCTTCAACCCAATTAGGTATTAGAGATTTATAAAAAATTATCAGATCTACTTTCCTTTGGTTGCTTTCGTGGTACGTTAATTCATCAAAATTTAAATCAAAGTCGCTCCGAACGTATATTTTAAGTGGCTCCACCTTAAATATTTTTATATTTAATCAATTTCTCATCCGGTAGTCTTATGAATAAAGAGGGAGAAGATTTTCTAGTATATGACATGGCATAGCATTTGTTAAGATTAAGGCTTAGATTGTTGAGAGAGCACCATTTAGACAAATTAGTTAAGTCATTTTGAAGAAATTGAAAGTCTTCAGGGGAAGAGATTGAATAAAATATTTTGATATCACAGTTTAGGATATCAGTTATGTCATTTATGAATAACAAAACAACAAAGGACCAAGGTTGGAGCCCTGGGGAACCCCAGAAGTAGAAATAAAAGATGATGATTTTCAACCCAGAATTCAACGAACGATGAAAGAGGTATGACGAAAGAAGATCAATGAAGGATTAAGAGATAGAAAAGGAATGGAGCTTCTGGATCAGAATTGCATGATCCATCCTGTCGAATGCTTTTGAAAAATCTGTATATATACAATCTACTTGTCCCTTGGAGTCTACAATCGGCGAAACAATAAGAGTAAAGTAGAGCAGATTACTAGTAGTCGATCTTTTCTCCATTTATCTCTTTTTAGATCAGAAACAAACCTAACAATGATATTTTTTGGTTTACTTGGCGAATTGTTGAAATGAGACACACGATGAATTGCGTCCAGATTATTTTCAGTTATTGCACATTGAATGGTATTACTTAAATTAGTAATAATGTTTAATAATTTTTTATTGTTTTTTTTTCTGGAATACCAACAATTTTCAAATTATTGGAACGAGATCTTTGTTATAAATCGTTTACTTTTTGCTTGAGCATTTCCCATTCTGTTATAAGTGGCTGAATTAGATAAATTTTGTCCGTCCATTTTGTTGTCAAAATCGTCTAATTTATTGCAACAAAACAATACTGATTTTTTAAATTCCATTACCCACGCCATAACATCATCGAGGGTGTAATTTGTGCTTGGATTAACTTGTGGTGATGTGGATTGAGATCGGGGTACTGACTGTACTTTGCAATTGTTGCAAATCTACGCGAGGTGTTTAGATGCCAGCAGTGCGTTTTTATCCGACTGGGGTATATCCATACAGCTGATGCGATAGCGTGCATGACAACCAGTGCAGGATTTACGTATAACCTGCACAAGCTATAGCCTAGGGCCCACAAAAAACCCTCTAGTTATCCGAAAATCATATTTGGCACTGACGTATAATATCTGGACTTATAAAGGGTCCCATATCTCAAATAGCTTAGGACCTTAAAAGGTCTAAATCTGGCCCTAATGACAGCCACCGTCGCATGTTACGGATCTTTCTTGTCTTACCTTCTGCTTACTAGTGTCTCGAATCTGAACAATGTTTATGTTATATTGGCTAATCAATATTGATTATAGCTCTGTTCGATGACGTAAAATAGGTTGACCTAGTTTTAACTTTCTTGTACTAATATATTTTCTGAGAAAGGTGCAACTTTGGATAAACTGTTCGATAAGAAAAAAATTTACGAACTAGTGTACACTTTTCTGAACTAACTCTCGAGGCGGTGTAGAAAGTGCTGACTGGGAGTGGGGGTAACTGCACTGCACTGTACTATCATCTTACATTGCTCTTTCTGTACTTCTTATCGAACAGAGCTTATTACAACTGGACAACTGTAAGTCACTAACCTTTTAATGAGTAAATTAACTTGTAAAAATTTGTTTATAAATCCACGTAGCGTTTTGAAACGTTCTGGTTGTTACCATGTGTAAAAGAGGCAGGTACCAGTTTTGTATTTAAAACAGAATGTTGTTTTTTTAGTTATCCTCAAAATAAGTTTGTTTTGTGTATAGTAGATATTGGAGATATGTACAATGATTTGCAATTGAAATATACATTTGTATATAATTTAATATAAAAATTTGAGATTGTTTATTTGTAATAAATAACCTATGAAATTTACTGCAGTTTATATTAATTTTATTTTCGAGAATAATATGTTTTTTATAATTGTAGATCATAAACAGTAGCCGAAGTTCTGCTATTAACAGCATATTAATAGTGTTAATAAAATTTGCTATTTATTTAAAATAATATATTAAATGTAAGAAAACTGGGAAAATAATTTATAATTTTTTGATATTTTAATTATTTTTTTAATTCTATGCTAATTGTTATACTACTTTTCATTATTTTAAATAATGATATAGTTAAAAACAATGCTTATGATATTCAAAATGAGCATAAAAATGATAACGATGAAACTGGAAATTTCATTTTAAATAATTTCCCACTATAAAATAATTTATTAATGTTTTATACTAAAACTGTATTTAAAAAAATTTACCAATTAACCACAAGCATCGGCCTTCCTACGCGGTTCCAGCGGTTACTAAAAAGTATCGGGGTTGCTGTGGTTTAAGTTTCAGAACGCACTATAAACTTATAACCGTCACATCTTTTTACTGAAAATTGATTTCGCCTTTCTTGTTTTAATACTCTTGGAGACGGTAGCAGACTTTGCAGCCATCAAAAGACATGGTGGTTGGAAATCTACAAGTATTACAGAGGGTTACATTGATAATTTATTGCAAAATAAAATAAATATTGCCAATAAAATCCTTTCAAATAATGTGAATTCTAATATTAACCGTTCTAGTACCAGCTCGTAAAAATGTTCAACTCCAGACATTTGGGAAAACATAAATTTGATGTACAATCTGACTATCATAAAACAAATAATGTATCTACACCATGTTTCAATTTTAGTAATTGTACAGTTACGAATGTTAATATAACCATTAACAAAACGAATAATTAAAAATTTCTATTTGATGTAATTTTTTTATACGTAATATATGTTACAAATAAATAAATGTACATTTACAATTGTAATTTTACCATGGAATAATATTAACAGTCAAGTGATTTTGTGTTCACTAGTGTCAAACGTTTCTAATCCAACATATTTGTCATGAAATAAAATAAAATTTTCTCTAAATTTAATAGGTATGTCGGGTGTGATTAACGGAAAAATATTGTAACTAACTCATGTGTTAATCGGCGATTATAATCTCGACGTTTAACGCGTGAGCGTAGCAACGCGTTAAAATGTCTCATTATTAATCGCCCTCATTAACACACTAGATAGTAAAATAACTATTTTCAACCGTTGTTAAAAAAAAACAGGTTAGCAGATTTAATCAAAAATGTGCAAATACGTTTACGCAAACTATACTCGTATTACGAAAAAGGTCATAGTAACAGTAACAGTAATTGTTCAATATGCTATTGAAACATTATTCTAATAACAAAAATTGTCATTAAATCATAATTTACTGAGATATATCAAAATAACTTGATAAGAGGCGATTTCGACTGGCACCGGTTAGTTCTTGGTCACAAGAACGGTTAGTAAATAGAGTAACCAATTGATTTCGACTGGCACTTTTATAACGTTCTATGTAAGTGGTGACTCCGTGGTAACGTATCGGATTGTGAATCGTGAGATCCTCAGTTCAAATCCCACTGCCGACAGTTACCAATTTAAATTTACCCCTGTGCTTCCCCCTCTGCTAACATCTTTGGGGGTTGTGATTTGACGGCTGGTAACCGCACTTCATCCGCACAAATATATCACTTACCGAGATCTGCGTAAGCAGAGTGCCACACCTACAATGGGTAAAAGGCGTGATGATATATTTATTTATTTTACTAATCAGCTTTTCCCAAGGGTATACTATATACAAAATATAAAAATTTTCTGTTTAGTAGTATTTGAGAAACCGTAACTCCAGAGATCCACACAGACAGACAGGCAGATTCAGACTCAGACTTCTCAAATTCAGACTCACTCTAACACTCACACTCACTCTCACTCACTACCGGATTTTTAGCATGATTCCTATACCTCCCTTATAGGATGTAGCGGGAGGTAAAAAGCAGTGGCGGCTCGTGACTTTATTTAGGTAAGGGCTGCAAAAAAAAAAAAACTGACATTCCTTTAATATTATTTTATGTTGAAAGTAAAAGCATAGTCATTAAAGCTAAGAGGATTTTTTATTTATTTTTTAAAAATAAAATCATTTCGTCGTTATTTTTGCATAACAAAATGCTCTGACACGAGTATTTAAAAAGTTCATTTTATCTTATTTTTTTATAATAATTATAATCTGTTTATTTATATATTAATAATTAGTTATTTATTTAATCCAAAATATCAAAACTTAATCATTATATAACAATTTAATAACAATATACCCTTGAAAAATGCGTATTTTAGTTTACAACTTTGCTTTTACTACGCTCATTCCATCTATTATGGATATGGCGCTGCAATATTCGCAGCCCCACGCTCCATCTAAAACCACACAGTGTTCCCTTCACTGCACGCCCCGCTGTGCCCATACTTTTGGTATATCACGGAGCTGTTTCGATAACAGCTCTTAGTGTAGTGGGGTTAAAGGTGCTGCGTAGAGCAACTTTATGCATCTGTGTATAACAAATAGTATATATCACAAGGGCAACATTCCAAATTTAACAAAATAGTTTATATAAATTATACAATATTGTTATTGGTGATTATTTATTAATTATTAAATATGTGTATAAATAGATCATTTTTTAACGCAGAGCTGCAGCCCCGCAGCCCTTACCCACGAGCCGCCACTGGTAAAAAGTTATCTGAACACTTTTGTAAATAAATGAAAAGATATGAAACCCTGTGAAATCAATTCGCTGTGAAAAGTAACATTACGTTGTTTTCTCTTTTTCAGATGATTTCGAAGTCGAAGATTCCAGAATTCATTTGTACTCCGTGCCGTATAACAGTCCATGCATTCTATAAATTTAAAAAAATGAGTTTAAAGAATTATGGTCGTGTAATACGTTACACACAAGTATTAAAAGAAAGCAGCGGCCCGCGAGCTCAGAAGTTTACTGAGTTACAAATACAGATACATAATCTAGACTTGATGATGGAACGAGAACAGGACGTGCATAGTGACTTAAATGTTAAAGAAGAAATGGAAGATTCACTAGTGTCATTGGAGGGACATGATCAGGGAACAGTTGTAAATGATGGCTTCGATACCAAAGAGGAATTTGAAATGAATAATCAAGAATTGTTAGTGAAGCAAGAACAAAGCATAGACAGAGAAATAAATATTAAAGTCGAGGTGGAAGATTCATTACAGTCAGTGGAGCAGCATGATTGGAAGACTGTTGTAGATGATGACATCGACATCAAAGAAGAATTAATTCCAGACAGCGAAGACCAAAAACTAAACTTGAAATATATAAAGGACGAATCAGCACCTCATAATGAACAAGACAGCGTTTCAAGGAGTAGTTGTGAAGAAGATAACCCTCGGGATGTGGATGAAGCTAACTTTAGTGCGGACACAGGCAATATGAAGCCAATTTGTAATGAAACAGATACAGGTGGAGAAGAGTTGAAACGAAAAGATCATAAATGTTCAATTTGTAACAGGGTGTTTGAAGAAAAATATAATTTGAATAGGCATTTGAAAGTGCATGTAGGAATGGAAAACTTTAAATGTAAAATTTGTGAAGCGCAGTTCTTACAAAAAATGGCTTTAATGGTGCATATGAAACAGCATCCCGAAATTTTGAAATGTAATATGTGTAGTAAATATTTTAAAACAATGACTCGTTTAAAGAGGCATTTAATATCTCATACAGGAACTATGGATTTTAAATGTTCTGTTTGTGACAAGAAGTTTGTACGAAAGGAGAACTTAACCAGACATATGAAAATTCACGATATTAAATGTTCTATTTGTGATCAAAAGTTTTTTCACAAACAATCTTTACTGAGACATTTAAAAGTACATGAAGATATTAAAGATTACAAATGTTCTGTTTGTGAGAAAAAATTTTTTCACAAAAAATCTTTACTAAAACATTTAAAAGTACATGAAAATATTAAAGATTACAAATGTTCTGTATGTGAGAAAAAATTTTTTCACAAAAAATCTTTACTAAAACATTTAAAAGTACATGAAAATAATAAAGATTGCAAATGTTCTGTTTGTGAGAAAAAATTTTTTCACAAAAAATCTTTACTGATACATTTAAAAGTACATGAAAATATTAAAGATTACAAATGTTCTGTTTGTGAGAAAAAATATCTTCACAAAAGATCTTTATTGAGACATTTAAAAGTACATGATAGTATTAAAGATTACAAATGTTCTAGTTGTGAGAAAAGGTTTTTTTACAAAGAATCTTTACTGAATCATTTTAAAGTACATGAAGATATTAAAGATTACAAATGTTCTGTTTGTGAGAAAATGTTTATTCAAAAAGTATCTTTACTGAGACATTTAAAAGTACATGAAGATAATAAAGATTACAAATGTTTTGTTTGTGATAGGAAGTTTGTACGGATGGATACTTTAACCGAACATACGAAAACACATAACATTAATAGAGAAAATTAATAAATAGAATTAACATGTTCTGTTTGTAACAAGAAGTTTTTGTACATACGTACGTTAATTAGACATAAGAAAAACCATGAAGGTATCAGAGAATAAGAATGTACTTTGTGTATAAATAAATAAATGTAAATATATAAAATAAACCAATCATTTGATTTCATTTCGGCACTTTTAGCCAACCACGTACTATTACAGCGGTTTAATACATATGTTTATATAAACTTTTCGACAAGTACTAGAATTCATCCTTGATATAAAACAGACAAAAAATATAACATTTCTGTGCATCACATTTCAATTTTGCACGCGGTATGTCAAAAATTTTGATCCTCAGTTTGATTGGCAGATAATAAATTCAGTATTCAAGCAAACTGCCATTAGGTAAAACCCCTTTTCCTTCGGAGTCGGGATTTACCATGCAGTTTGCTTTCGTGTTTGTTGCTAAGCAAAAAAATTCGTGCAAAATAAACATTTATCGATATCCTGAGAGTTCATTCGAATAACATAAAACATATAGCTCTTTACATCCAGTTCTATGCTCTATGATCTAAGCTCACGTGCTTGCGAAGCTGTCTGCCAAATTATAAGCTATTGTTATTGTGCAGTCAAATAAGTTTTCAAAACACATTATTTATCAGACTGTTGTTTTTATATAGTGATGGAAGAAAAGCTGAAGAGCTGCTTGCCGGAAATTGTAAGTAAACATATCCATGTTAGGTTTCTAAGAGAAATGTTGCTGTGTTAAATGTATGTATTTTTTACCTAACTTTACGATTTGAATATAATTCAACGCACCACATTGTTAGCTATGTATGTGATAAGGTTTGACAAATAAAACCATGAACGATATGTTATAAACAAAATGCTTTATTATGAAGTTCAGACCAAAGTAACAGGAATCAGTACATGAGCTTTTGAATTTTGGGCAAGACTACTAACTACGATGTGCATATATGTAAAAATAATATTTATTAAAGTCGATTAAATTGTATAACAAATGTCAAATTGATATTTGTTAGAATACCGTAAGATCCTGTGGAAATAACCCAGACAAACTGTTAATAAAAATTGTAATTCTTGCAATTACTAAATCTCTTTATTTTAGCTTTTTACATGAAAATTATTTTTTGTTTATATGTCAAAATTATGTTTTTCATAACACACTATTTTATATATTTTTATTATATTAATTCAATTTTCTTGACAACTGTGGTAACTATGGATATTCAACACCCCCACTTTGTCAAGACAATTGAAAGAAACTAATATTTATTTATTCCAACAATAACCATTAATTTTTGTATTCGTGGTCCATTTAAAGCTTTTGTCAATAAATCAGCCGGCATTACTTCCGTGGGCAGATATTCAACACGAACATTTTTCTTCTCAATTTCTTCTCTAATGTAGTGGAATTTAATGTCTATGTGTTTTGTACGGGAGTGGTAAATAGGGTTTTCTGCAATGGCTTTAGCGCTTTGATTATCAGAATAAATTACTGGTATTTCCGGCAAAAATATTTTCATCTTCAAATCTTCTAAAAATTGTATCAGCCACTTGTTTTCCTTGCAAGCGCTAGTCAAGGCCATGAATTCTGCCTCCGCAGTAGACAGAGCCACGGTTTCCTGCTTGTGTGTCTGCCAGGTGATTGCAGCACCCGCCAGAGTGAACAAATACCCCGTAAATGAGCGTCGATCATCTAAATTTGACGCCCAATCTGCGTCAGCATAACCCTCTAGTTTTTTATTTTTCTTTGAATAAGTAATTCCAAGATCTTTTGTTGCTTGTAAATATCTTAATATTCTCTTTGCTCCCTTCCAATGTTCTATCCCAGGATTTATATTAAATTGGCTAAGAAAAGTTACAGGAAATGCCAAATCTGGTCTTGTTGTAGTTGCTAGATACATCAAAGTACCAATTAATTCTCTGTATGGATATTTTTTCATTTCATTTTTCTCTTCGGATTTTGGACAATGATCTCTTGTCAGTTTGAAATTGACATCCAGAGGAGTGGAGATTGGTTTACATTGTTCCATACCAAATCTTTTCAGAATTTTATTTATATAGTTTGCTTGATTAATTGTAATCATATTTTGTTCCAAGTTTCTTTTAATTTCTACTCCTAATAGATAATTTGCTTCTTGCAAGTCTTTCATTTCAAATGTTTTATTTAATTTATTTTTCAATTCAATGATATCGTTCAAATCTTCAGCAAAAATAAGTAAATCATCTACGTATACAGTGGTAATCAAAATTCGATTATTTATGTAAGTTACATAAACACAAGGATCAGCATGAAGAGGATTAAAACTAAGTTTCCTTAGAAATTCATCCAAAACGCGGTTCCATTCTCTACCTGATTGCTTCAAACCATATAAAGATTTCTTCAGAAGACAAACGAGATGTTCTTCACCTTTCTTTATAAAACCAGGTGGTTGAGTCATATAAATTTCATTACTTAAGGTACCGTTTAAATAATCTGTTTTCACATCCATCTGGTGCACATGCCATCCGAGTTCAACAGCTAATGCCAAAAGAGTACGTAGACTTTGCCATTTGACAACGGGCGAATAAACTTCTTGGAAGTCTAAACCAGGAACTTGTGCATATCCTTGAGCAACCAGACGTGCTTTATAGCGCTCCACTTCTCCAGTTTTCGAATATTTACGTCGAAAAACCCATTTAGAACCAATTATTTTTCTGTCCTCAGGAGGCTCAACCAATATCCAGGTACAATTTTGATTCAGAGAATTTATTTCTTCATGCATAGCTTCTAACCATACTTTACAATCATTTCTTGTTAAAACTTCTTTATAATTTTTAGGATCTTCATCTTCATTTGACGCTATTTTAATTGTTTGGTTTGCTGTTTTATTTTTTTCTTTTATTCTTTCTGAGCGTCTCAATTTTTCTTCTGTCATGTGACTCATTTCATTTGCATTTTCTTTGGTACATTCAGTAGATTTTCCCCCACTTAAGTCCGTTGGACTTACATTATCTGCTGTTTTATTTTCAATATCTTCTGCATTTGGCAGATTATTTACATTTGTTTTTCTTTCTTCTTCCAAAATATCATCAAATGATACATGTAAGATATCTTCTTTCTTTCTCTGTTCCCATTTCTCATTACATTTGTTCTTGAATGGAAAATCATGTTCATTAAATCGTATATCTCGACTTATTTCAATTCTTCTTTTATGAATATTCCATACTCTGTATCCTTTTTGATTAACGGCATATCCAACAAAAATGCAGGGATAACTTTTGGAATCAAATTTTCTTCTCTGTCCAGGTTCTTTTATAAGAGACCAACATTTACATCCAAAGATTTTAAAATATTTGACTGTAGGCATGCTCTTATTCCATAAAAATGCAGGAACTTCATTTTCTAAAATTTTCGTAGGACATCTGTTTCTTATATGAACTGCTGTCGCCAAAGCTTCACCCCAGAAATTCTTCGAAAGTCCACTCTTCTCTAATAAACATCTTGCTGTTTCAACAATTGTACGATTGGCGCGTTCTGCTATGCCATTTTGCTGAGGAGAATAGCTTACTGTTAACTGTCTTTTTATACCATGTTCATTAAGAAAATCATCAAATCGTTTATTTACATACTCCTTGCCATTATCTGTTCTCAGACATTTTATTTTCTTGTTTAACTCCAATTCAACTCTTTTCTTGTAATTCATAAAACATTCTATAACATCAGATTTATTTTTTATTAAGTAAATTGTCATAAATCGGCTATAGTCGTCTATAAATGTTGCAAAATAATGATTTCCACCAAGTGAGACAGGAGATATTGGCCCACATACATCGCTGTGTATTATTTCTAAAAGTTCGTTTGATCTAGTTGATGATTGCTTTGGAAACTGTGTTCTTGTTTGTTTTTCAGAAACACACGTCGAGCAAATGAAATTTGACAACTTTTTATTTTCAAAATTCAATCCATTTACCATGCATTTATCTTGCAATTGTTTTAGACTGTCAAAATTCAGATGACCAAATCTGTCATGCCAAAGATAAATATTTTCTTTCATCGTAGCCAATTGAACTTGTGAATGATTTCTCTCTTCCTTCAAATCCACAACAAATAAACCGTTATCACGATGTGCTTTCAAGATTAATTCATTTTTATTATTTAATACTTTCGCATTGTTGCCATTAAATTGAATAGTATATCCTTTTTCAACAATTCGACTGACTGATAGTAAATTACCATCTAATTCTGGCAAATACAACGTATTTTTTAATTCTATACCGTGCTTGATATTATTAATTTTTGTATGAAGATTTGCATCACCTTTTGCAATAACATTTATATTCTCTCCATTTGCTACCTTCACGAAAAATGATTTAACTGGCTTCAAATTTGTCAATATGTGTTTATTTGATGTCATATGGTCAGTTGCACCACTATCCAAGCACCATATTGTCGATTTTGATTCAGCTATGTTCAGACATCTTACTTCATTTTCTTCAGAAATTTTTACTCCGAGTGCAGAATTTGAATAACCTTTGATTTGTTTATCTGTAGTACTTTGTGCTTCTTTCTTCTTAAAACAGTTTCTCGCTATGTGGCCTAATTTACCACAAAAATGACATTTTATTAAATGTTTCTTTGTTACGTTCTCATTCTTCATTTTATCTTTAGAAAGAAGAGCTTTTGATAAATCGCTCGTGTCGAAATTTGAAGTATTTCTCTTCGTTCTTCGCGATTCTTCATTAATCAGAAATGTTTTTACTTTAGCAACAGTTACTGTTCCAGAAGCTTCAATACCAACTACCAAGGTATCATAATCGTCAGGCAGACCAGTCAATAAAATATGGGCAAATTCTTCATCTGAAAGACCATATCCAGCAGCATCTAGTTTTAATGCTATTTGAGACATTCGTTCGAAATAATCATTCATTGGCTCTTCAGGTTTTAATTTTGAAGCATACAGTTCACGTTTCAAGTGTATTACGTGCACTAATCCAATTGTCGTATGAGCTTTTTCTAATAGAAACCAAGCAATTTTTGCGGTAGATGCATCACGTACATATATTAATTGATTATCTTCAATTGTGTTGCAAAGCATACTCATCGCTTTTCTATCAACTAGCTTATCTGCATCTTTAATATCATCTCCAAAACCAGGTTCAATCGCAGACCATATGTTTTTGGATTGCATTAAAATTTTCATGCGAAAAGCCCAGTTTAGGTAATTAGTACCATCCAGTTTTTCAAACTTGATGCTTTCCATTGTAGTATTATATTTTTTTTAAACAAAATTATCAGTTACAATTTCTCTGGAATACAAACAGTTATATCAGGGAAACCAGATTTATTTTTGTATATGACCTGGGCCCATAACCTGTTAGAATATTTAATTGAAAAATCATTGGACTTAAACGAAACGATGTTCATTTTGAAAATTAAAAAATAGAAATTATTAAAATACAGTTTAACAGAGTTTCTTTGGTCATTATTAGTATTTGGAGATAAAATTAGTCTTTGTGTTTTTTCTCGATTTAATTTAAGGTTATTAGAGGCAAACCAAATTTCGGCATCGTTTTCAATGGTGGTCATTTGTGTTTGGAGATTATCAAAACTTTTGTCAGAGGCTATTTGGGTAGTATCATCTGCAAACAAGATACATTTTCAGGGATAAATAAAATTAAAAAAATCATTTATATAAATATTGAATAATAAGGGGCCCAAAATAGACCCCCGTGAAACTCCATGTTCATTTGGGATAGAGTCAGAGAGTGAATGATGCAAATATACACATTGTGGTCGATCTTGAAAATACGATTTTAAAAGCATGAGTGGTGGCCTCAATTCCTTAAAGTTCTAGTTTTTTACCCAAGATGGTATGGGAAACGCAATCGAACGCTTTTGATAGGTCGCATAGTGTAATAGCAGTTAGTTTATAGTTCTCAAATCCCTCAACGATCTCTGTAACCACTTTAGCTAGAGCTTTAGATGTAGAACTCGATTTACGGAAACAGTACTGACAAGGATTAAGTATGGAAAATTTGTCAATAAATGAATCGAGCCTTTTTTTTATTAATGCTTCAAATATTTTACCGATTATAGGCAATATGGATATTAGGCGGTAATTATCAAACGACGCTGTATCACCCTTTTTATGTATAGGTATTACTTTCGCAACTTTAAATGCATTCGGAAAGATTCCACTGTCTATACATTTATTAAAGAGAATCCTCAACGGTGTTGATATAATGTCAACAACGAATTTAATATTTCTGCTATTTAATTCGTAGAAATCTGGGCAAGCTGAGTCATTTAAATTTAGTATGGTAAATGTAACTTCGTCCTCAGTAACATGTTCCATAAAAAATGAATTTGGTTGTGGAATAAAGTTTTGAATTGTAACATTATTATTTAAACCGGTATTAGGATTAGGGAGTGAGTTTAAAGTATTTAAACCAACTTCACTGAAGAATTTGTTAATATCGTTACCAGAAAAATTAAGAGTTCTATTGGTACTCGTTTTATTTCTCTCGTAATTAACAAATTTCCAACAGTCCCTTAATTTATTATTAGAATTACTGAGAAAACTTTCGTATGCAATTTTTTTGGCATCTAAAATTTTCTGAGCATATATAGAGCGCAGTTTCCTGAATATGGTAAAATGTTCTGGAGAACGAGTGACATAGCAAATATTCTTAATTTCAGATAAGGTGTCTCTAATTTTACGTAGATTATCATTAAACCAGTTAAAGGGCATAGCAGGATGATGAAATTGCTTAAGTGGAAAATTAGAACATACCATATTTTTTAAAGTTGCCACAAGCTTATTTGCTAACTCGTTGACATCAGCGTCCGTTTGGTAAAATAGGGACCAATCAACACTACTAAGTGAATTTCTAAAGTTTTGTAAACCTCGTATTGTTATAGATCTTTTCATGTTGAAGACTGGTAATGTGCTAGGGCTTGAGGACTCTGTAAAAGTAAAAGATACACCACTGTGGTCAGACACACCGGGATCGATTGCTTTAGATGTGTAAGAATCTGACGAGAGATTTGTTAATATATTATCTATACACGATGAGGACTTTGTTGTGATTCGTGTATAGTCTGAAATAGTAAAGTGGATATTAAAAGAATTAATAAGCTTCATAATTTCTTTAGTCGTTGGATTGTTATTTGAGAAATGAATATTAAAATTAAATGTGTTAATAATTGTTCTAATTTATTAAAAAATATACGTAGGTCACCAGAGCACGAACGATAAACCGTTATGACTGCTGTAATAAATTGCAAGTTTTCAAAATTCTAGTTACATGTGGTCGCATCAAAATTCTGTCACAGTAATTTCCGTTTTAAGGTAACGCTTACCTCAACAATATTTGTTCGTCTACGGGGACTGAGAAGGCCGCAGCGACCAGGTAGCTCATTCTCAGTCCGTCGGTTGCAGAAACCGGTAGTTAGATTTTAATATTACCTTTATTATATCTTGATATATATTATTCTAAATTCGTATTTTAATATTTCTTTTTAATAAATCATATTTTTAATTAACGTCGTCGCCTTCTAATTTTTATTAACCCGTTTTCGTATACTAGTGCTCAATAAAGTGATCCAGCCTACCAGCGCAGTAGCAGCGGACCGCAGGTAAGTATACACTTTTTTAAACGTTAAAACATTGCTGCCGCTGCCATCAGCAGCGTTTGTTACAGTGGTGTCAGAAGTGGGATTCAATCATTCAATTGGTTGAATCATTACGTATCGTTTTAAAAAGTGAGAATCATCACGTATTATTGGTTGAATATTAATTGCTCATATATAACATAAAAAAAAAATGGCAACAACGGCAAATACGACGACTACGACGACCGTAATTACGACCAGTTTAACTACCGATACCACCGTGACGTACACATTACCACCGACAGGACAATCGATACCTACTTTTGTTACTGAGAATCCATACCGTTTACTACAACACGGTTACCCGCCGCAATACCCGTACGCAATGCCCGGTCCATCTTATGCCCAACCTTTTTCGTATCATATTCCGCCACATTATCCTGCTAAACCAAAACCCGATATTCCTTTTCTGGGGTCACCCCCAGTGACACACGCATCCGCACCAGCCTCATCTCCTGTACGAGACTCAGACTGTAGTCAAATTTTCTTCGAACCGAGCACGATGTCCGCCATGAAAGCTATCGAACCGTATTCGGGTGGACCAGACTTAGAGGCGTTTCTTGATAACGTTGCAGCAGTCGCTGAGTGTTACAAATGGAACGAGGTACAAATTGTTAATGTTATGAAATTAAAGTTACGTGGCGACGCACAGAATTGTTTCTACTCTTTACCCAGAGACAAAAGACCAACGACGGTAGCACTTTTTCGGCAATGGTTAATTGACCTATACGGGCGTAAAGTTGACCCTGCTTCAGCAGAGCGAGATTTTCTGAAAATATTTCGGAAAAAAGACGAATCTCTACGTAAATATGCGTTACGTCTGGAAACAGCGGCATCAAAAATGTTTCCCGCCCCCACCGATAACGAATACCTAAATTTTAGAAACAAAATTAAATGCGAAACCTTGTTAATCAAACAATTTTTGGACGGGTTAGACACGCGGCTAGCAAACGAAATATGTAGGTATCAGCAATTCGAAACCATAGAGAGCGCTTTACCGTATGCTGAACATTGCGAGGCAGTGTTAGCTCGGCTCTACAAGGAAACAAAGGCGGATGCTCACAAATCGAGTATTCGAGCGATGGCTACCAAGCCGCAAGTTTCCATTAACTCGAAAAATAAGGAGCAAAATAAAAAACACTTCTCTAAAACCTCTAAGACTAAGTTGCGCACCGATCAAAAATATCCGCAAATGAGAGGTCGATGCTTTAACTGCGGCAGTACCGATCACAATTACAAATCGTGTCCAAAATCAAAACAACAATTTTGTTATAAATGCGTAAAATCGGGACACGTAGCGTCTAACTGTCCTTTAAACGGGGAACCTGTCTCGACGACGACCCAACGTCAGACAGTTTAAAAACCGAATCTTTGAGTGTCATCCCAAGGGTCGCAAATTTTAATCCCGATAAAACAAGAAAAATATTTTTCAAAATTAAAAATGTAGCCTACAGTTTCTTAGTAGACTCCGGAGCGGCTATGTCTTTAATTAAACGCCACGTTGTAGTAAAACATAAGTTACCGACTTCAAAGATAAGCGACATTTTAGTTGACGTTTGTTTCTGGCAACCATTTAAGTAGTGATGGCTCCGTAGACCTCACTTGTTCGTTCGGGTTGTCACAGGAAGTCAACCACCGTTTTATTGTCTGCTCAGATGATTTGTACATGCCTACAGATGGACTGATTGGAGTCGATTTTTTGGACGCTAAACGTGTAACGCTAAATTTCGAGGAAAATAGTTTCCAAATAAATAATCACATTTTGTCGATGATTGAAATATCAAAAAAGGATGACACTAAGGAAGAGATTCGCACCCTAACCATAAGTAAAAATGAGACGCCAAACTCTCATTTAACTAAATCGCAAACCGAGTTTGATTCTGATACCGAGAAATTTGATCCAACTCCGCACAACGGAAAAGATAAAATTTCTATACAACCTCAGAATCTACCGCCGTTATCAGCAGAAATCAAAACTGTAGATAAGCAGACAATTTCCGAGTTCACCGTCCGTCTCAATGACAAATTAGAACTACCGCCGCGACACATGTGTGTTTGTTCAGCAAAATTAAGTAAACACGCAAAGGATAGGTTTTACATAATAGAACCGAAGGGTATTGAATTACATGGCGTACTTGTAGCCCGAACGATTACTAGAGTTCATCCGCAAAGTGTAGTGTATGTCAATATTTTAAATGTTAGCTCTGAAACCGTAACCATTTCCAAGAATGTTGCAATAGCGCCGAGGAATCAGACAGCGATTGTTTCCAAAACGAATATTCAAAAGAGAGCAACATTCACCTAATATCTTCTGAACAAATTTCCGAATTATTTGATTTAAGTCATTTAAGTAAAGAAGAAAACAATGAATTTTCCAAATTTTTATTCGAATACGCAGACATTTTCAAATCAAATCAAGAACCTTTAGGTCAAACGAGTCTGGTAAAACACCGCATTTTGACGGGAGACAGTGCGCCTGTAACTCGAGCCCCTTATCGTATTCCGTTTAGTAGACGTCAAATCATGAAGTCCATGATAGACGAAATGTTAGAAAATAACATAAAGTTGGTCTGCCCCTGTCGTCTTGGTAGAAAAATTAAATTCGAATGGGGAGAGCTCATATCGATTTTGTATCGATTATCGAGCCCTTAATTCCGTTACCAAACGTGATTTTTTCCCCATTCCGAATTTACAAGATACCTTAGATCAGCTAGGTAAAGCCGAGAGATTCACCACCCTAGATCTCACCAAAGGTTATTGGCAAGTCGAAGTTGATCCTAAAGATCGCGAGAAAACAGCGTTTTCTGTACCCTGGGGTCATTATGAATGCAATAGAATGCCATTTGGGCTGGCAAATAGTCCAAGTACGTGGCAACGGCTTATGTATACTGTTCTATCAGGTTTAACGGTTTCTCACTGTTTTGTTTATTTAGACGACATAATTTGTTTCAGTTCTAACGATATTAATGAACATATTTCTAAACTCAGAGCTTTTTTCGACAGACTTAGAAATGCAAAATTAGCTTTGAATCCGAGAAAATGTAAATTTATGCAAACAGAAACAAAATATTTGGGTCATATTGTGAGCAATACAGGTGTGAAACCCGATACCGAGAAAATAACCGTTATTCAAAATTACCCCACACCGAAAAATGTAACAGATATACGCTCTTTTCTTGGGTTAGTAGGGTTCTATAGATTTATTCCAAATTTTGCCGATAAAGCTTTACCTTTAACGTCACTTACAAGAAAACACGCTAGATTTAATTGGAACCAGCAAGCGCAAGATGCATTTGATCATTTACGCTTAGCATTGATAAAATCGCCGATTCTAAAATATCCAGATTTTGATGCGAGTTTATTTTGTGTACTGATACGTCAGCATTTGCCATTAGCGCCGCACTTTGTCAAAAGTACGAGGGACATGAAATGCCAATTGCATACGCCAGTAGACAATTAATTAAATCCGAGAGAAATCTGTGTACAACAGAAAGAGAATGCGCAGCGCTTGTGTGGGGCATTAAACACTATCGGTGTTATTTATACGGGCGACCTTTTACAGTAATTGTAGATCATCAACCTTTAAAATGGTTGATGCAAGTAAAGGAGACGAATAGCCGATTAATACGCTGGTCTTTAATCCTCTCAGAGTATGATTTCAAAGTAGAATACCGCCCTGGCAAGAAACACTCCAACGCTGACGCATTATCGCAAATAAAACCAGTACGTTTACTATTCCGCGCTAACTATGATAACGTTATCTGGGATCGTGACAATGTAAAGGAAAACCAGCTGTTGGATCGCGACTTGCAACCATTTTTAAATGACGCGACACGAGCATCATCTGACTTTTATTTGGACGATGACGGACTTTTATACCGTAAATCTGATAATGACCGATATTTATTTATTTATTTATTTATTTATTATAATTATTACTCTACAGAAAAAATTTCCAATTACAGAGTAATTTTACATAAAGGCAGAAATGACGAAATACAGTTAAATGGACATAAAATAAGAAAACATTGCCAATTAAATTGTACTAAACTACAAGATATAATAAATTTGATTTTATAATAAATGTACTATAAACTAAAAATTACAATTATACAATTTACTTTTAAATAAATGTAGCGTATCAGAAAAATCAAGATCGTCGCAAACAGTATTGTAGACTCGAAACATTGAATTAAGAGGTGAATTATAATGTGAGTTCGTCCTAGAAAATTGACACAAAAATGTTGATGATTTTCTTATGTTACATGGTTTTACATAAAAATTTAAACATTCTGTAAGATACATATCATCAATTAAATTATTAACAACTTTATAAAGAAAAATAATTTGATGCCTAATGCGCCGGATATTTAGGGGTTCAAGCCTGAATTCCATTAATAATTCATTGTAATCCATATCAGGCCATTGGTGATGGATTCTATAGTGACATATTTTACAAAATTTCTTTTGAACATTTTCGATGGCTCTGTTTTAATAAATAAAATATTGGTTCCATATTATGCAGCCATATTCAAGTTTGCTACGAACAAGTGATATAAACAGTGTTCGTAAACTGTTGATGTTAGAGAAGTTATATGTGCTACGTAACAAGAAACCCATATTTTTACAAGAGTCGGCCAACATACGGCCAATATGCAGACTAAATACAAATTTGCATTCAAAATAGATTCCAAGATCTTTAACAGATGTAACTCGATTTAAAGGAGTATTATTCATTTCGTAATTAAAGAAGATTACATCCTTTTTCCTTGAAATACTCATTACATGACATTTATCTATATTAAAATAAAGGTGATTACTCAAAGACCATTGGTATATACAATTTATGTCTGATTGTAGTTCAAAACAATCCGCTAAAGATGAAACGCTGTGAAATAATTTGAAATCGTCCGCAAAAAGCAAGTATTTTGAAAATTTCACTACAGATATAATGTCATTTATAAACAGAAGGAATAACAAGGGCCCCAAAATAGATCCCTGTGGCACACCTGATGTAGCTAGAAAGGAGGTTGAATGGTAGCCATTAACATTTACATATTGAATTCTGTTACATAAGTAAGACGAAATTAGATTTATAAGTTCAATAGAGAAACCAATAATTTGTAATTTGTAAATCAACAAAGTGTGTGAGACAGTGTCGAACGCTTTTGCAAAATCTGTGTAAATAACATCTACTTGTTGTTTGTTATCAAGAGCGTTACTAGTAAATTGTGTAAAGTTAAGTAAGTTAGTAATTGACGAGCGATTACGTACGAAGCCGTGTTGAAAAGGGCTTATATAATTTTGCGTCTGATTTTGAATATTTTGAAAAAGTACAGATTCGAAAATTTTTGCAAAGCAGTTTAAACATGAAATTGGTCTGTAATTTCGCAGTTTGTTTCTATCGCCTGACATAAAAATTGGGCAGATCTTAGCTACTTTCCATAGATCAGGAAACGACATAGATGCAAGAGACAAATTGAACAAATAACAGAGTGGCTCAACCAATATTTCAGAACAACCTTTTATAATAAAGATGGGAATATTATCTGGACCCGTAGATTTACTATTATTCTGTTTCTTAATAGCTAGTAATACTTCATCAGGTATAACAGATTTAATAAGAACTTGTGTATTTGAATGAGAAGTACTATCATTCGAATTTAAATCAAGAGCATCGTTAGAATGGAAAACACTTTTAAAATAATTCGCAAAAGCTTCAGAAATGTTATCTCCGCCAGTATAAGTTAGATCATTATCAATTAGAGTTGCTGGGATACTATTACTGTTCCTTTTGCTGTTTATATAAGACCAAAATTGATGTGGATTAACAGATATTTCACGTTCAACGTTAGCAATATAGTTTTTATACAGGTTCTTAGTAGTTTGCTTTACCTGATTTCTTAGATCTTTAAATTTATTATAGTAACACTCTAGTTTATGAGTTTGATATAGTTTGTGATAATGCTGTTTGGTTTTTATAAGTTTTATTAAGTCCGCGTTGTACCACAAAGGATACTGACGTTTTTTACTGCTTTTAAGTTTTTTTGGTATGCACTTATCAAAAATGTCATATAGCATTACATAAAAATTTTCTACACATATGATGACCGCCTCGTAATACCAACATCGCTCAGACGAAAAATTATGCAATCTTGTCATGATTCGCCTCTGTCAGGACATTGCGGTATCGATAAGACCTTGCAAAGGGTTAGTAGTAGATGTTTCTGGCCCACTTTAAAATCTGATGTGAAAAATTATGTCAAGCGCTGTGTCTCTTGTGCCCAAAGAAAAACATCTCCGCACCTCCGTCCCGCTCCACTTATGAAATTCCAACCTGTCCAACGACCATTCCAACGAATTGCAATGGACATTGTAGGACCGTTACCAACGACAGACAATGGACATAGGTACGTGTTGACTGTACAAGACGCCGCGACTCGCTATCTGGAAGCCTTTCCGATGAAAGATCAGACAGCGGAGACCGTCGCAAAACATTTTGTTAAAGGTATAGTGTTACGACACGGTACTCCACGACAACTTTTGACTGACTTAGGGACAAATTTCCTTTCAAGAACTATGAAGGAAATCTGTAAATTTTTAGAAATAGAACGACTTCACACCACGGCGTATAGACCACAAACAAACGGTAGCCTCGAACGAACTCACCGAACTTTAAAAGATTTGCTATCACATTACATAACACCAGACCAACGCGACTGGGACGAATGGCTGCCGTATGCCGTATCAGCTTACTGCAGCATGACTCATTCTTCACTCGGTGATAGCCCGTTCTTCCTTTTATATGGGCGTGACATAGAGCTCCCGTTCGACGCCATTTTTAAACCTTTGAAAACGAGATACGACACTGACCTACATTACGCGTCTGAGTTTATGCAACGAATGAAAATAGCCCATCAAAAAGCCCGCGATCATTTGAACCATACTACAGACCGAGTGCATCAAATTTTTAATAAAAAATCTGCGCCGGTTACTTTTAAAATAGGAGATCGAGTCTATCTATTTGTTCCAAATGTTAAAGCCGGCAAAAGTCATAAGCTCAGCAAGAAATGGCAGGGCCCGTATCGAATTTTAGATATAAATGGTGTCAACGCGGTCGTACAAGAAATTCACGGACGTAAAACGTCAAAAGTGCACGTCAATAGGTTGAAGCACTGTTTAGCCCTCCCGGAGAACGAACTAAGATTGGCCGACACGCCAATATACTTAAAATACGATACCGATTCCCCGGCAGAGAACGGAACCATGGGACTAACCCCAATAAGACCTCCTCAAATTAACCCTGGGGATAACGACACAACCAACGCAACAACACTCGCTAATGAAAGTTCAGTTTCAGGCAATACGAGTTTCAGCAGCCGTGATACTACATCAGGTAACTCGACTTTCCAGAGTACCCATTCCGTCGGGCATCCGGACCTAACACCACCAACTGAACCTGAGCCGGAAGACAACCAGCCGGTGACGAGACGTTACCACACACGAGCTCAAGGCCCCGCTCCTGTTCTGCCCTGGGTTATGCCAACTGGACAACGATAGTTACGCCACGAATTAATATTGTACAAGCGGTTATGCGTCAAATAAAGAAAAATTACAATATTTAGTGTACTTAAGGACGAAATAGACTTAAATTTGTGGCGAAGAACTATTCCCAGAAAAGACAGAGTGATCAGTTCAAAAGATTTTGTATGTGAAAAACTTTTTAAGGCGGATGATGTTATTAAGGAATGGACCGGCGGAGCCACAAGTGTAATATATTAATATATTTTATTTTAAAATTAAGTTTAAATACATTTGTAGGTACCATTGCAGGTGCACTTCCGACTGTTTTTCCAAATTGCTCCAGTTATTTAGATATACAAACAAATAAAAAATATTAAATGTGACATTGCACATAAGACAAAAACTTATAATTAAATAAATAATTATTTGAATTTAGACAGTGGTATGTAAATAACTAAATAAGATATTCAAGGGTTTTAATTTGATTATATTTATTTTGTGCCCAGGTCAAAATAGAAATGAACTTGTACCATATAATTTTTCATCAGACGCTATTTTTAATTTATCTTGGATAAATACTCAATTACCTAATAATTAAAGGACAAAATAAAAAATAGAAGAAAATAGGAATAGTTACATATGTATCTTTCGTTAAATTATCATTCGATTCGAGTCATCGGTTTTTTATTGAAAATTAAATTGTTCTTAATGAAAATATAAATAATAAAAATTTTATTTCTAATCAATTATATAAAAATAATGCTAATAATATTACCTGTTTCGAGACATTTAATATATACTATTGATAAACTAGATATTTGCAAAGAAATATCTAAATCTTCAAATGAAGCATTTAAATTGTAAAGTTTGGAAAATAGTTTTGGATACTTTACGTCACAAAAAATGCACTATAACAACCAATGGTACAGATAATATATGCAGATTTTGTAAATATTTAAATTAGAAATTAAGCAAAAGATACAGTTGAAAACCGCAAGCGGTAAAAACAAATTACGAAATCATCGAAAGAAAATCACTCGACTGCGTATGCAATAAAATTGAAAAATCAGTTAAATAAATGAAAATGTATTGACTGATAAATTAAATAAATTAAACACGCCATCAATTCAAAACTTATTAATAATGCAGTGCCTTAAAATATGCCAACAAACAAAGAAACAAGACAGAAGATATAAATCAGACTGGTTAATTATTTGTCGTCTACTCCATATAATATATTCGAAAACTTATAGATTTTTTAGAGTAAATAACATAATTCATATAAGTTATATTTGCAGTATGTTGTAATAATATTATATTAAAATAATGAAAAATTATGTTCTACCCATAAGCGTACTGTACAACAACCGGCCTCCTACCTTCTCCCATCCATCTATCATGAATAGTAAAATTCCGTGCCGCCAGCTCCGCACAAGTGCCAACTCCTTTCTATATTATACTTCGTGATTAGAATGTGGTGCTTGAATTTGTCAAAAATATATAAATTAGAATGTAGCTTCTTAGTTTTAACAATAATTCCTGATCATCCTGTAATGCTTTAGCAATCTCTACATAATTAATATGAGTGTTTGTATATAAGTTGTTACGAGAGAGAGCATCTGCAACTGGATTATTTTTACCCGAAATATGACGTATGTTATTTGTAAAATGAAAAAAGAAATCTAGTTGTCGAATTTCGCGAGGTGAGTAGTTGTTATTGTGAACGATTTTTGAAATGAAAGTCAGAGGTTTATAATCGGTAAAAACCAAAAATTCTCTGCCTTCGAGAAAATATCTGAAATTTTTTATTGCTAAAAATTTTGCTAGGAGCTCTCTACTAAAAGTGCTATACCGTTTTTCAGCAGAACTTAACGAAAAGAAAGAAAGTGGTTCTCAGTGATTATTGTATTGCTAAAGAACAGCTCCAATCCCGATATCAGATGCGTCAACCATAATGTTTATTGTGGTTCCGTGTTTTGGAAAGATAGGTTAGTTTCATGTGTCAATTGTGATTTAATTAAATTAATAGCTTTTGTTGCTTCAACAGTCCAAATGATATCTTTGGAACTGTTTCTTTTGTTATCTAATAATTTGTTAATAGGATGTAAAATAGTAGCACAGTTTCTTAATGAAACGATGATAAAAATTATAAGACCTAGAAATTCGCGTAATAGGCTATTCGACGGTATTTAAAAAAAAAATTCTTGAATCAGGTACATAAAAAAATTAGACCACATTTTAAAATCCGAGTTAAAAATTCCTCCAAATATGCGAGATATTAAGGTCTGAACTCTGAATTTCAAATTACACTAAAGACGTAGAAGGTGTATTATACCAGAAATAAACAAACGGTGGTTTACAGAGTTTCGAAAAAATGTTGAGATAATTGCAAAATAATATATATAAAATAAAAAAACGTTTTGACATTCTCGAAGTTAGGTAGTTGGTAGCGTTGGTATCGTACAGTTTTGCATTGAGTGCTGCATAAATGTATATTTTAAAAATATTCTACTATATTTAGGATTTTTCCGTTTTCATAGTTCATGAATTATAATTACAATAAAAAGTGCATCGAGTAACAAAAGAGGACTTCGGCTTGCCATTTAAGCTAGCACGACTGCACGTATCGCGCAGCAACATAAACATTCTTTATTTAATTAAAAGATTCTATTTGAATTTTGTTAATAAATGTTTCCCAATATACTAAAGTAATAACAAATTCTTCAACTGATTTTTAGAATTTATTAATCTTTGTTTTTGTGCATAGGCCCAATGTTTTGCTGAAAATTTTTAAATTAATTGTTGTGCAGTCATTCGATAAAAGTGATGATGACGTGAATTAAGATTGGAATTTTTGTTACAAAACATTTCCCTTGTTTATTAATTCAATTGAGTTTATATATATATAGTTATTTAAATAATAAATATAATTTAGTTCATTTCGACCACCTAACCATCAGTATAACATTCAATACGAACATAATAACAATAAACAAAGCTACAATCTTCCACACAATTCTAATAACAGTGAAAGAAGTTACTATCTTCTGCCGATGATTCTAGCGCGACAATAATTGGTACAAATACATAAATAAAAGATATAGATAACTTATCCAAAATGTCTAGTGGCGGCTGATCACAGGAATGGTGGGAGTTGTTCGGCAGCAGTTGACGGAATGCGGGGCTGAGCGTGGCAAGCCGAACGACAACACACTAGACGAAGATGCTTAAAAGATTATTACATGGGCAAGTAAACAATCAAATCCTATGAAGAGACGGACTCCTTCCAAAACCTAAAACTAAATTGTTCCCAACACAATGCACACCCTGACCGACAACTGTATCTTACTCCAAGATCACTGAACAAATGATGATCAACTAAAATTAATCAATTATCAAATCTGTAAAATCTCACGGCGGAAGAAAGGATGACACATGTAGAAAAGAGAGATGGAGATAACTTTTTAGCTATAATATTCCTAGGCCATAGATAATTCGAAATAATTTTATCACAGTTACCGAAAGACCGTTGCTTGGTAACCGCCCGACGCCGTAGGCGGAGGGCTGTTATCTTCAAGCAACGTTCTTGAGGTAGTTGGGATCAAATTATAAGTATTTATCAATGGTCGAGGGATATTCGGTGAGAAAATTTTTTGGGATTATTATTATTATTTTCATTTTCTAACCGTAAAAATAACATTTTGAAATAAACAAATTAAATATTTAATTAACTGTCAACGAGCTGTCAACGACTGTTACTTAGCAACAGGTGATAATTTTCCGGGGAAATTATCAGTGTAATTGTGACCTGATTGGTTACTTTTGCACACGTGATCAGAAATACAGGGATTCGATTGGATATTTTTTAAACCAAAAAATTTTCAGGGTAATTGCGACCTGATTGGTTACTTATACACACGTGATCAGAAATGTAGGGATTTGATTGGATATTTTTATAACCAAAAAATTTTCAGTGATAGAGGAACAATAATTAGGTTTAGGAAAATAAAAATAAATAAATAATGAATGCAAAAATAAACTATGTAGTTTAAATAAGACAAATAAATATAACCTTTAAGATCTACAGTTTATGACGCAGGCTAATAGATTTTCATAAATCGGTATTCTGAACGCTCTTAAAACGAAGACTGCGACTCTTTGGAAAATAAAACATGTACCTACGTTTAATACTTATAAAATACGGTTAATATTTTATTTACAGCACATTTAACGATATTTTGTATTAAAAACTAATTAATACTATTAAAATAAATAAAAATACAAGTTTTCTAAATTCTTAAATGCAAATAAATAGTATTTATTTCTAAGTTGACAGGATGATATATGTTAAACTTGTTAGTGTGGCTGTGTTGATTACAATTAAAAATGAGGTAATATTTTATTATATTTTTTCTTATGATTCGAATGTGATTACTAAAAATATAGCATTGTTAAACTCAAATATCAATATATTTTAATTATGTAAATATTACTTACTGTTCATATTCATCTGGTTGGGTGGTAGAGCAGCCTTTGGCTGAACCCCGCCATTGATAGTGGTCTTCCAATAAGAAATGAGCAAATTATTATCCATTTTAAATTTATTATTTCTATGACAAGTTATGACAAACTGAACAGTAGCCTGAGCTTTTTAAGATAAGCCTATAAGCTATAGATGCGCTCAGAATATCACTCTAATATTTAAGATCTATAAGTCCTTAAGATAACTCTTACAGAAGTTACGAAACGCTCAGAATATTACTTTTAGAGTCGTGATATTTAAGGTATTCTTAAAAAACAAATTGCAATGAGCGATTCTAATAGTGAGAAATTAGATAAAGAAGAATCGAAGTTTGCCAATAAAACCCGAATAATCCAAATTTCCCTATGAAAGCATTAATAAAATTTTCAAAACTATTAAGTAAATCACTTACGTTCTGTTTAACTTAGCAACCTGTAAGAACATACCGCTTTGGAAACAGGCATAGTAAGATGATAAAAATGACCAATCGTGCAAAAAAATCAATTATTATTGTTTTTATTAAAATGACAAAATAACGGAAAAAAATGCAAGTAAAATAAAAGCCCTTTGGATACAAAAAGATTTTTACAAACAGGACATGTACAAGGTTTAATGGATTCCTACTCTAACAAACGTATAATGTAGATAATTTATTTACAATGAATGCATAACACAAACAGATTATTTACAATGTGTTTTCTTCATGTATTGTCATATGATTGGGTAAATTAGCTTTGTTTATAAACTTCTTATACAAATAGAACATTTGTGATCTCAAATTCCAGAGTGTACTTTCATATGGTACGTTAAATGACCCTTTTGTATAAACTTCTTATTACAAATAGAACATTTGTGATCTCGAATTCCTGTGTGTACTTTCATATGGTATATTAAATGAGCCTTTCTTACAAACTTCTTTTCACAAATAGAGCATTTGTAATCTCTAATTCTTTCATGCACTTCCATATGCTGGGCTAAATTAGCCTTTTGTTTAAATGTCTTATCACAAATAGAACATTTATGATTTCGAATTGTTTCATGAATTTTCTTATGTTTGGTTAAACTAGCCTTTTCTACAAACCTTTTATCACAAATTGAACATTTGTGGTCTCGAATTCCTTCATGCATTTTCATATGATGGGTTAAATTAGCCTTTTGTATAAACTTCTTATCGCAAATAGAACATTTGTAATCTCGAATTCCTGCATGTACTTTCATATGACGCGTTAAATGAGACTTCACTATAAACTTCTTGTTACAAATAGAACATTTGTGATCTGGAATTCCTTCATGCACCTTCATATGTTGGGCTAAATGAGACTTTTGTACAAATTTCTTAGGACATATAGAACATTTATGATCTCGAATTCCTGCATGTACTTTCATATGGTGGGTTAAATTAGTCTTTTGTGTAAACTTTTTATCACAAATGGAACATTTGTGATCTCGAATTCCTTCATGCACTTTCATATGTTGGGTTAAATTAGCCTTTTGTATAAATTCCTTATCACAAATAGAACATTTATGATCTCGAATTCCAGCATGAATTTTTATATGTTTGTTTAATCCAGCCTTTTCTACAAACTCTTTATCACAAACAGAACATTTGTAATCTAGAATTCCTTCATGTATTTTCATATGTAGGGTCAAATGTGTCTTTCGTACAAACTTTTTTTCACAAATAGAGCATTTATGATCTCGAATTCCAGCATGAATTTTCATATGTTTGTTTAAAGAAGTCTTTTCTACAAACTCTTTAGCACAAATAGAACATTTGTGATCTCGAATTCCTTCATGCACTTTCATATGATGGGTTAAATTAGCCTTCTGCACAAACTTCTTATCACAAATAGAACATTTATAATCTAGAATTTCTGCATGTATTTTCATGTGTTGGGTTAAATTAGTCTTGTGTATAAACTTCTTTTCACAAATAGAACATTTATGATTTTGAATTCCTGCATGCATTTTCATATGACGGGTTAAATAAGCCTTTTCTACAAACTTCTTATCGCAAATGGAACATTTATGATCTCGAATTCCTGCATGTATTTTCATATGACGGGTTAAATCAGTCTTTTGTATAAACATCTTATCACAAATAGAACATTTGTGATCTCGAACTCCTTCATGCACTTTCATATGTTGAGTTAAATTATTCTTTTGTATAAATTTCTTATCACAAATAGAACATTGGTGATCTCGAATTTCTGCATGTATTTTCATATGTTGCGTTAAATTATTCTTGTGCACAAACTTCTTATCACATACAGTACATTTGTAATTTCGAATTCGTGCATGCAGCTTTATATGTTTAATTAATTTCATCTTCTGTACGAAAACCTTGTAACAAATTTGACACTTATAACCTCTATGATTGAATTCTTCTCCACTTGTATCTGTAATATTACAAGTTACTTTCACATTATCTGTGTCCGTACTGAAGTTGGCTTCATCTACAATCTGTTGGATATCATCTTCACAATTACTCCTTGAAACATTGTATTCGTCATTATCAGATGCCGATTCGTACTTTACGTGTTTCAAGTCATATTCGTGGTCTTCGTTGTCATTGAATTCTTCTTTGATGTCGACGGCTTCAAATTCAATAGTTCTCTGATCACATTCCCCCAATGACTCTAATGGATCATCGATTTCTTCTTTAATATGTAATTCATTATCCACGTCCTGCTCTCGCTCCATCATCAAGTCTAGACTATTTATCTGTATTTGAATTTCTGTCCTCGCGGGTCACTGCTGCCTTGTAATATTTGTATGTGCCGCAATAAACGACTATAATTCTCCAAAAAAGTTTCTATAAATTTGTAGAATGATTGGAGTGTTGTGCGACAAAAAGAGTAAATGAATTGTGGAATCTCCGACTTCGAAATTGTCTGAAAAGAGAAAATACAGTAATATTACTTTATTATGCTAGGAGTTCTGAGTCGTAAACATAGATAAACTAATTAAAATGTCTCCTCGAATTTTGACAAACATTATGTATTACATCTAAGTCTGTAATCTTAAATATTGGAATAAGAAATACACATACACAAAACTAAAATATTAATTTAATGAAAATTACTGATGTAGGTTATTTCTCATGACCGGTCAGGTCACTTATTTGGTCAGGATTGACTGAAAGTGAATTATTCAATTATTGTCAATAATTTAGTGTCAGTGTGTCGTCGTTGGCCCAATATGAGATAAACGAAAGCAATATAGAATTATTATGTAAATATCAAGTTTGATGTCAAAATAAAAGCAAAATAGATATTTTTTTTACATTTAATTCATAATCATAAAAGATATTTTAATTTTTTAATTATATTTTTTGCTTTTTATTTCTAAAAAGATATACACTAAAGAGCCCTTCTACCGCAAAGTTATTTGTACATTTGTTACCTCCAACAGTAACGAAAATATAGGTAAAGATTTTGTATAGTTGTAATTATTTAACTATTTTGTGACTGCATATAAGGTATAATATCTCATTTTCGACGTAGAAAAGTCAGGAGTGTGATTCTACATGACCGGTCATTTATAACGGTCACTTACCGAAAAATAAATTACCGGACATTTAACATCACTAATGAAAATGAACGCATGCACCAAAGCACGCCATGTGTCCTATTTGTGTCTGTTAATCTTAAATATTGAAATACATATAATGGGGTAAATAGCTCCGTGGTAACGTGTCGGACTGTGGATCGTGAGATCCTCAGTTCGAATCCCACTGCCGACAGTTACAAATTTAAATTTACCCCTTTGGTTCCTCCTCCACTAACAACTTTGGGGGCTATGACTTGATGGCTGGTAACCGCATTTCATACGCAAAAATATATCACCTACTGAGATCTGCGTAAGCAGAGTGCCACACCCATAATGGGTAAAAGGCGTGATGATATATTTATTTATGAGATTTATGCTTTGCAAGCATGGAGTTTTTTAAATAGTCATCATGTTCTTCATATATAAGTGCACGTGATTATGTGTTATATCATATCATTTTATTATTTTAAAATGAAGATGAAAACTCAGTCAAGTTGCTTGTCCAACAAACAAACTCCGCAAGGAAAAAGATTTCTTCAATAATCTTTTGAAATCTATATTAATACAATTATGATCATATAAAGAGCTTCTTTATTTTTTATATCGGTCAGAAAATTGTATTTTCTCATTTCTGATCAGTTCTAATTAAGTCATATCATCAAAATTATTCATATTTTATCAGGGAATTTGAATTCTCAATTATTTAAAATATAACCTCTTCAATCACAAACGTCAAAATTTATCATTTTCATTTAAAAGATAAAAGTTGGTAAACTTATAAATTAAATTAAATGAAAATGAGAACATAAATTAGATGAAACATTTGACAATACATATTTATTTTTTAAATTAAATGTAAATGAAAATGGCTGCATGAATTCGACATGAAAGATGTTTAAAAATATCAAAAACCTAGTTTTTATCATAGATTTAATAATATATATGGAAGGAGCGTTGCCTATGCTTTTAATACAGTAATCTGTAACCAACATGAGAGGTCATATCTAAAATTACGCAGTGGGAGAACAGCACGTTTTCATGCCACCCGTCACGTGGTATGAGTCCTTCCACTGCGTAATTTTAGATATGACTATCTCTCTTATGTTGGCATTAAACACTTAAACAACTTTATGTAAAAATCAAGAAAATGTTTCCCACAAATTCATGAAGTTCATTAGGTTGAAAATTTTTCGTTTTATAGCTTATATCCATTTCTTGCTTAATTCATCATTTTTCGGAAAACTGTTATAAATATGTATATACAGGATATTAATACTAAGTTGTAACACCCGAAAACGGGAGTTAGAATTCACTGAAACAAACTTCCCTTAGTTCTAATTTTTTATTTGGAGCCCAGTTCATAGTTATTGGCGTTCTATTGTTTTTCGAAAAATCGTCATTATTCCCTTAATTTAAGGAAAATTTAAAAAACTTTCAGCATTTGCTTTCGGTTCTCTAATATATTTGTATTCACAATTTTTTTTTACTTTATCAAATAACAAAATGGCGACCGATCAAAAATTTCAAAACAAGATATTTTGAAAACTACTCGATCGATTTTTGAAAATAAAATATTTATAAAATCCTTAAATTATCTACTATAACATTTGTCTGAAACATTTTTTTCGATCTGCCCAAAAAAAAGTTTTTATTCAAATTGAATTAAAAGATAAATTTTAACAAACTGCAACAATCATTTTAAGCAAAATAGGCTTGCTGCCATTAAACAATGAAACAAAAGTTGAATAAAAAACGTGTATGTCAAACTTGGTGGCACGTGTTTTCTTGTTTGTACGCTCAAACTTAAATACTTTTTGATATTGTTCTTTAGAAATATCTTTATTAATATATATATATATATATATATATATATATATATATATATATATATATATATATAAAATGTATAATTATTAAAACGCTGAACTTCTTGGCATGCTTTTGATTTTTGGAGAGGCAAGGGGTAATGCACAAGAAGCTCGTACAATTTATCAGAGAAGATTTCCAAATCGTCAGCAACCAAGTTTCCGCATTTTTAGAAGAATATGTATACGTTTGTTAGAGACTGGTAGCGTGGTAGCTTTCACTTAACAATAGGTGGGAATTTCAATAGATTACGTCGAACCCATCGAACCCGTATTTGAACAAGTTGTTCTTAATACTTTTGAAGATAAATCATCGACGAGCACAATAGTAATAGCAAATAGATTAGATGTAAATCACGTGACAGTTTGGCTAATTCTGAAGGAATAAGGACTCCATCCATTTTCTAGGCAAAAAGTGCAAGCTTTGGATTCTGAAGATTTCCAGCCAAGATTATTGTTTTGTCGTTGCTTTCTTGAACATTGCAATCTTCAGAGGCGTTTTGAAAAGTATGTTTTTCTACAATCGTTGCACAATATCGACATTTTTATTCCACTTGTTAATAGCTTACGTTAAATGCTGTGTGACACGGTACTTAAATAATTATTGAATTCAATTTAAGATTGCAATAAGGATCGTGTAAAACACAATATTAATTTCAGTACTTAATTTAATATGAGAAAATAGAAATGTTTCTATTTGAAACTGCGCGAAAAGGATGCGCATTAATTTTCGGGCCTCTATTTACATCAGCTGTTAGTTTAGTTGTAGGTACCGGTTAAAACGTATATTAAACTATATGTTTTATTATATACGATAGGTATAATATTAAAATGTCGTGGACTAAAGAGCAAGTTATTTTTTTAATTGATTTATGCAAAGAACATCCATGTTCATATGTGGCAAAAAGCAAGATCTTTAAAAATAAACATGTCCGACAACAAGCCTAGGAAGATATTTGTAACCAATTAGAAGAAATAAAATCAGGGAGTAATGATGTTAAATAAGTTTCTTCACTATTATTCGTTTAATTATTTTTATTATCATATATTTATTAATTATTATTAGCAGGTATGCTTTCACGAATATTTGTGTCCATTCTTTCAATATCGTATTTGATTAAATTTAGCAAATATTAAAACTTACGAGTATCCGAGAAACGTAAAAATATTTTGTAGCATATTGGGTCTTCGTGAACAAACGCTTCTTCTAACATATTCCTTGCTTTCTCCTCTCTAGCAATTTTCGCAACAATATTTTCCTTTTTATCAATTGTTTCTTTTTTATTCTTAAATACAAATAACCGTTTAATAGTTGTAACGCCTCCAGTAACTTTATTTTCCGGATCATTGTTTGATATATCTCATTATTCAAATGCAAATGATAAAAACATCTTAATACGCATGCTTGCCGACTTAATTCAATATTGAATTTAGTATCTGATGTCATACAAAATACTGATTTTAGTATTGATTATTATTCTTGAAAAATTAAGTATTAGTTTCCATATTAAATTAAGTACTAATTTAATCAACGTGTCACACCGCCTTAAGAGACATCCAATTGGTATGGCACACATAGACTCGTCTTTGAATCAGTACGGCGGGTACTCAAAGACACCGAAACATAATGGCGTGGTCGTAATCGGTGATAATTTTTTTTCTATCTATATACAAATAAATTTGCTTTGGACCCGTAATCCAAAAGGACATAAAAAATGACACCTTTCATTCCATATGGCGGACGGTTTGGGACGCCGCATCGGTATGGCATATAACTCTTTCGTACTTTAGCTATCTAATAAACAATATAAAACAAGAATTAGCTTTGTACTCATTTCCCAAAAGAACAAATTAAAAAAATTGCGCAGCGCAACGACGACACCTACAGACCGCCATAATTGTGTTTCCGTGTTAGAGTGCGTACACGTTAACTTCAAGCCACCTAGCCTAACAAACTGATGGGCTTGGTGGCTTGAAGATAACGTGTACGCACTCTAACCATGACACTGGCTATCTTCTCAAAAAGATACAGCTTTGGGCTTATTATACGTGTTTTTTTTTTGCTGGTTCCCGGTCTTAAAATGACGATTTTTTGAAAAACAAAAGAACGCTAATAACTATGAACTGGGGCTTCACATAAAAAATTTTAACTACACTGAGAGAAAAAATGTATTATAATGAAATATAAATTTATTAGTAGCAACAAAATATTTATTTAAAATAAGTGTAAGCGATTTTTATAAAATAAACTATTTATTTAATACACTATTTATTTGAATATTGATAATAGTCAATTACCGACATGTCTGATATTTTTTTATTAGAAACTAATGAAAATATATTACAATTTAATAAATAAAATTATATATTTTTTTTATTTAAAACTAATATTTTTCTATTAGATTAATATTTGAATGAGAAAATTTATTTTTTAATATATTTTTTAGTTTTAAGTAATAATAATTTTCTCTGAATGTAAGAGAACACCCTTTATACAGCTTCTAACCTAAAAGTGACATATTTACCTGTCAAATGAAAGACCGTTTTTTGTAGTCCGTTTTATACAATTTATATGCACAACAGGAATTTACTATATTTGTTATATTTAAATATGACTTAAATAATTAACAAAATTATAAATTAAGGTAGAAAGCTCGCACAAGTCATAATCAAGTAAGCAAGGAAACAATGTATTTACTTAATTTAAAGCTGAAGCCATTTATATTAAATTAATTTTTAATTTATTTTAGTTTAAAGAATATATTCGTATTATCAAATATCAAATGTAAGCATTAATGAACTACACTTTTCTGCAGGATAAAAAGAAATTTTATACAAAAATAAAGAAGTTCTTATGATTCTGATGTATTAACAGATTTCAAAAGGTTATTGACGAAATTTTTATCCCTGCGATATGTGTTGGAACAAGCGGCATAACGGGGTCTTCGTTTCTTATGTTTTAAATAATAAATTGATATGAGGGAAAATATAATCACTTAAATATTATAATCACTATTAAAAAACTTCATACTTGCTAAGCATAAATTTTATAATTATTTGTTATTTCAATATTTAAGATTAACAAACATAAATATGACACATGGCGTGCTTTGGTGCATACGTTCATTTTAATTTATTTTAATATTTTAGTATTCCATGAATGATATATTTAAAAAAGATAAAGTTTTTTAAAAAAATTTAAGGATGTTCTAACCCTATTTCGAAAATAATGAGAAATTGAAATTTATACGACAGTTCTGAAGTATTGCACAAAAAATGCCGTCATTCACTGCTATGACAGTTTAAAGTTTTGCTAAGTTAACATATGTTCTTATGAATTCATAAATAAATATACTTATGACAAAATATCCAATTATTCACCTAATAAATATACAACGGCTCATCCATATGTTCTTATGGAAAAAGGGCATTTGGAGGCTAAGTATGCTCAAAAAAAAAAAACTTAAAAAATAATTAAAATATTCCAATGGGGTAAATAGCTCCGTGGTAACTCGTCGGACTGTGGATCGTGAGATCCTCAGTTCGCATCCCACAGCTGACAGTTGCCAATTAAAATTTACCCCTGTGGTTCCCCCTCTACTAACATCTTAGGGGGTTATGATTTGACGGCTGGTAACTGCACTTCATAAGCAAAAATATATCAATTACCGAGATCTGCGTAAGCAGAGTGCCACACCCTTAGTGGGTAAAAGGCGTGATGATATATTTATTTTATTTATTTAAATATTCCAAATTATTGACAAATCGGGAGCTGTAACATTCTGTAACATAATGTCGAAGTGTCATTACCTTTCAGAGATTGTGTTACAAGAAAATATAAATTAATGAAACAAACTTCACGAACGTCAACAAATCTAATGGGAAGCGCGGCAACGTTGCATTCCGAATTAAATTCCGCGCAAAAATCAAATGTGTCGGACAAATTAATCAACTCACGATTTGTTTAATTTACATTAATTGCATTAATTCAATGATCAAAATCATTACTTTTTAAAGTGTTTATTGAATCCAATGGAAAATTAATTTAGTATCTTTGGATATTCCTATGTCCGAGGTTCGACGTTTGACTAAGTGCTCGTTTGAAAATAAGACGTTTTCACGTTTAGCACCGTCGAAAGACATTCATAAATTGTGATATCTTAACAAAATTAATGATAAATGATAACAATTTTATTATGTTATTCTTTCGCTTATTATTATTATTATTATTAATAAAATACATGTTTGAACTTAATTTTTTAATTTTTAACACTTTATTCAGGTAAGATCGATTGTCAAAAATCACATTCCAGCCCCACGAAAATGAAAAAAAAAAAACAATTTCACGTTAAAAATCAGGTTCCAGTCAAAATTTTATATTCAAATACATTTCAATTTGCACATTTAATAGCAATTCTCGTTGATTTTGACAAATATAACATAATTTTAAAAATTATTAATTAAAAAAATTATTGGTTTGCCCAATTAGCCAATAAGTGTTACCAAAATTAATGAATTTCTTTACATTCCTATGCTCTTTGTGATCTGTGTGTACTTTTGAAAAGTGAAGTATAAAATATGACTAGACGCAGTTGTAAGAGATGATTATTTTCATCGAAGTATATAGATTTAATAGAAAAGGACAAACTTTAAAATCATACTGGCAAAAGAGGTAAGTACTAAATTTACAAAATATTTGTTACTCATTTTGTATCACATTGTACGAGCAGAGTAATTGCGCCGATTGTGGAATACCATTTTTATAAATTATAAATCAAATATTTAGAAGCACCTATACCAACCCCCAATTTTAGTAGACAAAATGTGTATAAAATTAGTAAAGAAGTAGGTTATTACTTAATGCTTATTAGTTTATATATTTTTATTGTTATTAAAGTCGAATCCTTATTATAAAGTACAAGGACAACTCCGTATCTCTAGTTGAAGTTATTGTATTTTTGCGGTTTGGACTCCATTAGGAATTGTTTATGAAAAAATTTTATATGATCCCCAATTTTGGAATGAGAAAAAGAAAATTAGAATATTTTTATATGAAATGCATATTGCCAGAACAAATTGATCCTCGATTAATTAGAAATTTTCCGCTACGGGATCCAAAAGAAAGTGAAATTTATTTATGTACATATTATATTTTGAACATAGTGTATAAATCCAGAGATTTTATTTTCATAAATTGCTTTTGCATGTATACTTTTTATGTATAACTCTATTCATTAAATGCATGAAATTTGGATGTCGCATTATCATTTTTCCTTTGTTGTTTTATTTGAGAAAACAAATAATTTCTAATTTGTATATATGTATACAGAGTTTTTTTTGTAAACTTAAATAAATCCATTTATTAGAAAAAAATTATTTGAATGAAATATAAATTTATTTGTAGCAACAAAATATTTATTTAAAATAGTGTTTTATTTAAAACAATAAATTTATTTATTTAATTCACTAATTATATGAATTTAATGGCAATACATTTATTTGAATAAGAATATATTTAATTTGATTATTGATAATAGTCGATTATCGATATTTATTTATTAGAAATTTATAAATTATATTAAATTTAAATATATTAAAATAAATATTTTTTCTCATTTAAAACTAATATTGTATTTATTAGGTTCGTATGGAACGATAAAATGTATTTGTTGAAAGTAATAAATGTTTTCTCTGAGTGTAGTTTATATGTTCATATGTGTATAAAGAACTAAAAATCTTGTGAAAATAATAAAATTCACACAATGGGGTCGTTCACTAGAGTCAGAAAATAGAAAATAAATCATTTATATTATGACTAGACCCAAAAACATCGTACTAGAGATAACAGAAGTTTTTAAAAAATATTAATTATTCAGATATTTGAGTTTTAAAGACCTCTACAACGACGTCAAAGTATTATGGTGCATATCTATCCTATTCTATATTATTTGTACTTCTCTTATTATCGAGCTGTCAGATTGCCGATGCATCAAAATAGATGGCAACTAATTTGAAAGTTTTTTTGTTTCACTTTGAATTTGTAAGTATATTTTAAGTACATACAAAATATATTATTTATTTCTAACTAATAAATATTACTTTAGGTCAACTCAACGAAATAAAAGGCTTGTTAAATGACATAGGTTAGCAAAATTTATCAGTGGTAATCAAACATTTGACTAAAATAATCTTACAGTTTATTCATGTTTCTTCCAGAAATAAAAGGAATTCATGCATTTTTTAAATTATTTACCATCAAAAGTTATTTAAATTCCTTTTAAATAATTTTCCGAACAATAAATTAGAACATTCAAGTGACTAAAATTATTTACAATCTCTACAGTTTGAAATCCCCCAACACCGTTACAATGACGTCACAACATTTAAAAAAAAATCATTATTCCTTAATGAATAACAATTAAGACTTTTTAAATGTGCACATAGTCTTCAATTTAGATATAGTTTCATAAAAAAATAATAAAAAAATAGTGAAAGACCCTATTGCCTTCCCTTACATATAGGTGTATTTACTTCTATCACCTTCTATAAATGAAACAATCAGTAACTATTTATTATTTATCTAGCATATTTATTGATAAAACGAATTGATATAACGATGTATATGTATATATATATATATATATATATATATATTTTATTCAAAAAAATTATTAGTCTAATAAATAGCTAATTAAATAAATAAATTTATCTGTTCTATAGAAATCGTTTCCACTTATTTTAAATAAATATTTTGATACTCCAAATATTTCATTCAAATAATTTTTTTCTATCAAATGGATTTATATAAATTTACTAAATTATTTATCTGAGTGTAGTATAAGCCGTAATGTACTAATCTTTGTACCGATGAGAGAAACACAAAATATTTTCTTCTAGCATTCTGCGGGCAAGTGCTAATCGTACAGTTATTAAAAATAAATAAAATAATTATTTCCCTATATTTATTCCACTGGATAATTGCACTAGGTACAAAAAGGATAGAGATACTGAAGTAAACTAGTAAGAAAGAGAAAGTAAATTTTTACATTCCCCTTACACCATCCATACTTCAAGTAAAAAGATCAAGGTAGAGAAGTTCAATGCTGCACGGACGATCCCCTTAATTGGTTTGTGTATTTGTTTATTTTATTGTTAATGGCTTTTTCCGTTATATTGTTATATTTATTGCGGCCTCCTCCAATATTTGTGGAGTCAATGTACATTATCAGAAATTTCATGTTGGTTACCACTAGACAAAGAGCGATTTTTTTGAAAATATGCATAAGAATATCGAAATATGTAATATATGCAATTAGTAATAGGCATTAATTAACTATAATCAATGTAGGTAATTCGTCCAAATAATTGATTTTATTTAAAGATATGCAAAAATTAAAATATATGCCACTTTGCAAATAATCCGCTCTCTAGTCATAACAACTGAATTTCTTAAATTTTTTAACGTCTTTTTAGCCATTATTAAATAAGTAAAATGAAATTCAGATGCAAATATTAAATCTCTTCAATTTTTATTTGAAACATTTTTCTCTAAAATGATTAGGGAAGCAAGAAATTGCATAAGTATTATTTAACAACGCCTATAACCGGTCAATCACCATCCTACATACAGATTGCGAAATTATAATTTTATTTGGTAGAAGAAATCTTAGTAATAATTAATACGTAATTTAAAGTAGCTAAAATTTTATTAGAACTATTATATTAAGACCTTAATGTATATTACATACGGCGAATATTTTATTGAACGGTGGGACTATTCAATGTGTTGCTGTGTATAGCGTTGCTGTTTCCATAGGCTTTTTTAACTTTATTAATTCGTTGATCTCATAGATTTCAGATAATTTGAGGCTTTAGCGAATCGAAAAATGTTTTAGGAAGTATATATTTACTTACAATTCCTGGCGAGCAATATTTTAACTGTTCTTGAACTGCAATTCCATTGTTCATTAGCACTAATACACTTTCAAGTTAAGAAATAAGATACAACACACAAAAATCTTATAAATAGCACATTTCACACAGTTTATTTTGTACTGTACAAAATTAATGCCCAGAATAAAGTCTAGTATGTGCAAGGGATGATTAAAATTTGACAGAAGCACGAATGACGCAATGTTGCCACCAGTGGGATGTAAAAGTTTATTTTTAACAGTGCGTTTCTTTCCGATTTGCCTTGATTTAAAAAAATATGTATGTATTCAGTGACATAATTATTTACATCTGGATTAAAAATATAAATCTTTAAAAATTTACGAAAAGCAAGAATAGCCACACATATTCTCTTTATAGCCCTACCATTTCAATATAATATTCACCTGAGTTTATTTTATAAAATACCGGTGTGTGTGTGTGTATGTGTGTGTGTGTGTATGTGTGTGTTTGAAATTCTAATCCTATTTTGATGAAATTTTTTTACCTCTTGCCACATCCTGTAAGGGAGGTATAGGAATCATGCTAAAAATTTGATAGTGAGTTTTTAGATTATGAGCACGTTTTAGGGACCCTAGAATACAATTTTAATACTTTCGTTATGATGGCTGTGTGTGTCTGTATGTCAGTATGTCTTTGTGTGTGTGTGTGGATCTCTGGAGTTACAGTTTCTCAAAAACTACTAAACTAAAATTTTGATATTTTGTATATATTTGGGAAGTTTTTGGTGATAATCCAATAACCGGAAGTGGTAGTTTACTTGATGCTTGAAGCCCTATCAAGTTATTTTGAAACATCTCCGTAATTATGATTAATGATAATTTTGTTATTATGATAATGTTTCAAATATTATTATCTACAATTTTTGCTTAAAATATTTTTTATTACTATTTACTATACATTTACGAATTAAAACACGTTAAAGAAAAAATATATTTTGTCATTTTCGTTTAAATCTGCTACCCAGTGCGTTTTGGAAAAAAAAACAATGAAAAGTCATTTTTTGACATGTGTCCTAAGTGAAAACTAAATTTTTTGAAGGGATAAGCGTTTTTTGATAGTGATAGTCCGTGTTCCTGCAGTATTTGATAAGAACTCTATGGCGGGAGGTATTGTGGTGGCCACAACATACTTTTTGTCGTACTTATGGGTTCACATGAATGTTTCTTAGATTTTATTTTTAAATTTTTCTGTGAATTGTGAAATCCTCAGTTCGAATCCCATTTACCGAGATCTGCGTAAACAGATGAGTAAAAGGCGTGATGATATATTTATTTATTTTTATTTAATTTTCCTACATGACGTATGCACTTGACCATCCATTTGAACCCATAATTAAAAAAAAAATATGGAAATCGGACAAGGAGCAAAATTACAAACACCAAATTTTTATATATAATAATGAGAAACAATTCGAATAGTCAGAACTGCGACTCGAATCCAGAACCCCTCAATTACATGTCGAGAGCTCTTACACCGTCAGACTTGTACATATATACATTTATATACCACAAGAAGGAATTACCAAAAATATTGTACACACAACTAGCATTAAAATAAATTCAATTATACATCTATTATTACTTATGGAAGATTTCTGAGATCAACAACATTCATTATTTAAATTTAAGAGATCCACTTTCTTAATTTTGTTCTTATTATTGTACTGAATAATAGTTATTTACTTTACAAGTGGGCAAAGTAAGGAATTGCCCAAAAGAGAAATTTTAGCACACGAAGTCGAAGGCTGAGTGTGATAATTTAATCGAGTGGGTAATTCCATTTTGCCCTCGTGTGAAATATAACGTTTTATCCAACAAATGTAAAATTTATTAAAGAAATATTATTTCACAGTGATATATGCTTTAAATTTTCTAAATTAAAATGTCAGTCGAAGTAGTTACCAAGGTGTTGTGTGTTATTATTATTGTTATAAATATAATATTACTCACTCACTGTCAACCTGGTCCGCAAGTTTAATATACAAATATTGATCCTCAGTATATTAACATCGTATACACTGGATGTTTCCTTTAACGCTTTTTTGGGCGAACTAATGACATTAGAGAAAAATATTATATATAAAAATGATCATAAAAAGGGCCCTTTTTAATAGAAATAAGAAACAGAAAATTAAACCAGTGGTTCTCAAACGATAGAATAAAATTATATTTATTTAAATAGTAAACTATATAAATTTTTAGTTTTTTTTTAGATAAAGAATTTCTTCTGGTTTCAATGATATAAATATGATATGAAGTTATATAACAATTATATTGAGAAAAATGGTATTAAAAATCAGAAATAATTTTACAATATTTAAGTAGGCTTTGCAATAAACAAATGCAAACAAATGATTCAGGTAACAGATAGTTTTGTTACGTTAATAATAAGTGTTTGTTTTCGTAAAGGTTTAATTACTTATTAATAAATAATGGCTTTGCAGTTGCAAGCATAAACAAATTTAGACTATTTTAATCTTACTGTTTGTTATGTATGGAGAGTGTGGAAGAAATTTTTATTCAACAATACAAAGATTTTCACGGCTTTATACCCAAAAATTGCAACCCACTCGTGAATGATTGAGAACAATTTTTCGAAATGCCCAAACTGTTGGGTTATTTCATAAGTTGAAAAGGGAACGTCAATCCAGAATAATAGATGAAGATATTGAAGTTGCTGTGCTAGCATTTTTGCTGCTAATCCCAATGCATCTGCTAGAGAAGAAGCACAAGAGTTTCAAATTGGAAACAAGTCAATATGGAAAATTAAAAAAAAAAAAGCATAAATATCGTCCTTATAAATATACTTAAAAATTTGCAACAAGATGATAACATGAGAAGAATACGGTTTTGTGAGGGGTTCATAATAAAGTCGCAAGATAATCCGGAAATTTGTAGTAAACTATTAAGTCAGATGAGAGTAAATTTACTAAAAATTAACTATTTAACCGGCACAATATTCATTATTGGACGTATGAAAATTTAAACATAAATCGAAGCAGAAATCATTAAATTTGTTGGTTTTTTAACATGTGGTTTTCATAAAATAATTGTTTTACAACCTCATATCATATTTATATCGTTGAAATCAGAAAAAAATTATCTATCTAATGAACTTAAAATTTATATAGGTGACTATTTTAAGAATAAAATTTTATTCTATCGTTCGAGAACCACTTGTTTAATTTTCTATTTGTTATTTCTATAAAATAGGGCTCTTTTTCCTGGTCATTTTTTATACTTAACATTTTTCTCTAAGGTCATTAGTTCGTCCAAAAAAGCGCTGGTTGTTTTAAAGGAAACATCCTGTATAGAAAGAAAGTAGACGTATCTTTGTTACGTTCCATTTAGTCCTTCATCTTATTTCTCCTGTTTCATAACCTTCTCCTTTAATAACCTACAAATAGAAATTAACTTGATATAATATTTTATAACAGTTATTTCAAAATTAAATTTATACTTATCTTGGTTTCTTCGTTGTTTGGAATGATCGATTTATATTCAGTATTTTTATTCTTTAAATTTAGTTTTTTTTATATTTTTTATCTGCTAATTTTGTTGACAGTATTTCATTAATAGTATATTACATGTAAGGTGGGAAATGTTTCATTCCAGCCGAGGGCTTATTACATAACCTAGAGACGAAGCCTCGAATCTTAGATACAGCGCAAGGCTATAATGAAACTCCCACCGAACTATGTAGACTATTTTATTCAAATTAACTTCTCATTCTAGTCGCATATCCAACAAACAAAGTTGATGTATGCTACTAATCTATGAAAACAAATATTTAAATTTATTTCAATAATTTGACATGTCAACATTTCAGGAAACTCAAATCCTAATAAAATAGCATTATATTAGAATTTTATATTACTTTATAATAAAAATGCTTATGTTCAATATTAGTATTGTAATTATTGATGTTTTATTGTAATTATAAGGTTTTATCAATATGTTTCACAGCACTGTTCAACTTACTTTCAAAGATTTATGACTATGTTGCTAGGCAATTCTACATAAACACTTGTTTGCTGCCACACGTCATTCCATTGGACGTCTTCACCTGGTGTGTTGCCGTTCGCTCACCTTGGTCCGCTCCGCACTACGATCAACTGCTGCCACAACTCCATCATTCCTGTGTTAGCAGCCGCCACTGGATCATTTTGGGATAAGTCTTTCTACATTTTATTTATATACAGGTTGGTCCATCGGTCTGTATTTTTTATTTTATACGATTATTATAAAAATTACCGAATTTTTTTTTTTCATATAAAGTATATTTTACAATAAAATGTCTATGTATCTGCAGTATTAGTTTTTCTATCAGGTGTTCCATTTTCGCGCAATGATATGCAACAAAATATTTTTAAATGGAACACACTATATTTTTTTTACAAAATTTTAAACATTATATGTTTCTCTTTAAATAAGTTCTAATTCACTATAGTCCTAACATGATCAGTACAGAAACTATTCGCGATTTTATGATTCAATAATCACACAGAAAATGTATCATAAAATTGTATGTGAATGTTTAAACAATCAGATTAGTTGCTGTCAGCTCTTTAATAATAATTATTAACTATTTTCACTTAGTTTAACAACTTTTTTTTGTTATATTTTGTTTAGTTTGTTGAACAAGTGATCAAATCGAACATTTGTTATAAATTTATTTATTGTTTTTAATTTCATGGCATACTTTCTGTGTGTGATTCTTTATTAATAAAAAGGTGAATAGTTTCTGTACTGATCATTTTAGGACTATAATGAATAAGAACTATTTTAAAGAGAAACAAAAGGTCTTTCAAATTTTGCAAAAATGTATAGGATGTTCCATTTAAAAATATAAAGTTGCATGTCCTTGCGAGAAAATGAAACTTCCGGTAGAAAAACTTATACTGCAGAATGTAATAGCCTAAAAATAAACCCCTAGAGACTAGGCCACTTATTGTACATATATGTATTTAGTAAGTAAGTTTACGAGTTAGGAAGTTTTTGTGTAGTGCAAGTGTAGTGATAACAGTGACAGTGTGCCATGAAGGCTGGGAGAGTGTGGACAGACGTGGCAGCGTGGCACAGGTAGCACGTAGTGTTTGATATAAAAAGATAAACGTTGTGTGGTCTGAGGTGGAAGATCGAGTGCGTACACGTTAACTTCAAGCCACCTAGCCTAACAAACTGATAGGTTTGGTGGCTTGAAGTTAGCGTGTACGCACTCTAATATATATCTTATATATAGGAGCTTTGAAGAGGAGGCAACTCTTATTGTAGTCAATGAGGAGAGTTCGATTGCTAAATAGTTAGAACGGATATTGTCGCTGGCGTGATCTCGTTTTGCAAGGAACGACAAGCTGCAGTAATAGATAATATTATAATCTTCTATTGTAAAAGTTAAGTAACAATATATATAAATTGTCACCAGTAACCCACAATTTTATTTTTTCAATTTTTAACCTGGAAAGAGGTTCCTCCCGTGAGGAATTAAAATAATATGGGATCTTTACAATATACATGGGCATTTTAATGTAAAGTAAACTTTGTCTGTAAAAATTTTAGGTAGTATTTATAATAATCGCATAAAATAAAAAATACAGACCGATGGACCAGTCTGTATATTATTTTTACCTATTATTGTTGCGCTAGAATCATCGGCTGAAAATATTCATTTATTTCATTGTTATGTTTGTATAGAAGAAAATAGTTTCTTTCATTGTTGTTTAGTTGCGTCTAACATAATCATTTGTTCCATTGTTAGTTCAATTGTATATTTTTGTCGCGGACGGTTCGTGCCCCGAAATCACCTGGCTGTGACTTGCCTACGATACGACGTATAGTTGTCGATCGGGTTACGGGCTCTTTCGCGTCGCTAAGCGGTTTGAACTACATTTGTTTTATTTTGATGTCATTAAACAGTCGATTTTAACAGGTGATTATTATTTTGCTAAAACCTATTTTTGTTGTTTTCAGGAAAAATAATATTCACGGCAGGTAGCAGTTACTTTCGTCAAATATTTCGTTTTGTTTATGTTTAATATTATTCAGACCCCACCCTTGTCCACCGTATAAGAGCTAGCGGCCGCTTACCAGACTATCCAAGTGTGCGTAGTGAGTCTTATTAAAGGTATAATAAAAACAAATAATCCAAAATATTTGCCATCCACACTTCATTAAAGAAAATATGAATAAATTAGTACAAAACTTGATTCTCAATGATTACCCTAGAGGTCTTGTACAGAAAATTATTTATGGTGTCACACAGGATATTATAATGACAACAATGTATAATCGGGATCCAGTGGTATATTTTAAAACACCAAACATTGCAGAGTTAGAGTTAACACCGTCGCTGTGAAAAATTCTGGAGACTGACAACATAAAAATAGCTTTGTACAATACTAAAATTGTGTACTCCATTTTTACCGAACTGAAAGATAAAATTCCATCTTTGTCACTATGTCTACCTCTTAGCTCTTACTCTACGTATAGAATTAAATACAAAGATTGTAATGGTGGACAAAGCAAACAGAATTTGGGCAGCAGAATCAGAAACCATGTTTATGATTGCGAAAGCAACTCGAATTCAGAGAAAACAGCATTAAGTTTACATCATTGTCCTTTAGGTCACACATTTGATTTTGAAAATGTTACAATATTAGAAACAGAACAAAATTTAAATAAAAGATTATTTTTAGAAATGATACATATACAGATAAAAAAAACTAATATTAATTTAAGGACAGATATTGACAATTTAATTAGTTTTTATTCAAATATTTCAAATAATGCAAATTTAATTTTATTTTACCATGTCATAAACACATGGTGGCTGGTTTTTCTTCCTACTGTTTGGTTTAGTCTCCACTAGTTATAAATTAGTTTAATCATTCAATAGCTCGCCAAGGATTAACACCGGTAAAAATATTTCCTGTTTGATTTTGATTTCACACTTTTGTTCACAATTTATGTATTTCTGTTTAAAATAAGGGTTTTTCTTAATGATGTGATTTTTTATAGTATGTACCACAAACTTCTAGTTTGAATTTTGGAATTTATATAATATGTAACAAAAATACTTTTTACCTCCCGTCTACCTCTAACAAGGGAGATATTGTTTTTGGTACCAAAAATTTTGGTATTGACTTTTTAATTAATAAGCACGTTTCAGGGTCCCTACTATATGATTTTACTATTGCAATGATGTCTACAGGTACGAGCCCAGGCTCATAATAGTTCGGCCGGGTTACATTTTCAAGTAGAGGCCTAAACAAATCATAAAACTTACATAAATGATGAGACATTTCGACAAAATTGTTTCGACTATATTAAAATATATACTTTAACCTTACAAAAGCTGAATATTTTATCTGAATAACATAATGAACAAAATTAATATAACAAAAAATTCAGTGAACGGACAGTTCATAATAGTTCGGCAGATATTTAATATTGGATTACATCGCCTGGGAATTAATGCGCTACTGTTAAAACAAAACACATACTGAACAAATCAACAAATATCTGTCAATAGAAGTTGTATACGTGCTGTGAGACACAATAATAATAATACACTGTGTTTTTACGTTAATATTTAAGTAAAATGCCTCGTGGTAAATCTTTAAGTAAAGATTTGCGCTTATCCATCATTAATGCCCATAAAAAAGGCATTTCGGGCCGTCGTATATCTATTTCGCATTCAGTTCCGCGTACTACAGTGCCAGATATTATTAATTTGTATAAAAGAACCGGCGAAGTCGAACAAAAAATCAAAACCGGCAGGCCATCTACAATTACGGAAGCAGATAAACGATCTTTACGTAGAATTATAAAAACAAACCGGCGGTCGAATACTAAAGAAATAACTATGCTATGGAGGGAAAGTATAGCAAAAGAAGTTTCGATGGCCACAACGAAGCGAACTATTCGAGAAATAGGACACAAGTTCTATAAGGTAATATTTATTGATTTTTTGGAGTAAAAATAGTTAACAGCTGATTTGATTTTTTTCAATAGGCAAAAGAAAAACCTTTATTAACTAAATTACAAAAAAAAAATAGACTAAAATGGGCTAGAGAACATCTAAACTGGACTCAAAGACAATGGCATAGTATAATTTGGAGTGATGAATCAAAATTTGATGTTTGTGTGGGTGACACTCGAAAACGAGTTTTGCGTACTTCTTCTGAGACTTATCATAATGATTGTTTGGTAAAAAAAGTCAGGTTTCCAGCTTCTGTTATGGTTTGGGGATGTATGTCTGCAAGAGGTGTAGGGAAATTACATTTCATTGACGGCATAGTTAATTCGCAAAAGTACAGAGACATTTTGGAAGAAAGTTTTTTGCCTTCAATTTCAAATTGTGAATCGCCCGAAGGTGAATTTATTTTCCAACAGGACGGTGCATCATGCCATACGGCGAAAATTATTCATAAATGGTTGAAAGATCATGAAATCCAGTATTAAAATGGAGATCTTCTAGTCCAGATTTATCTCCTATCGAGACCCTTTGGCATAATATGAATAAAAAACTTCGTAAAAATCCGTCGCGTACTGTTTCCGAACTAAAAGCTACCTTGCAGAACATATGGGACACTACTCTACTAGAAGAATGTGTAAGGCTTGTGGATACAATGCCCAGTAGAATTAAAGCTGTTATTGCTAACAAAGGCGATGTAACGCAATATTAAATATCGGCCGAACTAATATGAGCTGTCCGTTCACTAAAGTTTTTGTTATATTCATTTTGTTCATTATGTTATTCGGATAAAATATTCAGCTTTCGTAAGGTTAAAGTATATATTTTAACATAGTTGAAACAATTTTGTTGAAATATCTCATCATTTGTGTAAGTTTTATAACTTCTTTAGGTCTCTGATTGAAAATGTAAGCCTGCCGAACTATTATGAGCCTGGGCTCGTATATGTATGTATGCGTGTGAGTATATGCTCTGTGGCAATTTTTTCGTCTCGCATAACTCAAATACTTCAATGTCAAAAAATATAAATTTGTGTATTTTTGCTTCTTATATTTATATGAAGAGCTGATTAGATTTTGAATAAAATTGGTCTACCGAAAGTAGCAGTTCTCTAAAAACCCTTAACAGTTTTTCATGAAAAAAATACTGTTAAATTTAGTTTTTCAACAATTTAGGTTATTTTGAAAATTGTGGAATATTTAATTTTACATCTGTTTGATTACACTTATTTTATTAATTTTCATTAGATTTAGAGATTTAAATTTTTTACGAAATATGACATGCCATTGTGACTGAGACTTATTGAAATATATGTCAAAAAATTAAATAAATATACATATATGAAAAGAAATTAAATTTCTTAAATATAAGTTCAAAATAAACAAATGTTAAGGTATTTTTCTGTATCTTCAAATACTATTTTGTACCGTTTAAGAGTTGTATTGGGCGGGAGGTTATGTGCTAGCTACTTCATATTTATTTATATAGTCTTGATAATGGAAGAATAACTTTCCGAAACGTCGGCAAATGATCACATGAGTTTTGATTATTTCCTGTCTAATTTCCGACTACTACTTTATTCCAATGCAAACTTTCGCTTACTTTGGTTGGCAACACTAGCTGTCAATTTATTAGTTTTTGTGTTTAGCTTTCAATACATTCTTTAAATCGTTGTGGTTCAAATCTATTATTTATCAGACTGTTGTTTATTATGCCTCGGTTGCAAGAATATTAAGAATGTCTTAATACACTACGACAATAAAACATCAGTGGGAGAAGAGCTAAAATGCTGCTTGCCTGAAATTGTAAGTTAACATAACCCTTCTATTATGTGCTACTTGAGTAGTTTTGTAATTTAAATATTTATGATATTAAATAAGTACCTTTGATTAAATTTATAGCATTTAAGTGTAATATTTTATAATTCAAAGTATATTTACATTGGAGAAAAACAAACATTTCCAAGTAACATTATATATCTACCGTTTGAAATAGTACCCAGTTGAAGATTCGATGGGTTCGCTCACTGACAGTCACAAAATAAAAAAAATAAGTCATTTTTATTATGACTAGACCCAAAAACATCGTACTAGTTATAACAGAAGTTTAAAAAATATTATTAATTATTAAGATATTTGAGTTTTAAAGACCTTTATAATAACGCAGTCGAGCGCCTAGTATTATGTCGCATACCTATCCTATTCTAAATTATTTGTACTTCTCTTATTATTGAGCTGTCAGATTGTCGAAGTGCCAAAATAGTTCACAACTTAATTTGAAGGTTTTTTTGTTTCATTTTGAAGTAGTAAGTATATTTTCAATACATACAAAATATATTATTTATTTCTAACTAATAAATATTACTTTAGGTCCACTCAACGAAATTAAAGGCTTGTTAAATGACATAGGTTAGCAAAATTTTAAGCGGTAATCACACATTTGACTAAAATAATCTTAAAGTTTATTGATGTTTCTTCTAGAAATAAGTGGAATTCATGTATATTTTAATTATTTTCCATGAGAAGTTATTTTAATTCCATGTAAATAATTTTCCTAACATTAAATTAGAACATTCACGTGACTACAATTATTACCAATACCTCTACGACGTCACAAGATTTAAAAAAAATAATTGTGGTATAATGAATAACAATTAAGTCTTTTTAAAAGTGCATTTAATTTTTTAATTTAGATATTGTTTCAAAAAAAAAAAAATAGTGAAATACCCCATTTGTCCTAAAAAATTATACTTTTTATTTCATTATTAATTTAAATTTGTTACATACAGGATGTTCCATGTAAGTGCTACACTATTGTTATCTCGAGAAGTATAAGAGATACGAAGTTCGTTAAATTAGCAAACAATTTCTAAATTATATGACTATTAAAATTAAAAAAAAAAAAAAAAATTAGAATCTACCTTTTTTATTAGCTTATTCGATTCAGTATATTTTATGAATAAAACGATAAAACACACTTATTAGTCCTACCTCTTACGTAATAAAAATGTTGAGAAAAATGCAAATAAGAATTGTTATTATTTCAATTTAATGTACAAATGAGAGTGCTGTGGCAGAAACAATTGTTGTTGTTAAATGTTAAAGTTGAAACTTTTGTGTTTTCTACGTGAAAAAATGTATTTTACTTATGAAGAAAGAATTGATATTGTAACGAAGTGATTCTCCTTCGAGTGTTCTCACCTTGCCGCGGTGAAGGAGCTTGCGCACATCAATGAACTATCAAGCTATGCCGGCGGAAGTATATCTTCCAGTAGGGTCACCCTTGCCGGACAGGTTGGTGGGGAGATGTCAGACAAAGAAGAACACACTGGTCCTCCAAGGATGGGGGTTTAGGCGATGGGCTTGCGACCCATCACTAGTAAAAAAATTAGAAGTGCAAAAAATCTCAATACTGCGCCTCGGAAAAACGATGTGGAACAACAACGACGACCCCAGCAAAGGAAAAAGGAAATGAATATTGGAACTTGGAACATTCGGGGAATTAAAGGAAAAATGAAAGATATAATACACGATGTAGAAAAACTAAATCTCGATATCATAGCATTAACGGAAACGAAAAAAAAAAGGATCAGGTTTAGAAGAAAGTGGAAACTATTTGCATTTGTTTAGTGGAGTACAAAAGCATATAAGAGCAGCAAAAGGTGTATCTATATTGATACGAAAAAATCTGAAAACCAAAATAACAAATTGGGAGGCTATAAATGAAAGAATTCTAACAGTAAGTCTAACTCACAGGGGGCACAAAATGACAATTATAGCAGGTTATGCACCAAATGAAGACGCCGACATATGTCAAAAAGAAACATTTTACGACTCACTAGATGATATACTAAATGGTATTGGAAATCAACGAGAAGTTTTACTTCTGGGGGATATGAATGCAAGAACTGGTAAAAAGAGTGGCAGTGATATAATTGGAATGTATGGAGAAGAAACAATAAATGAAAACGGTAGACTGTTAATAAATGCATGTCAACAACATTCTCTAAAAATAATGAATGGTTACTTTGCACATAAAGATATACATCGGTACACTTGGCATCAAGAAACAAGACAACTCCGGTCAATAATCGATTATATAATATTACGTCAAAAAAGCGAATTGATAGTAAAAGACGTACGAGTGCATCGTGGTAGCGAATGTGGAACAGATCATTTTCTAGTTAAATCAAAACTAAAAGTGCCATACAAAACATTACGAAAGAAACAATTCCAACAAACAGAATGCAATAAAGTCGAAATCATTAAATACAAGATCCATTTACTTCAAGAAGAAAGCATTAAAACATTATATCAAAACCGTTTAGATAAACATCTGGGTGGAAGAAAAACAGAGACAAATGTAGAAAACAACTACAAGCATATTATGACAGCCATTCACAATGCAGCAAAAGAAGCCTTGGGAGAGTTAGATAAGAAAAATCAACGTAAAGAAAAAGGATGGAATGAAACCTTAGAAGAACAAAAAATCAAAAAACAAACAGCTTACCACAATTGGATTTCCACCAAATCGATGAGCTACAGAATTGAATACAAAAAGGAATTAGCGACGTTTAAAAAAATGATAAACGAAGAGAAGAATAAGCAATGGGAAAGCAAATGCAACGAAATAAATACATATATAGGCGGAACAAGATCAACAGAAGCCTGGAAATTTATAAAAGCACTAAGATCCGATAACGCCCAGAGAGTATCTCTGCCTATTATAAACCTGAATAAATGGAAAGAACACTACACAAAAGAATTACAAGAAGACCGAAATCAATATCTAACCGAATCACCTACATCTATCAAAATCGACGGACCAAAAATTACGGTGACTCTTGAAATGTTAGAAGAGGCTCTCAAGACTACAAAAAATGGCAAGGCAAGCGGCCCAGAAGGAATACCAGCGGAACTTGTAAAAAATGGTTCAAACAAGCTGAAAGAAACAATTGCCCAATTATTTACACAATACGTAAATGGAGAACCAATACCAAATACCTGGAAAACAGCGTGGATAACTCCTATACACAAAAAAGGTAACAGAAATCAGTGTGAGAATTACCGATGCATATCAGTCATTGGTACAATGAGTAGACTCTACAGCAAAGTCATAAAAAACATGATGGAAAAAGAATACGGCCCATATGAGATAGAACAACAGGGCGGATTTAGGGCCGGCCGCTCATGTATAGATAATATCTTTACGGTTACACAATTAATAGAAAAGAAAATGGCAACCTGTCAAAGCGCTACTCATCTACTCTTTGTAGATCTGACCAAAGCATATGACACGGTACCATTAAAGAAACTGTGGCAAGTTCTAAACAACACAGCAATAAACGCAACCATTATAAACGCGGTAAAAGAATTGTACTTGCATGCAACCTCTAGAATAAAACTAGGACAATCTTTATCAGACGATTTTCCAGTAACGAAAGGTTTAAGGCAGGGCTGCGGTCTATCTCCCACACTTTTCAAAATATATTTGGACTACTCCTTAAAACAGTGGCGTCGAAAATGTCAGGGCATGGGTATACCTATAAATGACGATAGTACCCTCTACACACTACATTTTGCGGACGACCAGATAGTAATGGCTCAATCAAAAGAAGACCTAGAATATATGACCAGAAAACTTATTGAAGAATATGACAATGCTGGACTGACCATTAACAGGGAAAAAACAAAATATATGTGTATAGGGGAAGAGAGTGAAGATCTGGAATTAGACGACACAACAAACAAGGTCAAAGCGTGTGAAGAATACATTTATTTAGGAGTGAAAATTATTAACAATGGAAGGTGTGAAGGAGAAATAGACAACAGGATAAACAAAGGTAAAAAAGTAATTGGAGCTTTGAATTCAATATTATGGTCAAAAAATATAAGTAACCAAAAAAAACATCTATTATATAATAGTGTATTCAAAAGCATTATGCTGTATGGGTCAGAAGTGTGGCAAATCAACGAAAGACAAAAACGTAAACTTCTGTCAACGGAAATGGATTTTTGGAGGAGGTCAGCCGGAGTCTCGAGAATGGACAGAATACGAAATGAAAGGGTTAGAGAGATGATGAAGGTTGAAAATGATGTGATACAACAAATCCAGGAAAAACAACTATGCTGGTACGGGCACGTTCAAAGAATGCCTGAGGAAAGGATCCCGAAACAAGTTCTAAAATGGACACCCCGTGAACGCCAAAGAAGAGGACGACCAAAAACGAGGTGGTCAGATGGAATTTATAAGGCCATGTCCATGAGAAATCTGACAACAGGAGACTGGGACGACAGAGAAGAGTGGCGATTGAGAACCGGAGGGCGAAGGAAAACGCTGTGAAACCGGAAATAAAAAAAAAAAAAAAAAAAAACGAAGTGATTCGTCACAAGCAGCTAAATGTGATCTGATTTGGTAAAATCAGACCTTTTCGTCCTTAAACCGCGAATAACTCACGCATAGAGCAACGCACGCGCGTAAAAACTTTTATCCTACGGTTAAACACCGCGAGCCACCGTATTTTGTTATTTGGAGCAAGATTCGCGCACCCGTGATCCCGATTCCATTTTGTACCAGTGCTCCATATACTTTAGCATAGGAAAGACGATTTTATTCCTAACCAAACAGGATCAATTAATAAAACGCTATATAAACCGACGATTTTGGCGACAAAATCATCATTGTTCCGAGAGTTCTTCCGTGAACAATAACCACCAGAGAGAGCTATCCTCTGATCTTCCGAGAACCACCGTACCGTTCTGCAATCAGCACCAGGTGAGCAAGTCGTTCCGTTTAACCGCTAGTAACTCCGTGAGCTTCTCCGAGAGTTCTTTAATCAGTGTGAGTTATCCTCTGATCCGCTTGCTACCGTACCGTCACCGTAGACTATACCGGGTGCTCCGTTAAACGAGGTTGTCGCTGACTGCTTCCGTGGCTTCTTGGTGGAGCGAATTCTTGTGGCACTGCGAGTTTCACGACGCTGTAGGAGTACCGTTGCTGAGAGTTCTCTCGTAACGTAACAAATACAGTCGGCGGTGAGTTTTCCTGGGCCACGAGGTGCGCGACACGGAGAAGTCATCCGTGAAACGAATTGGGGTGTGTAGACCGCGAGTTTTCCGGTCACTTACACCAATCCGGACGTCCCACTCTATCGACGCGTTGCCGAACCTAGCTTGTGAGTTCTCCATAGCTATTTACGGCCACGACGCCCGTAGGCTGGGACCCCCACGTCACCGACGCCGCGACGCTAGGCGTCGATCTTCCGAAAACCTGACCGGGTTATTATCCGTCAACCGTCCGTCAATTTCCGACACCCCGCGCACCGGCCTGACGACGCCGCGACGCAAGGCGTCGTTTTTATCAAACCAGGCCAAATCATTCTCCGTCATCCGTCCGTCGAATACGAGCACCGCAGACACCGCTCCGACGTCACCGACGCCGCGACGCCCGGCGTCGATTTTGCGATACCTACCCTAAACCGTTCTCCGTCATCTACCCGTCAATTCCCAATACCCCGCGCACCACCCCGACGTCACCGACGCCGCAACGCCCAACATCAAGTTGTCAAAACGCTACCGCACCGTTCTCCGTCGTCTGTATGTCAACCACGAACCTTTACATCACCGTTGCAACCTAATTAGCGTCGCGACGCCAGGCGTCGTTTTTCCGAAAATCACCGATTTAAGATCCTACCGTCCTACTTCTCCCTCCTACGTGCTATTACGATTTGTAAGAACATTCTGTCCATCTATCTCAACGACATTAATAAATTCATTTGTTGATCTCATCTCTACTGTTGTTATTAATCATCAGCCCTGCCCCTTCTCCGAAACCAGCTATCCGACCGTTGGCGCCCGAGCACCGATACGCCAGCGTTCTACGACATACCACCAAAAGTACGTATGTATGAATGTATGTATGAATTTTAAATTTCTTTAAAAAATACCTTGATGTGTTAAATATGTACAGGGAACGATTTCCTGATCGGCGAGTTTCCCACGCTATTTATTTTCGAAAATACCACCTTGAATCTGTCCAGAAAAAATTTCTTAAATTTATATTTTTTAAAATACATAATTTTTACCCAGACATGATTGTTAATTACAATACTGTTCTTGAGATGTTTAATTTTTCTAGTCTTCTTGTAAGACGCGAAATTAACTCTGTTCGATACCTCAACAAGCTGATTCATGGTCACATTGACGACACGAACTGCCTAAGTTTTCTTACTTTCCATACTCCTTCTGTCTTCACACGTAATTCCAATACCTTCTATCTCCCTACTCCTAGAACCAATGTATTTTCTACTTCGCCCATTAATCGTATGTGCCAGCTGTATAATTTTCGTTATTCAGCAGTTGATATCTTCCTCCTCAAGCCAACTCAATTTTATTCAGCCATAATTGTTAAATAATGTGATAAATTATACTATTTATCTGTACTGTTCGACATATGTATATTGTTGTACAATTACTGTATTTACATTTATGTTTTTCCTGCCCCATTACTAGGCATTTGCCTGTTGGGCAGTGTATTTTTAAATAAATAAATAAATTAGAATTTACATTGCGTGCTAAAACGGATGCATTTGTTAAAAAGCGTGTTAGAAATAAAAATCAGGACGCAAAACAGATATTTTAGCTTTTTTTTGAAGCCTATCCAAGGGCTGATTGCAATTTAGGTATAGCCAGTGTTCATCGCATTTTAAAAAATCATCAATACAAACCATTTAAATTGTATAAAATTCATCATTAACAACCTGGAGACCGCGCATTTTGAAATGAATTATATGGACAGATGAAGCAAATTTCTCAAATAACGGCATGTGCAATACAAGAAATACACACTTCTGGAGCCGTGAAAATACTATTGCACTTCGCGAAAGAGGTTTTCAGCAAAAATTTAGTATAAATGTATGGTGTGAGATATTAAATGATAACACGTATGTTTGCCTGGGAGATAGTAAATAATTCTGGTTGCGTACAATTTTTTTTAAGCGGCAGGCCTACTCTGAGCTTTGCGTCGTTAACTTCACTCCTATTATTAATTCAGCGATATATTCCAAATCGGCATAATATATAAATCCGATATAATTGCATTTGTTGTTGAATTGGAGTATTTGGTAGTTCGGTATGTAGAGGTTTTTCGAATAAACAACTGGTTATTTACCGTACTAATCCGATATTTTGCTGTTGTTGCTGAGTTTGAACATTCGTAGTTCTTGTTTCGAATTGTAAACATCTACACATTTTGTGAAATTATGGAGAAAGTTACTATTGAGTGAAGTGATATTTTTGAGTATATTTAGTAAAATAATACAAATTTTCTTTTCTATGCTATTGACATTCAAAGTTGGAAATAGCTTAAAAGTATTTATCACTAATTTCTAAATAGTGTTAACTTGTACACTTTTGTCAACATACACTGTTTTATCTACAGCTACTAATTTAGCATCTAACTGCCGAATGTCTTCAACGAATTCTGGAGTTACTGTTATTTCTTCTTCCAACTCTTCTGCACCCAGAACATCTAGAGGTTGATTTTAAAATTTTCTAAAAACAAAAAAATATATATTGTTTACAGAAACTTTAAAGCAAAATATATTAATACAATAATACCCTTTTCCACTTCTTTCTTTAGTTCTAATCATTCGTTTAAAACTGGTTGATGGTTTTGGTTCATCAAATCTGCTAATGGGGATTTTCTAGAACGGCACAACTCCAATTTTTAAACACCTGTTTGCCGTATATGGGCGATCTTAAATCAATGATATTTATGAATTCATGTAAAAATAAAGACATTCCAACTTACTTGGATGAAAATCAGTAGCCTGAAAGTGATCAGAAAAAACAGACATTGCTTTGAGACAGGTTTCCCAATTCGGAGAACAATTGCCCATTTTTTAATAATAATGGATCAATGGATCTTTAGGGAAGGATATCAACTGTTTTATAATTATTACACTGTGCCACTGAACAATATCTTTTGCATTTGCTCGTCATTGTTCGATTTCAAATCTTCACATATACTAACTCAAAACTACATATACACTATTAACACATTTAATACTACTTAAAATTATTAGACTAATACTAAAACACTATCTATTTACTATAATAAACCTAAATATATTTGTAAATTTGAATACAATTACTATGTATTTCAAATGGAGCAACGAATGTTTTCCTCGTTTCTTTAGTTTATATTTTTGCCGCAAGGTGTCAGCTACTTTGAGTTTTTTCCCCAATTGTATTAGAAAACAAAAATAATTATTCATTCATGATCTATAATGTCCTAAATTTTATCGCCCTTTTAAAAGGACTATAGTAATTTCGGATACCAATTGATTTCAACTAAATTTATGTTTACTAGATCCAAAAACTAGTTGTATTGATAAGTAGAACGTACACTATAATATTATATTAATAATAAATATAAGAAGAAAATTTGTATTTCGAAGATATTACGCAAACTTAGAAACTGCTAACAAATTTTCCTGTAAGTGGAAGGACAATAATTTAGTATCATTAGCTAGTAACGCCTGTTCTTCTAAACCGATTCGTCAAGTCAAACGATACTCACAAAAAGAAAAGAAGAGCATACTATTCGATCAACCGGACATGATGAAAATTTATAATCCCATCATGGGAGTGGTTGATCACTGGGACTAGAACATTATCGATCCGAGGCAAGAAATAGTACTTTCCTTTCATATTTCACTGTGTTGATATGGCAGTTAAAATGCCAACAAATGTTCTGGAAAGCACAAGAGACCAGCTAAAAGAGGACGTTCCAGCATAATGTACATGTTTATACCATATACGACAGAATCATCATATATCAAGAAAAGCAATTGAAATGTGCATACTGTCATAAAAAGTACAGTTTAAATGCAAAAAAATTTAACACTGGCCCTCATCTTAAAGAATGTTTTAACATTATTATTCAATTATTAATTTTCTATTTGTTTATAATACGTATATTTTAGTCTGTAAAAATTAAAAATAATAATAATCTATATTATGTATATTAGCTACCTGAATTACTAGTGGCCTTTTAAAAAAACACAAGTTTTTCTCGATAATTTGATAAAAAAACATATATTTTTCGAATAAAAAGAGTAAATTCAGTAAATTTAAATCACAGTAAACAATTTCTGTGAATACATTCAATTTAAAAAAAATTAATTCAGTACTGTCTGGGTTAAATTAAGAATTCCTTCCTTATCACTGTTTTTCTCATAAAATCTTGAAACTTCACATTTATAAAATATAATCACCTAATGAATTAAGCGACTGGAAGTAGTATTTGGTAAATAGTAATACACAGGACTGCAGTCAGATAAAATTATTATTTAATGTTGCTTAAGGCCAACGTTTCGCCAACAATTTTGGCATTATCATGGCAAACTTAAATTAAAAGAGAGATCGTTACAAATGGTGATTAATGTACGTGAATACAATATAAAACTTTCGCAACTAAATACATTATTATCCTTAGATGGATTGTCAAGAGTTAGAAAAACATATTCATGAACTGTAACAAGTGGTTCGTTTCTACCCCTACGTAACCATGGTTCCACTTAACCTGTCATCGTACAAGAGATATTTTTTCATTAACCAGTTGTTAATTTCTAACATTTCTGTAACTATAGTTCGTCCAACTGACCCGAAGTTAAAAATTCTTTAAAATATGCAGTGGGTATCACAATACTTTCCCTATTAGTAAAAAAATAATGGATTTCTAGAATTCGAAATGGAAGTACTGCTTAACAATTTTTGCATAATAATCAGTCTTACAATATAAATATGTTATTTAAATAATAACGTGAACAGATATAAATTTTTTATTTTCGATACATTTTGTAAAAATAATTAATGAGTAATCAATGAAAAATTGTAAAAATATAATAACCAAATAAGATATGTCCAATTCATTAATGTACGATTCGGTAATGTGATAATAGCAGATGAAATTCTATATTTACAATTGTATTTCGCGCCTATTACAGGCACATAATTTTTAGTTTAAAATCACCATCTCATCTCATCTCATTCGTTTAGAAATTGAAACGGTTCGATTCACATATTTATATTTCATGTAGTTAAACTTCTTGTGAATTTGTATAATAATCGCGGATGTGAATATTTTAGTTTGCCTTTTGTATTATATTGGTTCCTTACTAATAATAATAATAATATATTTATTTTGCCTTCCAGGGATATCCCTGATACAAAAGAGGTTCAGTATAAAGTACAATATAGTATAATTATATGATATGTAAAAGCTTAATTTTTTAAACAAATCTGAATTTTACATTTATCACTTAAATATTTATACTTAAATTAATTAATATTTACTAACACAAAGTAAGAATTATTCATTTATTAAAAACGAACGTAATTTTAAGACATTGGCCATAAAATAAAATAAATTGTATGCTTGCTTTTTTTCTGTAATATTCATACACTGTAAAATAGTCTCTTCTGGGAATGATAACCAGTACTCTCTGAGATGCTTATACATAGGACAAGTACATATAATATGTTGTAAATCTTCCACTTCATTCAAGTTACATACTGTACACAATTCATTTGGATTAACTTTGTAACTGATATTATTTACAACTATCCTAATTATAACACAGTTTACTGTACGTAATTGAGCTATTACTCTACAAATATTAATGGGAATACCTAAAGTTAAATATTGTTGCGGTCCACTATTTAGTGACAAATGTTTGTAAAGATTACAGAATTTTCCATTTTGGGCTCTAATTAAGTCTTGTGCTCTTAGCTGATCTTCGTATGTAGTTACAATTAGGTTAATACTATTTTTTAATAATAATACATTTTCGGATTCCAGTATATCAGTAAAACCAATCGTTTCGAACATCTTTTTAACCTGTGTTACCCAATTATATTTTACTTTATTATTTACTAATTTATCTAACTTACACAAACGTCTGTAACAAATTTTCGGATATCTGTATTCCGGCATGTTCCACAATTTAATGATCCAGTTAATAATTAGTTTCAATATTTCCACTGCAATTTTTGATATGCCGACTTCTAGGCGAACAACATATTGTGGTGTGTTTTGTGATAAATTTAACAATCTTTTAAAATAGTTTGTTTGAGCTTTTTCGATTACATCGGTATATCTGACTCCCCATATCTGGGAACCATATAACAGTGTACTAGCAACAATAGATGAGTACAGTTTTATTTTACTATTCCAATCGCTTGATTTAGCTTGTGCCAAGGTATTTAAAACAGAGCCAGTTGCAATATTGGTTTTTGTGACTGCATTAGTTGCCGTCTCGAGAAACAGAGATGAACTCGAGAATGGAATCCCCAAATAAATATATTTATTGTTAATTTGGATTTCGTTATTTTTGTACAAAAACGTGCCTTTATAATTACTTGAGCCACCTCTATGAAATAGAATGACTTCTGACTTTGTTTTATTTACCGTGAGACATTTTAAATTACAATAATTTTCCAGAATATTTAATTTTCGTTGAACATCAACTGGAGAGTCAGCAAAAATTACCAAATCATCTGCATAGAGCAGCATAAGGATGTCATTTTTATTATCTATATTTAAGCCCTTTGCATCATTATTACGGAAAAATCTTTCAATATCATTTAAAAATAAACTAAATAACAGTGGGCTTAAAATTTCGCCTTGTAACACACCTTCCGTAATATCTATGTCATTTGTGTGCGAATAGTCTATCAGTCTTATTTTCATATGGGAGTTTTCATACAGTTTACTCAACACTCTAATTGTTTTCCCACTTATACCTAGTTTATGTAGTTCATTCCAAAGTAGAATATGAGGTACAGAATCAAATGCTCTTTTGAAATCTATAAAAATTGCATAGACTTATTTCTTTGTTAGTCTTAATTGTATTTGTACTGCTGCATTTAAGGTAAATATATTGTCTATGCAGGAACGACCTTTACGAAAGCCAGATTGGCATTCCGGTATAACGGCTTCTGAATTTGCCCAAATTAATAGTCGATCATATATAATTTGAGTAAAGATTTTTACTATACTGTTAACAAGGGCAATGCCTCTGTAATTTGCTGGATTTTCTTTGTCACCTTTTTTATGGAGCATGATCATTTCGATTTGGGACCAGCGCTCCGGAATAGATTCGGTTTGCCAAATTTTGTTGAACATTGACACTATGTATAACAGCCAATTATTTGGAAGATTTTTATAGAATTCATTGCTGATTAAATCTAGTCCGGGCGCTTTTCCAAATTTACATTTCGATACTGACAAACATATTTCTTCGGTTGTAAATTCATTATCAAATAGAGAATTTGAATTGTTAAAAATAAGTATATCATTCGTTACTAAATTTGTAGGCAAATTTTCATAATAATTTTCCCATGTGTTTTTATCTATAATGTTACTTTTATGAACTTTACTTCTGTATTTATTGATTGTTTGCCAGAAGATTGTTGAATTATTTACATTTTCCAATTTTTTTATTACTGCCTGTTCGTAATCTATTCTTTTCTTTTTTATTAATGCTTTATACTCTTTTTTTGAATTTAAATACATATTTTTACAATTGACTTCAAAATTGGATGATTTACAAATTTTTAAATTATGTTTTACTAGCTTATGACACGCTTTACATTCAAGATCAAACCATGGTTTGCGATTATTAATGTTCAATGGGGCCACATATACATTTTTTTTATACATTCCTAGTATGTTAGCTACATAGAAAATAGAGTTTAATAAATTTTCATTTAAATCGTTAACAGATTGATTTACTGACCACACAACACTGGGGGCTACTTCCATAAGTTCAGAATAATTTTGTGTTAAATCTTTGTTCCACTGTAAATAGTGTCTTTCTACACTTCGAATATCTTTTGGTTCAATTTGTAATGTCACGTTTAAAGTTAAAGACACAGGGAAATGATCTGAGTCATTTACACAGGATTTAACCAACAAATCATTGATTATAGCACTGCTTAGTAAATCGCACCACACTAAATCTATAACACTTTGCCCTATAGCACTACAATATGTGAATTGAGCAGGGCAGTCACTTTTGGCTCGTCCATTAATCACTATGAAACCATTTTCTTCCATAAAGTCTGTTAAATTTTGGCCTTTTCTTGTTGTTGTGTTGTCCATTGTTTCTCGTGATGCTATCAAATCAATATCACCTAAAACATCCTCTGAAATAGAATTTAGGTATCCAATTCTACAATTAAAGTCTCCTCCTATAATCCAGTAACAATTATTGTATTTTATCCTTATATCATTTATAGTAGTATGTAGAAGATCTAGAATGACGTTTATATCTAAATTTGGTTTGAAGTAAATTACTCCTATGATAGCATTAAAGTTGCTATGTGTAATTTTAGCGAAGATCCAGTATTCACATTTATTAATACATATAACTTCTTGTATACTCGTTTTTGTAAGAATTGCGAGTCCCCCGCTTGCGCGACCCCTGCTTTTTTCTTTAATGGCTTCTGTGCTGATGATGTTATAATATTCTAATGTTTTATTATTATTTTTTATTTGATTGGTAAGCCATGTCTCAGTTATAGCAATTATTTCTGATGACTCATTAAATTGGGTAAAACTATTAATTACATTTTTAAATCCTTGTGCATTCCAGAAAGTAATTTCTATGTATTTGTTTCTCGTAGTATTGTTATCTTTCGACATTATTTTGTTTTCTTTTGGTTTGGGGTGTTTCTTGGTCTTAAAAAATGATGCAATGTTTGTTGTGCAGGGGTATCGTTTTTTAGAGTATTGGCGTTTGAAGTTTGTTGTTTGTTAATGATTACTTCCTTTTCTGAGTCTTCATCTGACGATAGTTCCTCATCATTTGATTTTATATCCTGTTCTTCATATACACTGGGTAGTGACATAGACCTTCTTCTTTTAGGGGTTTGAGTTTTCTGCCGTATAGACGTACCTGTTTTTAATTCTTCTTCGGTGTAATACTCTCCATTAACCAATAGTTTCCCGTTTCTAATTGTCGCCTTTAACCCTTTGCTTTTTGCGTCATTAAGAAAGGGTTTTAAAAATTTGTAAGTATTTCTTTCTTCTCTAGAATAATCTTGAGTTATGTATATTTTTTCTTTTTGTACCATATGTTTAGCACCCAGTATTTCAATTTTCTTTCTTTCAGTCGTTAGTATTAATAGAATAGGTCTTGCTTTACTTGATGGTCTTCCTATTCTTGTTATATGGTCTATTTCATTGGCGAGTGTAGGTATTTTAAGCTTTTTATTTACTAAGTTTATTATTAAATTTTCTAATTTTTCTCTAGTTTCCTCTTCTTCTTTAACTCCAAAAATTACCAAGTTTCTAGATCTTAATTTCTTGTTAAGGAGTGATATATTTTTTGTTTGGATTTCTATAGTTTTCTCGAGCGTAGCGTTTTGTAATTTAAATTGCCCTACCTCATGTTCTATATTTTCAACTCTTTTATTAGTTGCTCCAATTGCTGCTAGTAATTCTTGTTTACTGCTTTCTATGGCTTCCAAGATTTGGGAAAAATCCATTTAAATTGATTTTGTATATATAAAAAATAATTTTTGCTTTGATAGAGTTGGGTTCCTTACTAATATAATAAATAAAGCTTGACTCGTTTTATGTAAATATCTGTTTATTACCACGTGCTTTCATAAACTTTCGTAACAGCCATATTGTAAGGAATAGTAACCAGCACGTCTACGCAACAACGTATCTCAGCTGTATGGGGAAAATGGGACGATCTATGTCCGACTGTGCAACAAGGACCGCTAGAGAGAGAAAGTAGATCTAGTCTGGCTTTCCTTGCTTGTTTACATGTTTGACAGCTGTTTGAGTAGTGCTCTCTTACATTAAACGTGTTTATTGTAAAGATATATGTTATAATAATGTGCAGAAGATACTTTGTACCTAATTGTAAAAGTGGATATGATTCGAATCAAGAAAAGGTTTCCGTTTTGTCAGTGCCAAAAAATGAGAATTTTTAAACAAATGACAAAAGGCTATACCGCGAAATGATCGTGTACATTTTTCCAGTGATGACATTGTAAAAGAATGGTCCTGTGATAGTACAAATACTGTAGTATCGCCTAGCAAAGATTAATTTTAAATGATTGTTGTTTTTGAAAAAATAATAAAATGTTGTTTTTGTAACAATCCTACTAACAATTAGTTAAGATTTCTGTTTGAAACACTAGTATGTATGATTTTATTGTTATGTTGTGATATTGAAATTATGATTTGACGGCTGGTAACTGCACTACATACGCAAAAATATATCACTTACCGAAATCTGCGTAAGCAGAGTGCCACACCCATAATGGGTAAAAGGCGTGACGATATTTTTTTTAATTTTTATTAAAATAAAAAAATATTTTATTTATATATTTGAATTTTATCCTTCATGTTTCCATGAATCTGATAATAGTAACATACTATAACTATTAAAAAAAATGTTTAATTTAAAATAAATCATTGTAAATAATTCCGTATATACAAATTCAAATTCAAAGCAATATTCGTATGGATTTATTTCTTATTGTTTTCATAATTAATTTTGTTTCTTAAATACAATGGCTGGTACCACGAGCTCTGTTTTAGGTGTTTTAAGAGCAGTGTTTTAAGCTCTGTTTTCGCGCTCTACAACGTTCTAAAATTATTTTATAAAAAAATACTTCAAATAAAAGTGGTAGATAATACATTTCTCTGTAACTTCTATTTGAAGCATTTTTTTATAAAATAATTTTAAAACATTGTACAGCGATAAAACCGAGCCTAAAACACTACTCTTAAAACACTCAAAAACAGAACTCGTGATACCAGCCAATATTTTTAAAATCATGTGTAGGAACATATATAATCTATATATAAATTTAGATTCTCCTCATTACAAATTACAATATATTATGAAATTACTGAGCTAGTGACGTAAAACCTGTGCAATGCACAGACTACATCTACTTTCTCTGTCTCCGTATTATCTCACTCCCACTAGGACAACTTTCGGCCCACATCGTACGCATTCGTTTCCCCTCCTGTCTATATTATACTTCGTGGTAACCAGAATCATTCTTAGTACAGTTACCACATTAGTATTCTGAGTTTCACAGTCTCGCGGGGAGGCCAATAGATGACACTACTTATATATTACAATCCTCCACAATAGATCATGAACTATTTACTTACAATATAATCCTTAAATTTAACAGGAAGACCAACATTGCGTTTTGGTCTCATTTGTCTAACTGTTTCTGGAACTGGAGACTCGACTAGAGAGGTAGACTCTGTTGAAGACCTAACAGTATCAGGTTCAGGAGACAATGTATTTTCAATTTCTATAGAGTTACTTAAATCTAGGTTCTTATCTACAATAGTAGGAACTTCAAGTCGAATCTCTGACATTCCAGGTAACACCGAGCATTCACTTTGACTTTCTTTGGGACATTCGATATCCTTCACATGATCTTTGTCTGGAATTTTTGTAACATCATCAGCAACTTTAATTAATTGATCTATGTGCCTTCTCCACAACATTCCTGTATCCTTAACTCTACATAGAAATAATCTACTTCCAATTTGTTCAATTATTTCTACCGGCACCCATTTTATCTTTGCAGGCGAGGTATAATCTCTTGCATACGCTACTTCTCCTACCTCAAAGCATACCTTTCTATTCCCCCCTGTTCCTATTTCTTGTCTAAGTTTAGCTTTTTCTCTAACTTGTACATCTTCTCTAATTAATGACAATCTTGTCCTAATACCGAACATCAATCTAGCAGGTGTTTCCCCCGTAGAACAATGTGGAGTTGTTCGATATGATAATAAATATCTACTAATTAACGTTGATAATGTATAATTCTTTGATTCTTTCAACAATGTCGCCAATCCCGCTTTAAATGTTTTTTCAGCATTTTCTCCAGCTCCGTTACCTGCCGGGTGATACGGTGCTGTTGTTATATGATTAATCTAATTTAACTTACAGAATTGTTCGAACTCTTTAGACACAAACTGTGTTCCATTATCTGAAATTATAATATTAGGCAAAAGTTGAAAAAAATTTTCTCGATGCTTCTATAGTATTTGTAGAATCGGTTTTACTCATTGGCACTACTTCTACCCATTTTGTAAAAGCATCCGTTAGAATTAAAAATGTATTCCCCTTAAACGGACCTAAATAATCTATATGAACTCTTTCAAATGGAAATTTGGCTTCTGGCCATTTACATAAAGAACTTGGGTGTGGTTTAGTTCTAAGTTCCAAACATGACGAACAAGTTTTGGCAATATGTTCTATTTCTTTATCTAGTGATGGCCACCAAAACCATGATCTAGCTAACGCCGTCATTTTTATGATTCCCAAATGAGAATTATGTATTTCTCGTAATAAATTATTTCTAAACTTTGGCGGTATAATAATTCTATATCCCCACATTAGGACATCATCCTCTACATATAACTCCTGCCTGCGACAACAGTAAGCTTTAAATTTTTCACTAACTCTATCCGGCCATTCTGAGTTTACCCATTTAATAACCAGATCTATGATTGTATCTTTTCTCTGCTCTGATCTTATATCCCTTTTATTTATCGGAAAAGATTCTAAAACATTACTACAATAATCTATGTCTATCTCTCTTTCTTTGTCTTTGCATGCTAAAGAATTTCTAGATAAAAAATCTGCTACAATATTATTAGGACGTTTGACATAATGTATTGAATAATTAAATTCCGTTAAATACGCAGCCCATCTCTGCAATCTTCCCGCAGCCATTTGAGGTACCGCTCGATTTTCACCAAACAATGCCTGCAATGGCTTATGGTCTGATGCAATTTCAATTTTTCGACCTGCTAAATATTGATAAAATTTATTTACTCCCCAGTAAATGGCTAATGCCTCCTTATATATAACTGAATATTTCTTTTCTGCATCTGTTAATGTTCTAGACGCAAAACAAATAGGTCGTTCTACTTTATCCGGAAATATATGCACTAATACTGCACCTAACCCTGTATTCGACGCATCGCAATATAATCTGATTGGCAGTTCTGGATTGTAGTGTACTAATATATTATTTGAAGAAATTATTTCTTTAGCTTTATCGAATGCTGCTTGACAGCTCTTGTCCCATTTAAATTCCACCCCCTTTTTTAATAAAGCATACAATGGTTCAAAAACTGTTGCTAAATAAGGGAAAAATTTTCCATAATAATTAACCAATCCTGCAAATTCCCTTACCTCTTTTACCGTCTTTGGTACCGGAATCTGCAAAATAGCTTTAATTTTCTCCTCATTTTTCTTTAATCCTTCTTTAGTAATTACATGCCCCAAATATGAAATACTTTCTTTAAAAAATTCACATTTATTTTTATTCAGTGTTAACCCTGCCTCCTTTAATTTACTAAATACTTTACTTAAATTATTTAAATGTTCCGTCCTAGTTTTACCCGTAACTACTATATCGTCTAGGAAAACTGTGGTTCCATTAACGTCCTGTAATACTATTTCTATCTCGCGTTGGAATAACATACAAGCTGGTTTTGTTCCAAACGGCAACCAATTTACTAAATATTGCCCTTTATGAGTACTCCACGCTAACAATTCTCTTGTTTCATCCCCTAACTCAAATTGGTTATAAGAATTTAAAATATCTAGCTTAGAAAATTCGATCCCACCTTGCAATTTTAGAAAAATTTCCTCTATGTTAGGCAATGGATATTGAACATCATTTAAATAACGATTAACTGTGGTTTTATAATCCGCACAAAGCCTAATTTTCCCTCCCGGTTTCATAACTGGCACCAGAGGCGTACCCCAATCTGTTAATTACCCCTTCTTTCTCTAATCTAGCTATTTCCTCCTCTACTTTCGCCTTGAATACAAAGGGAATGGGTCTCGGTTTACAAAATATAGGTTTTACTTTAGGATCTATTTCAAACTCTATTTTCTTATTTTTATACGTGCCCAATTTACCATTAAACAATTCTTTGTTTTCTTGTAACAATCGCGTTAATTTACAATTAGATTTGTCTATCGGACTATTGTTATTAATTTCGACATCGGGCCAAATATCAAATGTTTTCAATAAATCTCTACCAAACAATGGACGACAACCGCCCGCCACAACAACAAATCTACACATTCTAGAAATATTATTGTAATTACCCTTAATAATAACCTCACCTAATGGCCTTAAAATCTCCTTATTGTACGTCCTGAGCCTGACCTGAGTCTCTTTTAATTCACTATCTTTAAAATACTTCTTGTACGTTTCTTCTGGTAAAACAGATACTCCACTTCCCGAGTCGAGTTCCAGCTTCAACTCTACTTCACCTAAATACATTTTTATTTGTATTGGGTTTACTATTACATTATCAAAATTATTTAAATTATTAATATGGAACATCCATACTATGTTTTCTTCCTCTTGCTTCTGTTCCTTGGTCTCCAAGTAATTTGTATTCTTTTGCGACAAACTACGGCCAGATGCCCTTTTTTCTTGCAGATTTCACATACGTACTCTCGATACTTGCACGTTGCAAATTTATGGAAACCCTTGCCAAACGCGTTGCACTGCTTCTCGTTAGTCCCTGTCGCTCCTCTTCCTTCTCCTGGTCTGGCATCTTTGGATTTTATTTGGTCGCTCTCCTTCCTTACCCACTTCGATGAATTCTTCTGTTCCGTATTTAGTTTGTTGACATGCTCCATGCGTGTGCTTTCTTTCAAGCTTACTTCTTTTTTTAAAGCAATTTCTAATAATTCTTGAATTTTTTTATTGTGATCTTCGCAGATTCTTTCTAAGACTGGACCTGGTCGTAACCCCGCTACGAACTTATCTGCTAATACGTCTTCCAGTCTTCTACCAAATTGACACTGAGCTGCTGCCTTCTTTAATCTTATATACCAGTCATTGATACTTTCATTTGAAAATTGTTTTAAATCGTAAAAATTTGCACGTTGTCTTAATACTGAAACTTTTCTATCAAACTGACTGTTTAATTTAGAACACAGCTCTGCATAAGTTAATTCACTAGGGTCACAAATATCTCGTAATATTGCGTAAGTTTTAATGTCTTAAACTGTTAACAACACTGTAGCTTTCTTCTCTTCTTCAATCTCATTCGCAATAAAGTGTTGTTCTAATCTTTCATTAAATAAAGACCAGTCATCTCCAAAATTAAATTCTGAAAGTGTACCAACACTGTTTCTCACAATCACTTGGCTCATTTTTACGTTGTGATTTTAACTCTTTAACTTTGACACCTTGCCACAAGTACTAATAAATTTGTTTTCCTCGTCGCCACTGTATTATATTGGTTCCTTACTAATATAATAAATAAAGCTTGACTCGTTTTATGTAAATATCTGTTTATTACCACGAGCTTTCATAAACGTTCGTAACAGCCATATTGTACAGAATAGTAACCAGAATCATTCTTCTTAGTACAATTACCACATTAGTATTCTGAGTTTCACAGTCTCGCGGGGAGGCCAATAGATGACACTACTTATATGTTTACCTTTACAATGTTGTTTGGAAACCTCTGCTATTGTAGCTTTTACATTGTTTATGTCCCAAAGTTGGGTTAATGTAATGGCATTAGGGATCTCACTTTTGTGGCTTTGGTTCAGTTGTTTCGATTTGTAACGTTCCAATTTCGTCCTCTGATCCTATTTTCCAAAGTCCTAGAATATTATCCTTTTCTTCAATCTTTTCCTTCTAACCTAAAAATATAGTTTATCTTAGTAAAATAAATTCAGTAGTATTTCATAAGTAGAATAACACCTACCTCAGTTTTGTTTCCTCTTTCACCGTAACGTCCTTTCATTTTGTAATTTATCTAAATTTTTGCTTCACTTACTTAATTCTTTTGTTTGTAATTAATTCCGTTGTTGACATTTGTTAATTTAATTTGGTTCCTTGTTTTACCGTTGCTGTTTGAGCGCGCCACGTACTGTAGCGATATTTGTTTAAAATAACATTTGGTCAAAGATATTAGTTTAACATTTTAATTAGTTGCATTTATCCATTATCCTATCCCATTTCCCTGAAATTGTGAATATTACAATCTTCGTTTGTTGTATTTGTATTTATTTTCTTAATTCTTTTTCATCTTTCATTCGGCCCAAATTGAAGCAACCCTTCTTACCGGGATGCATTTAGTTCTTCGTGATTGGGATATCATGTAAAAAGGCCCTTGGATCGACGCAGCAATTTGATGCAAATCTATTAAATTTAATTAGTAAATGCATGACCTAACTAGATTTTCTACCAAGTAATTATTTTTAACGGTTTTTATCAGCCATTGTTTTGAATGCTTTCGACCTCGAACGTAGTGCTATTTTTGTGATAATTCAATTGCAATAAGTTTGCGTACATTTTGAAAACCATTGTTGGGATTCGAAGTAGCACCACAATTCAGAGTTTAACTATTTGATTAACTCTACGGATTCATCCGGATTAAATTTCGAGCAAGATAACTCTCTACACTTTAAAACCGCATAAGATCTCAGGTAATTTAAAACCCTTTTATGATAAAGTTTCCCTTGTTAACTCATTTTATTATTTTATTAGTTAGTACATTTTACATTATTCGAGTCAGTAATTTATTTAAAGCCCCAGTCATGCTTTGAAGACCCGCCTTCTTACATTGTCCTAATCACCAATTTATTTTCAGGTTTTTTTGTTTTGTTATACTTTGAGTTTCCTTTGAAACTCATATGGTTCACATATTCTTCACCGTTAATTCGTATTCAAATTAACCTTTACGAGTACGAATCATTATATCGTCCACTTTGCGAATGATGCAAACTGCGTGACGTCACTGAGCCTACGTCACCTCGATTCGACCATCTTTCCATCGCTACGAGCCTTGCGCCATTTTGGAAATCATTCGTCAGGGGATTGCCACTTCGGGAAGCTTCGAGTTCGTCCGCCAACCGGCCGAATAGCCTCGTCGACCGTAGCGTTGTTTGCCGCCGACGTCTGGACTTCAGCTCAGCTAAGCGAACCATTTTATTATCTCATTTCTTTTGGATTGTTTATTATTATTATTTATGTTCGACGCTCAGCGTCCATTGACAGACTATTGCGTTAATTGTTTTATGTTGATTTACTCACCGATTGTTAGGTCTAGTCAAGTGTTTCATATTGATTCACTGGATCGATTAAGTTTAATATTTTGCTTAATGTTCTGTACACATACCTAGCTTTTCTTTAAACTAATATAGCTGTCAAGTTTACTCGTGAATGCGTATTTTTATTTTATTTGATTGATTTGATTGCCTTCCTAGTCCGAGCTCGATTGACTCGTCGGTCAACGAAATTAGGTTGGACCGCTTGAGGCTCTGGCCGACTGGCGCCCTTAACAATAACATCCCTCGACCCACCCCATCTTCACTGAGTTTAGCCGAGGTTCAACCCTTAAGATCCGAGTTCGATATAGTAACGGTGGCACGACGAGTGCACACGTAGCAAATGCTGTCAAAATGAAAACATAAGCAAACATAACCTTAGTGAGTGCTTCTTGGTGAGTAACCGGAAAATACAGAAATTAGATATATTATTAACCTCGATATTAACAAACAATTAAGTTGTATATTTTATTTGATAATTAAGTAAGTTTATTTTTCTTCATTTGAATTTTTATAATAGTTTATAACGCATTTTTAATTTATTGTAGTTATTCTAGGAACTTTATAATGAACCTAAGTATTGTAAAACAAAGAATTCGATACAAACTATTGGAAGCCTACAGACAAATTAATGCTGGCTCTGAAAGTTATTATTCCCAAGGCCTTAGACAAGAAATACAAAAGGGTATTAGAAATTTGCATAGGATTCTGGTTCATTTAAGGTCAAATGTTTACACTATAATTTGAAATGCTCTGCAAACTCTCCTTAATATAATATTCGAAAATGGCAACATACAATATGTGGCATATTCAGCAAATACTTCCAATACAAATAGTAAGTAATCACTTCTTGTACTGTAAAATGATGTATACACTGATATTTAATTAGTTAAAATAGTCTACATTTTTTGCGCCCGGCGGACCAATAATTTCTATTATCAGAGAGCAGTTTCAGTTACTTTATTCACAAGGCTTCATTGTTAACAAAATGGCAAAAGAGTTTGAATGCTGTGTGTCTACAGTATATAAGAGGTGTTATCAAGAAGATACAAAATTTAGAAATAAATATTCTGCAATCAGTGATGAAGCATTAACTAATAAAATAACAATGATATATGAAAAATATCGTAATACTGGATATGTGGCAAGATCGATGTACAGTTTTCTTAATTTGCATAGCTGAAGACGTTTTACTCTATAAATGCCTGAATTTTTACCATTCTGTTTCACCTATAAATAAGCTAAAGAGCTATTTACTCGATTTATTGCTAGAATATGGATGGTTACCTTAAATCTGAAAGGCTTGTTGTTCAAAGGAAACGTATTAGAAGGATTTTGGCAGATATTGACGAAGTTGGAACAGCGAAAAAGTGGTGTGGAACGATAAATAGGATAATATACAGAGTTGCAACTCCCAATTCTCTGTGGCATATAGATGCTCACCTGAAATTAACAGGGTTTTTTCAACTTAGTAGCATTTAGTTTATTCTCGAATTCATTTGAATAAATTCTACAGAAAATGCCTGAAGTTCACGTGACCAAGCGAACGTCACAATGTAGTCAAAACTACCTTTCACAGAATAAAAATAAAATCAATATTTAGTAATTTCCACGTTTAATTTCTGTTCACCGACCGAACATTCAGTGGTGTCTTGTTCATAATAATAAATTAGTTTATCCAACACCTCTCAATATATGCTCTATAACTATGGCGATTTTATACAAGGAAAGTAACGGATTACCCACTAGTAGGTATAATTTTGAGAAAATCCACTAGTGAGTATTTTTTTATTTATAACAATAATAATAACACACAACATCTTGGTAACAACTTCGATTGACATTTCAATTTTAAAAATTTAAAGCATAAGTCACTGTCAAATAATATTTTTTAAATAAATTTTGCATTTTAAGAGTTGTTGGATAAAACGTTATACTTCACACGTGGGCAAAGTGGAATTACCCTCTCGATAAAATTTTTCTCGTGGGTAATTTCTTACTTTGCCTACTAGTAAAGTAAATAACTACTATATTACATCAATTATCGAACTAATTTCGTTATTTCACACGTATATCGTGTCTGTTTCAAATCATTGCTATAGTAGAGCGGCAAATTGCCAATTGTAAACGCTTCAGTAATTTTTAATCTCTCTGTACAATTTATAATTAGATCCGTAATATTCCGACAGATATTCAGCAAGTGACAAATAAATATAAAACATTGAAAATAAGGTTATTACAATTGGATTTTATATGTATTAAATTTGATTGATATAGAGAATGACTCCTGAGTGTAATTTTGTTATTGCACGTAAGAAATACAATGTTTAAATTTTCAGTTGGCGGTTTTTCTTTCTTTATTAATTTTAGAACAAAAAATATACGTAAGAACAGAAAATATTTGGAATAATTTTTTTTTATGTAAAATATGTTTTATTCCTCATAGCAGTCTAAATTATTGGAATTCTGGACAAAAACAAACTTAATGGTTTCAAACACTTAATTTCACACAAACATTTAGAAAATAATCTTGAGTAAGACAAAATTATAAAATATGATTTCTTTTCTAAACAAAACAACTAATAAAAAGTAAAAATAGTTATTACTACACATTTTTTAAAATATATTATCTACTCTCTACTTTCTTTTACATCATTGCCAACCTTTTGATTATTCAAATTATTAATTATATTGTGCTTCTGTTTGGCTCGTATTTATATAGTCATTGAATGGAATAGTTGTGGCAGTCTGAATATATACAGGCTGGGCCATTTTAAGTTGCGTTCAGGAATATCTCGGAAACGAAGCATCGGATGAAAAATCCAAAAAACACGACTAAAATATTTTCGAGGGGGACATCCCATGACACCAAATTCAACCCCCCCGCCCCAACCCTGGTGGGGTAGAGCGGGGGTAAGTTTGAAATCTTAAATGGGAACCCCAAATTTTTTTTGCAGATTCACATTCTACGTGAAAAACGAAATTCAGTGATATCAAAATTTTCGCCCCCGCCCACCCCCCCGGGCCAGTTGGGTGGTGGGAAACTTTCAAATTGGTTACGGGAACACCCACTTTTTCTCAAAGATTCGCATTCTACGTTAACAACTACATGCAGTACCATCAAAATTTTCACCCCTGCCTCCACCCCGACCCTGGAAGGTGGGGTGGGGGTGAGTATGAAAACTTAAATCGGAACCCCAAATTTTTTTACAGATTCGCATTCGGCGTGAAAAACTAAATTCAGTAACATCAAAATTTGCGCCGCTGTCCCCCACCCCCGTGCCAGTGCCGTGCACCCCGTTGGTTAGATGCGAGGGGACTCGAGAATGGGATCGAATCTTCGAGAAAAAGTGGGTGTTCCCGTAACCAATTTGAAAGTTTCCCACCGCCCAACTGGCTCGGGGGGGTGGGCGGGGGCGAAAATTTTGATGTCACTGAATTCCGTTTTTCACGTAGAATGTGAATCTGCAAAAAAATTTGGGGTTCCCATTTAAGATTTCAAACTTACCCCCGCTCCACCCCACCAGGGTTGGGGCGGGGGGGGTTGAATTTGGTGTCATGGGATGTCCCCCTCGAAAATATTTTAGTCGTGTTTTTTTGGATTTTTCATCCGATGCTTCGTTTCCGAGATATTCCTGAACGCAACTTAAAATGGCCCACCCTGTATATATATAGTATTGCTGTTTCCAAAAATCACCTAAAATATTTTAGGTATTTCAAAATAAGTGTCAAATAAAAAATATAATGTACAGACTACAGACTACTGTAAAGATTTTAATTGGGAAAGCCAACTATAATAATAATTATTTAAAATTTCATATACTATAATATGTAACCCAAAATTATACGATATTCGTCGCACAGTCAACCAATTATTTAAATATAATTCAATTTTAAATATCTATTATTATTTTGCCTGAAGGACAAACAATATGTATAGCATATGAAATACATATTCAGTACTGCTCTTTCCAAAAATCACCTAAATTATTTTAGGTATTCCAAAATAAGTGTGAAATAAAAAATATAATGTACAGACTACAACTAATTACTTTTCTCGTACTGTTTATGGCTACGGCCCGTTCTGAAGGAAAAGTAACTATAAATTAATGCTGTGTAATAACAAATGTAATTCTACGTGTTTTAGACATCGCGAACAATATTCGTCGATAGATTCGATGTGTGCTATGTAGCCCCAGATGCACCATTCAAACTGTACTACTTTGACGTGACTCACGTATCCAGCAGTGAATTCTTAATTTCGGCCGCAGTCGAGTTTACAGAAAAAATTGAAGGTCCAGTTATTTCCGTAAGATTTTGTAAAAATTAAAAAAAATTCATTGATAGGAACAAATAATGGAATGGCACATATTCCACACGAGCTCGTGTGGAATATGCCATTCCGTAACCTGTTGTAGACTTTACTTCTATAACAAGATTTTGAAAATTATACAAAAAATACAAATACAAAACTGGTGAAAATGTCAATCTCAAATAAATCAAATTGAGACGTAATCGTAGCAACCGAACTAAGATACTTCATATATCGCGCTAATATGCAGATCTGATTTGTCGAATTTAATCCAAACGCGGCGTTGGGAATGATAGATTTTCCAATACAATTTTTAGTTGTGGAATCCGTAGTGTCCAAAACAGTGTTATAGAAACATATTGATATTTTCCTAAAAAGAAGTAAAACTATTATAATATTGCAGGGTGATTTTCGTTTTGCGAGATGTGCTTCCCAAGAAGCACCAGATACTTGTGAAGTAATGACCGTTTTAAAACCAGCAGTACCTATTTGTCAATTAATTCGTATGGACCTGTTTGGATTTAGGAACATATTTAATTCGGTTACTCCCCTATTTAGATGTCCAATTTTGGTAAAGTATCTGAATTACAGAAGAACTATATTAGTTTTATGATCTCCGACTAAAAATATATGCTATAATCACATTTTAAAAAAAATTGTTCTGAATTTAGTCTTATTTTTGATATGTGTATCGAAATTCGAACTGCAGTGCCATTATATTCAAGTTGTTACGTATTTTTGAATAAGATATAAACTTTTCATTTTGTTTTAGGGAAACTATACAGTAAATAATTTACAACTTGATTTTAATAGTTTAAATTTTCCACTTCCTATTGAAGGATATTACTGGAAAGCGGTAGCAAATGGATACATTAAGAAGAAAACGTTTATTTCTGTTTGCTTGTACTTCTCCGCAAAATCTATCCATAATTAAAATAACTAATTATTGTTTTCATAACTGTAGCGAACATAGTATAGATGTAGAATAAATTTGTAAATAAATTATTTCTGTCAAACCGATGGACCATCTAGTATATATAAAAATACAGAACTCCTATCCATTTACTTTTTTTCGAAATCCCATTTATATTTACAATCTATCTGTATAAAGATATTGAATATATAGACATTAAAGGTTAGATAACATGGGAATGTAACTACCCATTGGCAGTAGGTACTTTTCATACTTTTATTTAATTACCATACTTACAATTGACTTATGAGATAATTTCATGCAAATTCTAAATCATAAAATAAACTTTTTTATATGGGTCCGGTAAATCTCGACGTTTGCGACGTTTTAAAAGTTTAACACGACTGCACTGCGCAGGTTTCACGGCAAGTTTTTTTTTTGTCACACTGGAGTCTCTGAATGTATCTTGCACTCAGTGTGGGATATAAGTAGATAATGGGTTACTGATTCCAGACATCGGCTTAATGACTTTGAATGGTAACCCACGGGATTTTTAGGTAATTAGTTTGTTGTTGCGGAATTAGTTAATGAGCATGGAATTTTGGTAATTATTAGTTTAAATTTAGAACTGTTTTGTTTAAATGTTTGAAATAAATTTTGGATTTGAGTAAGCTTAGAGGGGTTTACGGGGTAACTTTCTAATTTTATGCATATATATTACCCCTGATAAAACACTCGAACAGTAAGGCTAGGTTCATAAGTAAGGAAAAGGTAAATTATTTTTCATATTCAATATAAACTACTATATTAAATAAATATTTGTTTTAGAAATGGATTTTAGTAAGCTGAATGAGAAAGGGCAGTTAACAAACATTAAACCCCGTCGAAAATTAACAGAATTAGAAATAAATAAAACTTATAAACTAATAGATAGATATCAAAGCTGTCAAAACCGGATTTGGAAGAAAAATCATTGCTGAATGTTAAGAATTTGGTACATATCTTCCAGGACGATTCGATACCTTAACAGATGAAGAATTAAGAGATTTGAGAAAATCTGTTACTAGTTCGGGTTTAAAATATACTGGGTTGAAAGATTACGGTGTTATGGGTAAAAAAGCCCGGCTAGTAGAATTTGTTCAATTGTAACATATTTATTATTAATATGTATGTATTTGATTGTAACTAGATATATATTATTTAAATAAATTTTATAAAATTGTAATATATATTCTAATTTAAATACCTGTTGATGATTCCAATAATAAATTTCAAATATTAGTGTTATAATCTTTGGTTAATCTTTCGTTCCGATATTTCTTAATAAATAATTACTAAAAAATATATTATTTTTAGCTTGCATGTCTTAAATACAATAATTATTTGCATTTTAAAAAATATTCAATTATACGTACATCATGAGATTGGTGACGGTTTGTAAGACAAAGATATTTATATATTCATTTTAAAACAAATGTTATCTGCATTTTACCGTTTGAATTACTATTTTAGAATAACTTCTTAAACAAATACAGGTTTTGAAATTTTACAAGATTAGAGACTGATTTGAATACTTTTGTAAAATATTATTACGAACGTATTGGGGGATAATTAATTAGTTAACAAAAATTATTTTAATAAATAAGTAGTTGACAACTCAGTTAAAAAAAATTATTGAATTATTAGACTACACACGGTATAAATAAATGTAGGAAAGACTGAAAATACTATTTGAAACTGAAACGACTGGAAACAGTCTTTGAATTAGTTATACAACACCGTGTATACAATATGAAATTTTTACAATTATTTTAACTAATAATTTAACAACGAAACTTATTTGTTAATATTTACTTGCGAGAACAAATGAATTTCACACACGTGAAAATTTGAAACAAACTATTTCGAATACAAACATGCATCACATAATGGATATGAATAACTTTATGTTTTCGTGACAGATTCTTTGCCAGGGTTATTTATCCCCAAGGAATAATAACAAATAAGTATTGTTGTGAAATTAGTAATTAAAAATTACTATATTCAATTTACAAATTCTGTACAATTTGTATAAGTAAATTGTGAATAATTATTATTTATGCAACGAAAATGTTTTAGAAAAAACCTCTCAACTTATATTTCAGCATTATTGACTTTGAAAATATTTTAAAATACAGATTTTCTCAAAATTGCTTCTCAATACAACTATGGATATTTACATTTTCGGCCTAGGTCATATTTCATTACAGTAATTTTCATAGTAAATTTATTAGGTAATAAAAAAAAATATGTTGGTTGGTATTTATGTTTTTATCCTTAAACTTCAATTAGAACTATTTGTTTCAATGTTTGAAATAAAATTTTGATTTGTAAAGCTGATACGGTTATTCATGTTTTCAAGCAAAATTTATGACAGTATGTTATTAAGAATTCATTATGTAGGTATAATCCCTTGTGAAATAACCATTTCTTTGTAATTTTCAAACAAATATTTATTAGGAGCGACTGTAATGTTCTTGTTTTGCTAATTTTCTTCAAATAGGTATAAGAATGTTTAAATATTGCTTTGTACACGGTTTCAAAATTTCATAATTTATTCTAAAAATCTACGAGAAAAGCGCAAATTAGGCACTTATCGATTGAAGTGTTTCCGCGAATTATTAAAATGAATTATTATTAACAAAACTTACGATTATTTAAATTTTGACAAAGTACACTCACTATACTGGTTACATTTTCCTACCTCACGTGATGTAGTGATGGTTTGCAGTAATTGCGCAAAATTTGTAAATTGAATACAATTACTCCAAATATTTATTTGAATTTCTGAAATAATACTTCTCCTATATTTATAAATATATATTATACATATGTACAGTTTTACTAGAATTCATAAAGTTCTATTATAATTACTTGCCATAATCTATAAAGACAATTTTGTTAGATTGTTTAAGAAAATTATGATATTCATAAATAATTGACATGGGTATCGTTATTGTCTCAATACTGTTCATATTCAAAGACCTGTATAAATTATATTTTGTAAAAATATCTGAAGACTAGCTTATGAAAATTTATCGCAATTTGTGAAAATATTTCAAGTAAATTTTATTGCAAGTTGATAATGCTAAATATTCAAAACCATGCATATATGATATTTTGTGAAAATATTCTTAGAAAACAATGTATTGTGGAGTATAAATTTAAGATTACGATAGTCATTTCACTAGGGTTCTGGAGAAAGTGTTTGCTAATGAGTTTGGACTTGTGATGTATACTGAAAATTTGCGAGTGAATTTATTTTTGGTATTTCTCTCGTTTAGGTAAATAACATGAATGAGTATTTTAAATAATTTGAAGGTCGTCATGAAGGTTTAGTTGGTAAATACGATAGAGAGTGTTAATTCAAAAGACCGCTAATACCTGTTCCATACAGATCGATATAAGTTGAAACTTACATTTATAACCATATTCAATTAAATTATGTTTCCTACGGAAATTTGTTATAATTTTTACGCAATTATGTGAAGATAAATTTACTATTAGCTGTACATTAGTTTTTCGAAAATATTCCCATTTAAAATACTAACTATTTAGAGTTTACTTACATAAATTGAACAGAATTTTTAAATTGAATATACCTAATTACTTTTAATTACCTAATAATTTCCCAACAAAAATTATTTGTTAATATTCGTATGGGACAATGAAATAAAAAGACTTTTAGATACATTTCTGTAGAATTAAATTGATTAAAATTCAACCTTTCCTGACGAAGAATTATGTTCATTAATTCAAAACGTTGAATTTTAATAAATTTAAACCTGCAGAACTATATCCATAAGTCTTTTTATTTCAGAAATATCATAGTTTATAATATTTATAATTTTCTTGACTTGTGTTCTGAAGAATTGAAATTTATTTATTCCAATAGATGACAAATATATAAAATATTCCAACTATATATTAGAAAATATATTCTAATTCGATCATTCAAAATATTCACAGACTATGCATCATGTGTTTAATTTTTAAATTATTATAATAAATTTATTTATTGAAACTAAAGAAACGAAACAAAATAATAAATAATACTTTTACTCATTTATTAATAAAGTTATTTCATACATGTACATGTATTTACAATAATGCAAAAAATTTCTTTTCAAGTTACATAACATAATTTTTTGTAATATAAGATGTCTTTTAATTTAATAAATAATATTTCTAATTTTATATTTATAAATATATATATTTCATATATACTTTAGTAGCGTAAGTTGATAATTTTTATTAAAGTTACTTGCTATAGTTTTAAAGAAAATTATCTTATACATTGATTCAAACAAAATACTTCTTTGAAAATCATGTATGATAATTTGTGAATTAAGTTAGGTGACCGAGATACCAGAAAGAGTTTTGGTCTCAAATTCACAGAATTCATCTAAAACTCATTAGTTAAACACTCTCTCAAACACCTATAGGGAACGAAATATCTTTATTTTAACTTATACTCCTAAACATTGGCTTATATATGAATATTTTTAACAAAATTAAATATATACATGGTTTTATTTTAATGTTATCGAATTGGAATATATTTTTAAATATTTACTTAGCATACTTTTCCATATCGGCCTAAAATATTTAATAATATTGCATACAACAATTTCTTAGTCTGGAATATCGACATTATTGACCCTTGTGAATATTTCAAAATAATGACTTAGAATATTTACCCCTAGGTATTAACTTCTCAATACAAATTTGTATTTCCAATCTAAATAATATGTTATTATACTAATTGTCAAAATAAATTCATAAATAGAAATTTATTATAATTTCTAACTTTTCCCGAAAATAATATTTTTAAGTAAATACAAATGCATTACCTTTAAATATTTTTTTCGAAAATATTTCCATGTACATATTATAATTATTTACGGTTCACATATATAAATTGCATAGAATTTGTATATTAGTTATTTTTAATTATTAATTTCACAACAAAACTTATTTATTTTTCTTAAAATCCGATGTTGACAGCTTTGATAAACGTACAATTATACCTAAGTGTAAATTACTTTTAAATATCACTCTCAGAATATATAACTTCTTGTTATCACGGCGGCCCGATTGTCAATCATTTATCGCAAGTAAATAACAATAAATAAGTTTTGTTGTGAAATTAATAATTAAAAATAAATAATAATTAAATATATACTTTACGCTACTAAAGTATATATGAAATATATATATATTTATAAATATAAAATTAGAAGTATTATTTATTAAATTAAAAGACATCTTATATTACAAAAAATTATGTTATGTAACTTGAAAAGAAATTTTTGCATTATTGTAAATACATGTACATGTATGAAATAACTTTATTAATAAATGAGTAAAAGTATTATTTATTATTTTGTTTCGTTTCTTTAGTTTCAATAAATAAATTTATTATAATAATTTAAAAATTAAACACATGATGCATAGTCTGTGAATATTTTGAATGATCGAATTAGAATATATTTTCTAATATATAGTTGGAATATTTTATATATTTGTCATCTATTGGAATAAATAAATTTCAATTCTTCAGAACACAAGTCAAGAAAATTATAAATATTATAAACTATGATATTTCTGAAATAAAAAGACTTATGGATATAGTTCTGCAGGTTTAAATTTATTAAAATTCAACGTTTTGAATTAATGAACATAATTCTTCGTCAGGAAAGGTTGAATTTTAATCAATTTAATTCTACAGAAATGTATCTAAAAGTCTTTTTATTTCATTGTCCCATACGAATATTAACAAATAATTTTTGTTGGGAAATTATTAAGTAATTAAAAGTAATTAGGTATATTCAATTTAAAAATTCTGTTCAATTTATGTAAGTAAACTCTAAATAGTTAGTATTTTAAATGGGAATATTTTCGAAAAACTAATGTACAGCTAATAGTAAATTTATCTTCACATAATTGCGTAAAAATTATAACAAATTTCCGTAGGAAACATAATTTAATTGAATATGGTTATAAATGTAAGTTTCAACTTATATCGATCTGTATGGAACAGGTATTAGCGGTCTTTTGAATTAACACTCTCTATCGTATTTACCAACTAAACCTTCATGACGACCTTCAAATTATTTAAAATACTCATTCATGTTATTTACCTAAACGAGAGAAATACCAAAAATAAATTCACTCGCAAATTTTCAGTATACATCACAAGTCCAAACTCATTAGCAAACACTTTCTCCAGAACCCTAGTGAAATGACTATCGTAATCTTAAATTTATACTCCACAATACATTGTTTTCTAAGAATATTTTCACAAAATATCATATATGCATGGTTTTGAATATTTAGCATTATCAACTTGCAATAAAATTTACTTGAAATATTTTCACAAATTGCGATAAATTTTCATAAGCTAGTCTTCAGATATTTTTACAAAATATAATTTATACAGGTCTTTGAATATGAACAGTATTGAGACAATAACGATACCCATGTCAATTATTTATGAATATCATAATTTTCTTAAACAATCTAACAAAATTGTCTTTATAGATTATGGCAAGTAATTATAATAGAACTTTATGAATTCTAGTAAAACTGTACATATGTATAATATATATTTATAAATATAGGAGAAGTATTATTTCAGAAATTCAAATAAATATTTGGAGTAATTGTATTCAATTTACAAATTTTGCGCAATTACTGCAAACCATCACTACATCACGTGAGGTAGGAAAATGTAACCAGTATAGTGAGTGTACTTTGTCAAAATTTAAATAATCGTAAGTTTTGTTAATAATAATTCATTTTAATAATTCGCGGAAACACTTCAATCGATAAGTGCCTAATTTGCGCTTTTCTCGTAGATTTTTAGAATAAATTATGAAATTTTGAAACCGTGTACAAAGCAATATTTAAACATTCTTATACCTATTTGAAGAAAATTAGCAAAACAAGAACATTACAGTCGCTCCTAATAAATATTTGTTTGAAAATTACAAAGAAATGGTTATTTCACAAGGGATTATACCTACATAATGAATTCTTAATAACATACTGTCATAAATTTTGCTTGAAAACATGAATAACCGTATCAGCTTTACAAATCAAAATTTTATTTCAAACATTGAAACAAATAGTTCTAATTGAAGTTTAAGGATAAAAACATAAATACCAACCAACATATTTTTTTTTATTACCTAATAAATTTACTATGAAAATTACTGTAATGAAATATGACCTAGGCCGAAAATGTAAATATCCATAGTTGTATTGAGAAGCAATTTTGAGAAAATCTGTATTTTAAAATATTTTCAAAGTCAATAATGCTGAAATATAAGTTGAGAGGTTTTTTCTAAAACATTTTCGTTGCATAAATAATAATTATTCACAATTTACTTATACAAATTGTACAGAATTTGTAAATTGAATATAGTAATTTTTAATTACTAATTTCACAACAATACTTATTTGTTATTATTCCTTGGGGATAAATAACCCTGGCAAAGAATCTGTCACGAAAACATAAAGTTATTCATATCCATTATGTGATGCATGTTTGTATTCGAAATAGTTTGTTTCAAATTTTCACGTGTGTGAAATTCATTTGTTCTCGCAAGTAAATATTAACAAATAAGTTTCGTTGTTAAATTATTAGTTAAAATAATTGTAAAAATTTCATATTGTATACACGGTGTTGTATAACTAATTCAAAGACTGTTTCCAGTCGTTTCAGTTTCAAATAGTATTTTCAGTCTTTCCTACATTTATTTATACCGTGTGTAGTCTAATAATTCAATAATTTTTTTTAACTGAGTTGTCAACTACTTATTTATTAAAATAATTTTTGTTAACTAATTAATTATCCCCCAATACGTTCGTAATAATATTTTACAAAAGTATTCAAATCAGTCTCTAATCTTGTAAAATTTCAAAACCTGTATTTGTTTAAGAAGTTATTCTAAAATAGTAATTCAAACGGTAAAATGCAGATAACATTTGTTTTAAAATGAATATATAAATATCTTTGTCTTACAAACCGTCACCAATCTCATGATGTACGTATAATTGAATATTTTTTAAAATGCAAATAATTATTGTATTTAAGACATGCAAGCTAAAAATAATATATTTTTTAGTAATTATTTATTAAGAAATATCGGAACGAAAGATTAACCAAAGATTATAACACTAATATTTGAAATTTATTATTGGAATCATCAACAGGTATTTAAATTAGAATATATATTACAATTTTATAAAATTTATTTAAATAATATATATCTAGTTACAATCAAATACATACATATTAATAATAAATATGTTACAATTGAACAAATTCTACTAGCCGGGCTTTTTTACCCATAACACCGTAATCTTTCAACCCAGTATATTTTAAACCCGAACTAGTAACAGATTTTCTCAAATCTCTTAATTCTTCATCTGTTAAGGTATCGAATCGTCCTGGAAGATATGTACCAAATTCTTAACATTCAGCAATGATTTTTCTTCCAAATCCGGTTTTGACAGCTTTGATATCTATCTATTAGTTTATAAGTTTTATTTATTTCTAATTCTGTTAATTTTCGACGGGGTTTAATGTTTGTTAACTGCCCTTTCTCATTCAGCTTACTAAAATCCATTTCTAAAACAAATATTTATTTAATATAGTAGTTTATATTGAATATGAAAAATAATTTACCTTTTCCTTACTTATGAACCTAGCCTTACTGTTCGAGTGTTTTATCAGGGGTAATATATATGCATAAAATTAGAAAGTTACCCCGTAAACCCCTCTCAGCTTTCTCAAATCCAAAATTTATTTCAAACATTTAAACAAAACAGTTCTAAATTTAAACTAATAATTACCAAAATTCCATGCTCATTAACTAATTCCGCAACAACAACCTAATTACCTAAAAATCCCATGGGTTACCATTCAAGGTCATTAAGCCGATGTCTGGAATCAGTAACCCATTATCTACTATATATTATTTTTAAAAAATCTGAAACAAATGCTTTACTTGAAATGTCAAGTTAATTCACTATTTCTTTGACGAATATATACACTACTACAATCTTTACAATTAAGTTTATATACAGTTTACGGTGTCATTTGGTATTTTATCTTTCAACTTACTTAAAGCCACATCCACTTTTTTGGTGTTGTGCATAGCTCTTTTACATTGTCATTCTCTGATATTCTGCACAAGTTTTCAGATAAATGTAGTATGTAAGGTTTGATACTTTCTTATCTTTATTAACAATATTGTAAGTGTTAGGTGTCGAAGTAAAAATAATAGATTGAACTAATCCTTTCCGATAGTCATTCATTAATAAACTCTGTTTAGGTTTTTGTAGATCCTGTTCTATGAAAGAAGAGTAATAAATGTTCATAATTCTGTTTTAATATCCTTGTTAAGGCTGATCTTTAGCTTTAAAGGATATCCTGATTGAAAATCCAAAATTCTGTTAGAACAGGTTTTTTACTATACCAATTTGTCCAAATCTCCCAGTTATCTTGCCTTATTAAAAGTACATCTAAAAATGGCAAACTGTAGTTTGTTTCACATTCTAAAATAAATTGTATATGTTGGTTAAATTTATTTACATATTCAGGGATGTTAGCTTAAAATTGAAGTCATGTGGAACAGCCATAACAATATCATCAACATATAATTTAATAAAAGGAATTTCTACAGGAAACTCATGATGTCGTTCAGTATTCCGTTTATAAATAAATTAGTAAAAAATGGGTGACGATGGATTACACATTGATGTTCTAAATAATTGTTGAGGTAGGTTAGATCATTAATCAATTAAAAAATATAACAGATAAGGATTTTAATTAAAAGCAACTATAATAATTATTATTGAATTATTCATGTACTATAATATGTAACCCAAAATTATCTGATATTCGTCGCACAGTCAACCAATTATTTAAATATAATTCAATTTTAAATATCTATTATTATTTTGCCTGAAGGACAAACAATAAGTATAGCATATAAATACGGTATTGCTCTTTCAAAAAATCACATAAATTATTTTAGGTATTCCAAAATAACTGTCAAATAAAAAATATAATGTATAGACTACAACTAATAACTTTTCTCATATTGGTTATGACTACGGGCCGTTCTGAAGGAAAAGTAATTATAAATTAATGCTGTGTAATAACAAATGTAATTCTACGTGTTTTAGACAACGCGAGCAATATTCGTCGATAGATTCGATGTGTGCTACGTGGCCCCAGACGGGCCAATCAAACTGTACTACTTTAACGTAACTCACGTATCCAGCAGTGAATTCTTAATTTCGGGCGCAGCCGAAATTACAGAAAAAATAGAAGGTCGAGACCTTACCGTAAGATTTTGTAATAATTAAAAAAAAAAATAGATTCATTGACAGGAACAAATAATAGTATATTCTACAAGTAATGGAATGCCACATATTGCGAGTGTGGAATATGCCATTCCGTTACCTGCTGCAGGCTATACTTCTATAATAAGATTTTGGAAATTATACAAAAAAATACAAATACAAAACTGTTGAAAACGTCAAACTTAAATAAATAAAATTAAAACAAAGAGACATAATCATAGCAACCGAACTAAGATACTTCATATATCGCGCTAATATGCGGCTTTGATTCGTCGAATTTATTCCAAACGCGGTGTGTGCAATGACAGTTGTTCCAATACAATTTGCAGTTGTGGAATCCGTAGTTTCCAAAACAGTGTTGTGGAAATATGTCGATATTTTCCTAAAAAGAAGTAAAACTTTTATAATATTGCAGGGTGATTTCCATTTTACGAGATGTGCTATCCAAGAAGCACCAGATACTTGTGAAGCAATGACCGTTTTAAAACCAGCAATACCTGCTTGTCATTTACTTCATATGGATCTGTTCGGATTTAAGAAGATGTTTAGTTTGTTTACTCCCCCACTTAGATGTCCATTCTTGGTAAAGTATCTGTATTACAAAATAAGTACATAGATTTAGTGATCTCCGACTATAAATATATGCTATATTCACATTTAAAAAAAATTAAATTGTTTTGAATTTATTTATTTTTTTATGTGTATCGAAAATCGACTGCAGTGCCATTATATTCAAGTTATTACATATTTTTGAATAAGATTTAAATTTTTCGTGTTATTTTAGGGAAACTATACAGTAAAGAATTTAGAATGTGATTTTAATAGTATAAATTGTCCTATTCCTATTGATGGATATTACTGGAAAGCTGTAGGAAATGGATACGTTAAGAAGAAGAAGGTTATGTCTGCTTGCTTGGACTTCTCCGCAAAATCTATATACAATTAAAATAACTAATTATTATTATTGTTTCCATAACTGTAGTAAACATGGTATAAATGTAGAATACATTGATAAATAAATTATTTATGCCAAACCGATGGACCATCCGTTATATTTAAAGAATATAGAACTCCTATACTAACAATTGACTAGTGAGAGAATATTATGAAAATACTTAATCCTAAAATAAACTTATTTATCTGGGTTCGATAAGTCTAGAGGGTTACGATGTTCTAAAAGTTTTACTTGTTACTCACTTGTAAACATCATTTACCCAATCTCTCTATTGCTTTCGAAAATGAATCTTTACAAGTTATTTTTTGATAGCTACATTGTAAAATTTTTACAAGTTAGTAAACAAGGTAAACAATGCACGTTGCCACAGTAATGCTTACAAGGCTTATGCGAAATCATTTAAAATAATTTTTGACAGAACAGTAGTGTGCAATTGACAGGACTTGGTTTTAATTTTATTTTGATTTACAAATGAGTAACAAGTAAAATGTACAATACCCGCAAGGTAACTGTTTTACTGCTTCAAGGAGGTGACAGGCTCACCTAATCGGCACGCCGGTCATTTCTTCCATTCAGCAGTAAAAACTGTTTTACCTTGCTTGTAAGTTTCACGGCTTGTATATTTTTATCACACTTTCGTCTTTGAATGTATCTTGCACTCAGTTTGGGACATATTTAAAAAAAATAAATACTGAAACATGCTTTACTTGAAATGTCAAGTTAGTTCACTATTTCTCCGCGGGACATCACGCCTGGTCTCGCTGTGGACCTCTCACAAGTATGCAGTATTGACCAATAATAATCAAAATTTAGTTTCGCATGAATGACTAACCCATTTTTATAGCTTCCCGTTATTTAATATCAGTGTTTTCGCTCCATAAATAAAACAAGCACATTTATAACTTAGAAAAACCAATTAAAACTTAATAATTCACATATTTCACGCATAATTCCAGCTAGCAATTATTACTCAATAATCACGCAGTAATAAATAATTATACAGGGTGGGGCAGAAAAACCTATCCGATTTCAAATCCCTTTTTCTCAGAAGAGGGAGCAGGTAGAGTAGTGGGGTAAAAACCGTTAGAAAGCCGGTTTTATGCCATTTGTCAGTAGTCAACATGCCTTGGTCTGGTGAACATCGTGCTTTTGTTATTGAGCGGTTTATCGAATGCGGCGGTTCGATAATTGCTACACAACGTGCTTTTCGAATTCATTTCGGACTCGGGCGTCATGATCCTGTTCCACATCACGCTACGATTAAAGTGTGGGTGTCAAATTTTAGACAGACGGGTTCAGCATTGAAAAAAAAGTCGCCTGGACGTCCCAGGACAGCAACAGGACCTGAAAACGTGGCCAATGTGAGAGCGTGTTACCCTGTAAAACCGTGGTGGTTATGCAGGCGTAACTTTGCTCCTTGATGGAGGCAGCTAGCTAAATAGATCAGTGGAGATGGGTGCACTTTGGCGGTCTGGGCTGAGACGCAGGACACCGAAGGCTGTTGGTCGGGTACCAAGGAAGCTAGGTATGCGCTGCCTGAGTTTGAGCGCACTCACGAGGCGTGAAGGTGGAACAATGGCGGTCGCCGACCGTTTATTTTAAATCCTCAACAACTGAGCTATTCCGGAGAATGCAAACGAAATATCACACAAACACTGCTCCCGAAACTACGTTTGGTGATTACCCAAGATCCCCAAAACTGGGTATTGCAGAAACAATATTAGTAAACAACCAAAACTTATAAACGACGGTACGACTTCAACTGTTCTCGCTTCGTGTCTTTCTTTCTCAACTTCCCACTGACTTGTGTAAAATTTTTAATTTTAAGAAAGAGAGTCATGGACAAGGACAGCTATACGAATTTAAGAAGAAAACAAAGAAAGTGTCAGAACACTAGCGACAAACAATAAAAACAGCAACTAAAGGCATGTATACAATGCATAATCTCGCAGAAAAGGCAGGCAAACAAGGGAATTAAATGTGAAAGGTAGTTTAAGGGTTATTATTAATAATCGAGGATGTACTGTAGTTTATGTTTATAACGAGAATAAAGGTCTAAATATTTAAACTAAGTTTTATCAAATACGCAGCGCTATAGCTGCGCCTTTACACACTAATGACGCCTGCGCGTTTAAACAATTCTAAAGTGTCAACAAGATATCAACAAATAAGTCCTTGGAGGGAAAAAGGGAAATAATTCTAATATGTGGCAACTAAAGCACGGCAATAAATCAAATTTAACTATGTAAATCATTACAGGTAAGTGTAAAATCAGAAATTATTAAGTTACATTGATCAATTCTTTAACTACACAATTTTTCTTTTAGGTTAGTAGAGGAAAGGAAACCAATAAATTAATGAGAAAGGATCTAAGGATATGAACAAAAAAAAAAGGAATGGGATACGAAACTGACACGTAACAAATCCCCCTTCTACTTCCTTGAGGTTTAATTCCGAAGGAATTAAATCTCACAACGAGACGCGAAAAAGGAAGAAGAATAGTCGCTCACGAGAAATATAGAATTGTATTGCACTTAAACAACAAGAACTGGAAGTGAATTAAGAGGTAAGAAAGAACAAAACATATATTATATCAATGGAACCATAATTAAAATAAATTATTTGCATCTTCTGCAGAGTTTCGATCTGGCCCAGGCTTTAAATCTTTCACATGCCAAGTCCCACATAAACTTCCGTCGTTATCCTCCAGTTCATAAACGTAATTCGAGACTTTCTTACGCACTTTAAAAGGTCCAACGTATTTAGCTGCAAGCTTACTTGCATAGTTCTCGGCAGCATTTGATAATTTAAAGTTCCTTCGCCAGACGACCTGTCCTACAACATATTCCACGGGTCGACGTCGAAGATCATAACGGACTTTACTTCGAGCGTGAGCCTGATCTAAACGTTTTCGTATTTCGGTGCAGATCTTGACTAACTGAGCAGGCTTTTTCTCTTTCACATCGCCGCGGTCTACATCGATCGTGCCATCCTGATTCACGGCGTCTATCACGTAATCCGTGCCTGTCAAAATTTGCTCTCGTCCGAAATTGGCAAAGTAAGGGGTGCAACCGGTAGCTTCATGTACTTGGGTGCGTATGGCGCAGCTAACCGAAGGCAAGTATAGATCCCACTTTTTTTGGTTTTCATTAACGTAAGACGACAGCATTGTTTTTACCACCCTATTTACCCGTTCCGTGGGGTTGTTCTGCGCGTGGTACAGAGCATTAAACAATATGGTAACTCCATACTTTGCACACATCTGACGGAAAACTTCACTCCGATATTGCACTCCATTGTCGCAGATTAGATATTGTGGAACGCCAAATAAAAGGAAAACATCATTTTCGATGCGTTGGATAACTGCTTGACTAGTGGCACTCCGCAAAGGAAAGGTAAGCACGAATTTGCTAAAATAATCGCAAACTAATAAGATATACCGAAAATTTTTAGAACTGGGAGGAAGTGGACCAATTAAATCCGTGCTAATTAATTGAAATGGCCGGAAAACTCGAGGACGTGAACCCATCAAACCCGGAGTACTTTTCTGCTCAACTTTATGTTCCGCGCACACCACACAACGGTTTACATAAGCCTTCACGTCGTCCATCATTTTCGGCCAATAATAACGTGTACGCAGCCTGTGGTAGGTTTTATTTATTCCAGGGTGACCGGAAACTGGTGAATCATGGACTATTTTTAGGATTTGACGCCGTTGCTCTTGAGGAATGATACGTTTCCATGAATCTTGTTCGTCCATTAAATTTGAAGCAGAAGAACGAACATACTTAAACAACACGTTACCTTCGACTCTCCAAGCAGGAAATTTGTGTGGCTTGTCTACCACATGACTCAACATCTTGTTGTACCAGGTGTCGGTGACAGTTTGGGCTGCCAAAGGGGCAATGAAAGCACTTTCAACAGATGGAACGGATCTGGATAGGCAATCAGGTACGACATTTTCTTTACCTCTTCTATGCACTATGTCAAACTCATATTGTTGCAGCTTGACGCTCCAACGGCACAGTCTGCCTGACGGATCCTTTAAGTTGTTGAGCCATACTAAAGAGTGGTGATCCGTCACTACCGTAAAATGCGTGCCTTCTAAATATGGACGCAATTTATCCAGGGCCCACACAACTGCCAAGCATTCCCTTTCTGTCGTCGTATAGTTCTTTTCATTTCTTGTCAACGATCTGCTGAGAAAACACACGACTCGCTCGCCATCATCGAAGACTTGCGAGAGAACGGCTCCTAACCCAAAACCACTGGCGTCGGTTTGGACGGTAAATGGACGAGAAAAGTCAGGACATGACAAAATAGGAGCCGTAACCAGACACTCTTTTAATCTATTAAAAGCTTCCTGACATTCTCCAGTCCAATGCCATTTATTTTTCCGTTTCAACAAACTAGTGAGTGGAGAACTTATAGAAGAGAAGTCCTTCACAAACCGACGGTACCATGATGCCATCCCCAAGAAGCTTCTCACGTCAGATACACAGGTGGGTGTCGGGATATTTAATATCGCACTCACCTTATCCGGGTCTACCCTTAATCCCTGCTTATCAACCACATAACCCAAGTAACGTAATTCAGGGCGGCAGAACTTACATTTCTCCCGACTTAAGGTGAGGCCCGCAGCCGAAACACGTTCAAAAATCTTTTTCAAAACGTCTAAATGGTGTTCAAAACTGTCTGAGATGACGATGACGTCATCTAAATAAACAAAAACATAAGGTTCAAGGTCGGGCCCTAACACGCGATCAATGAGTCTTTGCCACGTAGCCGGCGCGTTCGTAAGGCCAAATGGCATACGTTTAAACTGAAAGAGACCTCTATTTGGCACTGTAAAAGCTGTATATTCACGGCTACCTTCACTCATCGGTATTTGCCAATATGCCGATTTAATATCCAGCGAGCTCAAAAACTTGGCACCTCGCAACCGATCTAAAATACTTGACACGTATGGAATCGGGTATGCATCTTTTTTCGTAACTTTGTTGACTTTTCTAAAGTCAACGCAGAACCGAAAGTCGCCATCTTTTTTTGGAACCATGAGTATTGGGGAAGCCCATGGGCTTGAAGAAGGTTCAATAATATCATCTGCCAGCATTTGATCTAGTTCCTTGTCAATATGACGTTGCATGGCCGGAGAAACAGGGTAGTAACGCTGTTTGATCGGTTCCGAATCTGTCACAATTTTGTGTTCGACCAAGGTGGTGCACCCGATTTTTCTACTAGTCGTATTCCAATAACTCTTTATCAGGACACTTAACTGTTTCTGCTGCTCTGACGACAACTCTGACATCATACCGTTTTCAATGTTCACCGAAGATACTGCCGAAAAATTCCACACATCGTTACGAAGATCGGGCACGATGCCCATCGTACACCAAAAATCCATACCCAAAATAATAGACGTGGTGACGTTTGGAACAACTAAAAACTTAATCAATTTAATTTGATTCATCAGACGAACTGGCACCGTTATAGACCCTAAGCTGGAACATTCTTTACCATCCGCTACTCTGCAAACAGGAGCATCTTTTTCGTCAAGTGTTAATCCCATGAGCATCAAAATTTCCCAACCATTCTTACCTAAGATTGACCTACTAGCTCCCGAATCAAGAAGACCTAAAAACTTATGCTCGAATATTGAAATTTGCAGGTATGGACGTTGATCATCACCCAAGTGCGAAATGATGAAATTGACAACTGCTAAATTCCGCTCATACTCGACTTGTTTGGCCGAAAGAGGAGTAACGGAAGACACAACCCGGCCATCTAGTGCCTCCCTTGACCGTTTCCCGAGCACCGTGGGCAGTTTCGCAAAATAACGCCAGCTCTACCACAACCAAAACAATGCTGACGAAAAGGTTCGGTGCATTCTTGTGCCTTATGACCTACACAGCGACAATTCCAACAAGTAAAGACTCTTTTTGGAGCCGAAGAAGAGGGAACTTCAGTGGCATGGACTGGGGCTGCTCGAGCACGTCCATGATAGGCTAAATCTGGTTCTAATAAATTTTTCCGATTACTTGGCGGAGGAGTAAACTTTTCAGCCATCAGTCGGTTAACTTCCAGCTGTTTACAGACACGAAGAAGCTTCTCAACAGACTCAACTGGTTCCAATCCAATGCCCTGGATTAAATATGGCAGAATGTTGCGACGCAATACTTGCAACTTCTCATTTTCCGATGGTGATGCTGGTAGTCTGCTAAAAAGATTAGCCATGCAGGACACATAAGTGCCGATGGGTTCGTCTGCGCCCTGCGTACGATTACGAATCTCGTTCCAAAGGTCCGCCTCATAGTCAAAAGGCTCATATTCCTCACGCACCAGCTTCACAAAATCCCTCCAATTTTTAATTTGACTACGTACTGACCTATACCAAATGAGAGCTCGACCTTTCAGCAGTTCAATAATGGAATCACATAATTCGCTCTCAGACGCCATGCGAGATATCCGATAGTCTTCAATACGTTCGAGAAATGCATTGACGCTTATCTCACCCTCCCCAGAGAAAGATATATCCCATCTTGCTATTGGAATTTGTTTTCTAGCTACTACTGGCTCTGGAGGTACTTCATGTTTAGGTTCTTTGAGTTGATCATCAGCTGTGTCGGCGATCTCCATAAGTTTATCTTCCGCTTCCTGAATGCGATTCTGTAACTGCGCAACAGCTGCTGTAACGTCGGCATTATCACTATGAATTCTAGCCAATCTGGAGATAAGATGTTGCATTTTAGTGGTAATCTTAAGAAAGGCAACACTTGTCGACGTGCCGGAAAACTCGTCAATTAGTCCCTGCAATAAAATAATCTTTTCCGTACATATATCCACTTCGGTGTTAGAATCAAGTGGGATAGCCGGAGTATTCGGAAGGTCTTCTATATCCTCGGTGGCAAGCCGTTTCAGCAGTTCTTTCCGTAGGCTCATAACCGTCTGACGATTACTATTAGCAACTCCTCGAACCCTAAGTTCGTATTCTAGTTCGTCTTTCAATAAGCGGTTTGGTTCCATAATAAAGACAAGAGAAAATAAAGCATAAAAACAAAAATTTATTATAACAATCCAAGACAATCTATGTATCTACCCTAATATTTATCAACAGAAAAGAGAAGTAAAAACAGGCCTCGTAGTTGGTCGTCAAATTTGTTAGGTTGTCCCACGTTTAGGGCGCCAATTTGTTACCCTGTAAAACCGTGGTGGTTATGCAGGCGTAACTTTGCTCCTTGATGGAGGCAGCTAGCTAAATAGATCAGTGGAGATGGGTGCACTTTGGCGGTCTGGGCTGAGACGCAGGACACCGAAGGCTGTTGGTCGGGTACCAAGGAAGCTAGGTATGCGCTGCCTGAGTTTGAGCGCACTCACGAGGCGTGAAGGTGGAACAATGGCGGTCGCCGACCGTTTATTTTAAATCCTCAACAACTGAGCTATTCCGGAGAATGCAAACGAAATATCACACAAACACTGCTCCCGAAACTACGTTTGGTGATTACCCAAGATCCCCAAAACTGGGTATTGCAGAAACAATATTAGTAAACAACCAAAACTTATAAACGACGGTACGACTTCAACTGTTCTCGCTTCGTGTCTTTCTTTCTCAACTTCCCACTGACTTGTGTAAAATTTTTAATTTTAAGAAAGAGAGTCATGGACAAGGACAGCTATACGAATTTAAGAAGAAAACAAAGAAAGTGTCAGAACACTAGCGACAAACAATAAAAACAGCAACTAAAGGCATGTATACAATGCATAATCTCGCAGAAAAGGCAGGCAAACAAGGGAATTAAATGTGAAAGGTAGTTTAAGGGTTATTATTAATAATCGAGGATGTACTGTAGTTTATGTTTATAACGAGAATAAAGGTCTAAATATTTAAACTAAGTTTTATCAAATACGCAGCGCTATAGCTGCGCCTTTACACACTAATGACGCCTGCGCGTTTAAACAATTCTAAAGTGTCAACAAGATATCAACAAATAAGTCCTTGGAGGGAAAAAGGGAAATAATTCTAATATGTGGCAACTAAAGCACGGCAATAAATCAAATTTAACTATGTAAATCATTACAGGTAAGTGTAAAATCAGAAATTATTAAGTTACATTGATCAATTCTTTAACTACACAATTTTTCTTTTAGGTTAGTAGAGGAAAGGAAACCAATAAATTAATGAGAAAGGATCTAAGGATATGAACAAAAAAAAAAGGAATGGGATACGAAACTGACACGTAACAAGCGCTATTGTTTCATGCTGGAAAATTTTCTTAGACCCAAACTGGAAGAAAATGGCGTGGAAAATGTGTGGTTTCAACAGGATGGGGCAACCGCCCACACATCGCGACGATCAATGGACATTCTCAGGGAACTGTTTCCCGGTCGCCTCATTTCCCTGAGAGGTGATCTTGGCTGGCCGCCGCGCTCACCGGATCTCACTCCATGTGACTTCTTCCTTTGGGGTTACCTCAAATCGAAGGTTTACCAGCATCGACCAAGGACCCTTCTTGCTTTACGAAGGGAAATTGCTCGGGCAATTGAAGAAATTCCTGTGGAAATGACGGTGAAAGTCATGGAAAGCTACCGCGAGCGCCTAAATCAGTGTATCCGCTCCCAAGGACGACATTTGAGTGATGTGCTTTTCAAAACTTAAATTTAAAAATGGCATAAAATTTGCGATATGTTAATAAAAAATTTTTTTGACAAGTTCAGTGGTTTTAATTTTATAACGTTTTGAAATCGGATAGGTTTTTCTGCCCCACCCTACCTTCGACTATTCTCACATTCAGACTGAATAAAAATCAGCATACAGCTAGTTAATAATTACGCAGCGATAATTTTAAAAAGCCTCGATGAATACTGACATTGTTCAGGTATTATACAATTTGCCGCCATCATCACAGTACCTCCAACACCTTTCACATGACACCGGAATGTGCCTGCTTGACGCCCTGAAAGACCTCTGCGTTTTTTCAGCAGCCGGTGTTGATTGCAGTGATGTGGACTTCGTTTACACATGCGAGTATTTGAGCTCATCGCTGTTGTAATGAAAAGTTCAAAGTGGATGTGTTGAAGCATCATTTGTTTTTATACTTTATACAATTAGCAACGATACTTTTACTGACTTTGTTTTGTTAATGATTGTTTTTTGTTTAAGTTGCGATATGCTGATATTTCTGCGATTGGAATTTGTTTGATCTTTAGCGTTTCACTGCGATACTAATATATTTTTTCGTGTTTGAATGTCAGGTATGTTTTTATTGAATGAAGGGAAATTGTAATATTAATTATTATTTTAATTGTCGGTTTTATTTGTGGTAGAACAAGTATTTACAAATGAAATTAGTATTTCATTGTTTATTGCTAATTAAAACCTAGATCTCTGTGATAATACTTTAATTATTGTCTGTATTTTTATTTGTTTGCAAAAGTTTGAACTATCTTAATTGACGGTTATTAATCTTATTTTATGATAATGTGTGGTATCTGCTGAAATCTGTAAATGAAAAACTCGACACCCAAAATAACTTGGATAAACGTATTTACTAAATATTTATTTTAAAAATTAATACTAATAGATAGTTATAAATATTTAAAACAATAGCATAAAATAAAAAGTACAGACCGATGGACCAGATTATTTAAAATGAAAAATGAACTGAAACTTTCAATTTATTTATACTCGTATATTATTAATCTTCCAAAAACAATTTCATTGTAATGGATGCGGCAAGAGCAGTGCAGAGGGCAACAAAAAAAGTGATACCATTTTAATAAGGCAAGTTTGAAATTCACCTTAAAAATCAAATCATAACATGTAAAAATCGAAAAACTATATTAGCTAATAGTTTTGTTAGTTGAACAAAAAAAAACTTGCCGATCCGCCTTTATTTATAGCATATTTGTATGGATGCCAATATACGGATCGGCAAGTTTTTTTTTTGTTCAAATAACAAAACTATTAGCTAATATAGTTTTTCGATTTTTACATGTTATGATTTGATTTTTAAGGTGAATTTCAAACTTGCCTTATTAAAATGGTATCACTTTTTACCTCCCGCCTACCTCTAGGTAAGGGAGGTATTGTTTTTGGTCAAAAAATTGGGTAGTGAGTTTTCAATGAATAAGCACGTTTTAGGGTCCCTACAATACGATTTTACAATTTTCGCGATGATGTCTGTATGTATGTATGTATGTATGTATGTATGTATGTATGTATGTGTGTGTGTGTGTAGTCTGTGGCAATTTTTTCGTCTCGCATAACTCAAATACTATAATACCAAAAAATACAATTTTGTGAATTTTTGCTTCTTATATTTAAATGAAGAGCTGATTAGATTTTGGATAAAATTGGTTAACCGGAAGTAGTAGTTTACTTGAAGCCCTTAACAGTTTTTCGTGAAAAACATGGTTAAATTTCCTTTTTTAACAATTTATGTTATTTTGAAAGTTGAAGAATATTTAATTATACATGTGTTTTGATTACACCAATTTTATTAATTTTCATTAGATTTAGAGATAATAAAATATAAAGGAATTAAATTTCACAAATCTTACACTCCTTGTACACCATGGAAACATTTAAAAATTTTCAATTTTTTACGAAATGTGACACATGTCATTGTGATTATGAAGCTGTTTTCTTAGTGAAATATATGTCAAAAAATTAAATAAATATACCAAAGGAAATTAAAATTCTCAAATATAAATAGAAAATAAACAAATATGAAGGTATGTTTCTGTATCATCAAGTACTATTTTGTATCGTTTAAGAGTAGTATTGGGCGGGAGGTTATGTGCTGGACACATCAGATTTTTTTTGTTGCCCTCTGCACTACTCTTGCCGCATCCATTACAATGAAATTGTTTTTGGAAGATATCAGTTCTTTTTGTTGATTTTGTTTTATTAAAAGGAAAATCAGTTGTTTTTTTATGAAAATACAAATAGCTATTGTATGGATGGCAATTTATGTATTATTAAAAAAAAAAATACTAAACATTACTTATGCTGTACTAGCAGTTTTATTCAAATATGCAACTAGAGTAACATATAAAAATGTATTTTGTGATGCAGATGACAAGTTATATAACATAATATTTTCAACATAAATGGTTCCATGTATCTCGTGTGGATTTGCAGTAAGAGCACATAAAAATAACAAGCTACTGTTAATTATTTCTTCCCTCTCGATAAAATTTCTGGTAGAATTCGTCGCCTCGAGATATCTAAATAATTCTTGAAAACCAACTTGTTTATCGGCACCGTAAAAGTTACCCATGCCTAAAAATATATTAAAGAGACGGTATAACTGTGATTTTTTAAATAAATAAAGCACAAATACTTCCCTTTTCACAATACCTCACTTCAAATAAGCTTATATTTTATTTATAACTATAATTATATGAAATTTATTCATATTTCTCCGTATGTCATTCACTGCTCTGCAAATACTCAGTGCTGCCGCCATCGGTCATTTTCGTTGCCAATACAGTTATCTATTTCTTTCAACTTTCATTCAAAATACGTACATAACCAAATATTTTGTACCATAAATAGAAATAAACGCTTCTTTGGCATTAATCTAGAATAATTTATATATTAAAACGTATTTTTTTTTATAATTTTATAATATATTTACCACTAGATAATACACTGCATGCGTTGCAATGCCACTCAAATAAATTTTCTGAAATACCAGGCAATTGGCGAAGCAAGCTCGACACTTCGTTCCTCGCTTCCATGTCAATACATTGACGAAGCAAGCTCGTCACTTCATTCTTCGCTTTCATTCTTTTCAACTAATATGTATTCTAAAAATGAACCAAATCTGATCATAAATACAATTATTCGAAATAATCAATATAATTAAGGAACCTTCGCAGGGGTGCTCACAACAACTCATTGAAATTTCATTGCAATCGAATGTATGGTATAAGAAAGTATATGGGACAAACAACCAAACTGTAGTCCATATCAATAAAATACATACCTAACCTATGTAATTCTCTGACAGTTCAATTTAATATGGCCTATTGCAGATAACTACGTTACCGATCTTCTTGAATTTATTTACTAAATTTGTCACATGTCGCTACTCATTAAAATCAACAAGTAAAACGTCATTTGTGCATGTTACTTGCAAATATAATAAAACAGAACATAAAACTAAAACTAGTTTCGATCAGTAAATGAGGCTTTCGTACTCATGGTCGTGCGTTTGAATTTTCAAATCTACGGACAATGTGCTGCCATCTTTTGGCAAAAATTTGTAAAGGAATTTTTAAGTTGCTAATTTAACGCGTGAGAAAGAGAGATTTCACATTTCTGTCGCCGGCTAAAATACATAATCGAAAATAAAGAGTTATATGCACATAAATCGTAAAAAAAACTAATGAATAAGTTTAAGGTATGTATTATATCGTCCCTGGTGCCAGTTTTAATGGAAATTATAATAGCATATTTGAATTAAACAAGTTTGAAAAACTTGGAGGTTAGGTTTTCCTAATATTTGCCGTAAGTAAGTGTTGTCGGTGAACTTCCTGGTGAACTGGGACTCTTGCCGGCGTCGTTCTACCGAACGACTTGATATAGTCTTACTATTTTTTAAGGAACTATAAATTTACATATTTTTGTTTTTTATAGATGGCGCAAGCTTCTCTCATAGCAGTTATTTTGTTTGATCTTTACATTCATTTTAAGTTTGACCTAACCTAAAATACTGTCTTGGTATACATACATGCATATGGTAGTGAATTAAATATATATATATATATATATATATATATATATATATATATATATATATATATATATATATATATATATATATATATATATATATATGTATATACAGGCTGTTCATTTTAAGTGGTACAATATTGCTATTTCGAGAACTATAAGAGCTACGAGGTCGGTTAAATTAGCAAACAATTGCGAGGAGGAAGGAAAAGTAATTTAACTAAAAAGCAAAAAAAAAAATTTTTCTTAAAAATAAAAATGTATCTGAGAAAATCAGAGAGGTTGCGTGGTATTTGATGAAATAAATTCTGCAGACAAAGCAAAATGTAACTTGAATTATAAATTAATTGTCACACTGACAATTATTGACAGTATCAATTATATATCTCCTTAGTAGTGGGAATTTATCAGGACAGGAATAAGCTAGGTTACCTACCCTAGGTATCCCGGATAAACGGATTTTATCAGTAGTAATATAACAAGAGGGTGAGAATAAATTGAAAATAATTTGACAGATCTTTAGAAAAGTTGTTACCAGGCAATAGCCACGAAAGCCCGTAGGGCTTGAGTGGCTATTGCCAATTGGCGACAAGTTTGAGAAAGATACTGGAGAATTATTTTCTAATTTATCGAACTCTCGAGTTATATTTAATTAGATTATTTTTTGATTTCATCATCAGGCACGTCACTAAATCTATCTTTTTAACTCATTCTTCCTTGTGTTGATGATAACTATCTGATATCTGACATCTGTCAACAAAAACAAAAAAGCTACAGAGAAAATTGCCGGGAATAATCACAAGAGAATTATTCTCAGTATAATAATGACAGGAGTGGTAAAAACGCAGTCACGTGACATTTAATAAAGCATTTCATTGGTTTAAATAAACGTCAAAAAATAATCAGTATAATACTGTTCCAATTGGTTGAATTTTCAAGTGTTTTGCATTATGATTGGTTAAAAACTAGTCATTGATAATTACGGAATAATTTTTACAGTTACCGGAAGAACGTTGCGCGGTAACCGCCCGACGCCGTAGGCGAAGGGCTGTTACCTTCAAGCAACGTTCTTGAGGTAGTTTTGATAAAATTATGAGAATTTATCTTTGGCCGAGGGATATTCGGTGAGAATTTTTTTGCGATTATTTATTATTATTTTCATTCACATATCGTAAAAATGACATTTAAAAATAAACAAATCAATTATTGAATTAACTGTCAACGGACTGTCAACAACTGTTACTTATCAACAAGCGATAAATTCCAGGGGAAATTATCAGTGTAATTGTGACCTGATTGGTTACTTTGGCACACGTGATCAGAAATACAGGGATTCGATTGCACATTTTTTAACCAAAAAATTATTAGTAATATCGTAATAAAACAAGAGAGTGAGAATAAATTGAAAATAATTTGACAAATCTTTCGAAAACTTGTTGATTGGCAATAGCCACGAAAGTCCGTAGGGCTTGAGTGGCTATTGCCAAATGGCGACAAGTTTGAGAATGATACTGGGGAATTATTTTCTAATTTATCGAACTCTCGAGTTATATTTAATTAGATTATTTTTTGATTTCATTATCAAGCACAGCACTAAATCTATCTTTTCTGCTCATTTTTACTTGTGTTGATGATACCTATCATGACATTTGACATCTTTCAACATAAACAAAAAAGCTACAGAGAATATTGCCAGGAATAATCACAAGAGCATTATTCTCAGTATAATAATGACAGGAGTGGTAAAAACGCAGTCACGTGACATTTAATAAAGCTTTTCATTGGTTTAAAGAAACATCAAAAAATAATCAGTACAATATTATGCTAAGCCTTTATTTATTTACTACTAACTAACTAACATTTATAGCTCAGGTACGAATGTGAACAATAAAAATTAAGCAATATTCTGACAAAAATAAGCATTAAAATCTAAGAAATTTAAAAAAATTATGTTCCTTGAATTATTTTAATGTAAGCTGCACAAGTTGCTTGCCTCTTGTAGACATCTGCATAAATAAATGCCATAAGCGATAAAATAAAAACCAATATGAAATTACAATTTTCAATTTAATATATTTAGAAATTCTATACATGCAATGCTAGAAGTACGATAAATGTTTTTGAAATTAAGAATAAACATGTTTTAAATAATATAAGTATAAGATAAGTTATATTAAATAGAAAATCACCATGTACCATTATGCAATTAACATTATAGAATACATTACTTTAAACAATTCAAAAAAGCTCTGTAGCAACTAAATTTTAATATTTTGTAAGCAAAAATAAGTATAAATTACTTGAATCCAGTGTTCCATCACACAAACTAACCACAGTCAAAAATTTATTTAATAAACTATGTCAACGTTTCAATAGCAAAGGCAATCTTCAGTGCTAAATTAAAGTCGAAAAACAATAATAATATGTTTTCCTATTTCACGTACACAAAGTAAATTTTGTGACACTGTTTTTCTCAAAAACAATGCTACATAATTGAATTTTGTGCAACTGTTTTTGGGGAATTTAATATTTGTAAAATTAACAGTCTGTCAAACTTGGGGCTATCATTGCTCACGTACAATTATTGAATCGGAGCCCGTGCGTCAGGGTTGCGGCCTGGGACCCGATAGGCCCCGCGGGCAAAGCCCCTTGGTGACCAGTGGTATATTAAAAACACGTGATTCGTGATTCAAAAATTATTCCTGGTTTAATAACTGGGAGAAAATTACATGCAAAATTATGTGACAGAAAAATATGTGAGAAATATGTATTCAGTGCAGTTACTAATTTATATTTCACTGGTTTATATACATGTATATGTACTATACGTTTTTTTATTTTTTATTGAAAATATGTATATATATATATAGGAAATTTTTGTATTCAATATATATATATATATATATATATATATATATATATATATATATATATATATATATATATATATATACACATATATATTTACAATCTGTTATACATAACAATAAGTAAATTGTATAAAAATTATAAGATTAACATGAGGAAGTTAGCGTTGAGCAACACTTCCTTCTATATTTTACTAATTGAGCTTATTTAGTTAAATCTATGAGGTAGATCAGGTGGGCGAGGTCGTTTCAATCTATTGTTCTCTAAACTGTTGTCTAGGAGGTTTACAGCTGTGTAGTTCGGGTGATGTTCCAGTCGTTTTACATATTTTTCACTAAAGTTTTGGATTTCTTCTTTCACTGTTTTCATTTTTAGGTCGTTGTGTATTGTGGTATTTTTTACGTACCAGGGAGCATTAAGTATTATTCTCAGGGTTTTGGATTCAAATCTTTGGATAATGTTTATGTTAGAATTGCTTGCTGTTCCCCAGAGCTGAATACCGTATGTCCATATAGGTTTTAATGTTGTCTTGTATAGAAAGAGTTTATTTTAAATTGAAAGTTTTGACTCTTTACTAAGTACATCTGTTTGAACTTTAGATTTGGCTGTCTTCTTTTTGTTTTGATATGGCTGGTCCATGTTAACCGTCTGTCGAGGTGTAATCCCAAGTATTTAACTTCATTGACTTGTGGCAGTGGCTGGTTGTTTAATGATACTGTTGGGCATGTATCTCTTCGGTTAGTGAATGTGATGTGCGCTGATTTAGTTGTGTTAGCTTTGATCTTCCATTTTGTTAACCATTTCTCTATATCATCCAGGTGTTCTTGCAGTAAGTTGGAGGCTGTTTGTGGATTATCATGTGATGCTAGTACGGCGGTATCGTCAGCGAAAGTAGCAGTCATGACGTGCGGTGATGTTGGTAGATCGGCTGTGTAAAGAAGATATAACACCGGACCTAACACACTTCCTTGATGAACGCCTGATAGGATGGGAGTTAGGTTGGAGTATTCATCCTGGAATTTTACTTGAAATTGTCTCTCGTTAAGGTAAGATTTTAGGAGTTGGTAAAAGGTACTAGGTGAGTTTTTTTTTAAATTTTGTATAGTAATCCTTCGTGCCATACCTTGTCGAAGACTTGTGTTACATCTAAGAATGCTGCGGAGCAGTATCGTTTCTCTTCTAGGTTATTTCTGATTTTGTTTACTAGTCGGTGGATTTGTTCAGTTGTCGAATGCTGTTTTCTGAAGCCATATTGATAGTGTGGGATCAGGTTTTCTTTGTTTAGTATTGGTCTTAGTTTTTCTAGAAGTATTTTCTCGAAACCTTTTGACTATACTGGTAGTAGACTTATTGGACGGTATGATGTTACGTCTTCTGGAGGTTTTCCAGGTTTTTGTATTAGTATGATTTGTGTAACTTTCCATTGTGCTGGGTAGTAGCTAAGTCTAATTATAGCGTTGAAAATAAATTTAATTAGTTTGATTGCCGTTTCTGTTAATTCCTTGAGTATTTTACCAGTAATGAGATCGTACCCCGGTGCTTTTCTTGATTGTAGGGTTTTTATTGTGCCTGTAATCTCATGTGTATACATTTTTTCTATGGGTAGTGACATCAGGCGTTTCTAGGAATTGCAGTATTTCTTCTTCCTCTGCTGTATTGTTGTTTATTTGGAAGGGTTGGAATACTTCAGTTAAGTGCTCAGCAAAAGTTTCGCATTTTTCTTTATTGCTTCTCGCCCATTTATTATTTTTAGGTATTGCTGGGATTTTTTGTACTGGTTGTTTTAAATATCTGGTGGCCTTCCATAATGAATAATCTGTAGATTGAGTATTCGTTAGTTTGCTAAGGTATTCTTGAGTTTTAGTGTTTCGCCATTCATTAAGAATATGCTTTAATTCTCTTTCGGCCCTGTGTAGTCTTGTTTTATCCAGTGGGTTACGAGTTTGTTGCCATCTTCTTCTAATTCGTCGTTTTTCGTTAATGGCTTCTCTTATTGTGTTTGGTACGGATATTTCATTGCTTTTCTTGTCTAGGGTAGGTGCTGCATCCCATGCTGACTGTTGAATGGCTTGGGTTAGATGTTCGATTGCATCGTCTATGTCTTTTTGTTGTTTTAGTGGTATATTAAGATTTAGTTTCTCATCAATTTGTTCTCTGAAATAATCCCAGTCAGTACGTGTATTGTGAAGTGTTGGGGGTTTTGCTTTTTGAATTATGTTTGCGTTGAATTCTAGTAGAACAGGTGTATGGTCCGATGATACTTGTTTTAACCTGTAGTTTATTTTGCGGGATATTTTTAGTTATATAGAAGTCTAATAGATCTGGTATCTTATTTACATCTGTTGGCCAGTGTGTTGGTTGTCCTGTAGACTGAAATGCCAGATTGTTACTTTGTAATGTTTTAAGTAGTTCTCTTCCACGAGGCGTAATTAGGCGAGAACCCCACATGGTGTGTTTGGCGTTATAGCCGCCGCCTATTATGAATTTATTACCTAGTGTATTCAGGAATTGTTCAGTGTTCTTTTTTGAGATTATGTCTTGGTGGACAATATATCGCTGACAAAGTAATTGGGCCTGCCCATTCCTCTATTAGTACGGTGGTTGCTTGTAAATGATCCATTGTGTATTCGGGGAGTAGGTGGTGTTTTATGCTGTCTCTTATAATAATTGCTGTTCCTCCGTGTGCTGTGCCGTCGGGGTGTTGTGTATCGTATATTGCATATTTTGAGGTAAGTTTTGTTAGTGAAATGGGTTTCTGAAATAAGCATGATGTCTATTTTGTTCTCTATGAGGAATAGTTTTAACTCTTGGCTATGGTTGGCCATGCCAGTGGCATTCCATTATGCTATTATAAGGTTTTGAGGCATTATGGAAGTTTGGAGATTAGCGTTGTTAGGAGATTAAGAATGGTGTCCATTCTTGCCATTAATTGTACCATCATCTCTTCTAGCTTGCTCTGTGTCGTTTGGATTGGTGTATTCGTCTGGGGTTGTTGCTGTTGGGCCATTTGTGAGTATGTAATATTTGATCTTATCTCTTGATATTTTTTGCTACGTCTTCTAGATGAAGTCTTTCTCGTTGCTGAGGGTATTTCCTTTTGTAAATTTCTTGATACACTGCGCATCCTTTGTAATTTGCCGGGTGGTTACCGTTGCATAACGCACATTTAACAGGGGTATTTTCATCTTTATTGCAAACTTTTGTTGCGTGATTTCCGCTACATTTAACACAGCGTTCTTGTCTTCTACAGTAGGATTTGGTATGCCCGTATCTCTGGCATCTGGCGCATTGAGTTATCTCTTTTTTTGGTTTTGGTGGTTCGATGGTAACTTTAGAATATTGTAAGTACTGAATGTTGAATATTGTTTTATTGTTTGGATTTTGTTCTAATTCTACTATATTGGTAAGGGGTGTTTTCCAATCCTGTGTTTTATGTTGTGAATATTTTTTACTTTGTGGCCTTTACTTTCGATTTCCTTTTTTAGTTCTTCGACGTCCGTAGTGTGGTGAAGATTCTTTATGAATACGCGATATGTGCGTTGTTCTTTAATCTGGTATGTATGAAATTGTGCTTCATTTTCCGTTAGAAGGTCGATGATTTTTCTATAACTGTCTTGGTCTGTTGATTGAATCTTAATTTGATTGTTTGCTATGGTTTTTATATAGTATTTATCTCTGGCTACTTCGTCTATTAATATTATTAATGGGTTAATATCCTGGATATCAGGAACGAATATTGGTGGGGGTTCCGGGGTTTTTATACGTTCGCCTCTTTCTTCTTCATCTTCAGTGACGAGTTGATTGGCAACAGTGGACGAGAGGTGATATTGTTCAATATAGTTGTGAATAAAACTTAAATACACGCGCGAATACCAAACAAAAATTTGCAAAGTGTTAAAAACTGAAATCAGTATTGTGACGAGCTATGGCGGGCTCGGCAGCAAAACACTGGCGCGGGGTGCTCGGGCGCCAATCGGTCGGATAGCTGTGTCGGAGGTTGTAAGGTAGAAAAAATAAAACACAGAATATTGCTGAAAAAATAAAGTCTGGTTCTTTATTGATGCTGTTGCTGAGATACAGACCCGGCCGAGACGGCAGTGTGTACAGCGGAGCTGGTATGGTATCGGGGAAACAAGATTTGGGATTTGTCGGACAACGACGCCGGGCGTCGCGACGCTGGAAACGCGGTGATCGCGATGTACGCGACGTAGTGCCACGGTGGAGTGTTGGTGAACCACACGCAAACGTAACGGCCTTTTGCTCTATGGAATACTCCGAAATAGAGCGTCGGGACGCCAGAGAGGTCTAGGTACAACTGGTACGCGTAGACGGATGACGAATACGAAGTAACCGGAGTTACGGTGGTGTCCTGGCGGACTACACGCAAACGTAACGCCCTTTCACTCTATGGAATACTCCGAAATAGAGCGTCGGGACGCCAGTAAGGTCTAAGTACACCAGGTACACGAAGACGGACAACAGGCACGAAGCAAACGAAGCGCGAGATCTCGGAAGGAGTTCACGGCACAAACCCGCATGGGACGAAATAAGAAACTGATTTCTTACCTCGGCGATCGCTGCGCTTGTGTTCGGTTGTACGGCAGGTACGGAGATCGGTCGGCTGCTTACGGTAAACGCGGTGAATCTGAATTTGGAATATACCAGAGAAGCGGAATCGGAAGGCAGAATTCAATTGACTACTCAAATTGAAATGAATCGAACTGAATGCATAAACTGAATGATAATGTCGCGAAATCGCGGGTTTATATAGGGCTAGGGAATAGGACGGGTTTAAGGATGTTTAAAAGGGAATTAGACGGTTTGGTGACGTAGGTGTTGTGTAGGTGAGAGGTACGGTGTGATGGTGTGCGTGTGAAATGGATTGGGATGCTCAGAAATGCATTGTGGCGAATGCACTTCTTCACAGTATTTCAAAATATATCTAATAAATATAAAACTTCATCTAAAAAACGTGAATAAAACTAAAAGTGACAGTTGGTGAGTTAAAAACACGTGGAATCGTGCGCGCCGCGCTAACCGCCTTGTGCATATCTTGTCTCAAACAAGATTCAAATCAGTGTTGCCAACTATAGCACAAATTAATTTCTTGACCAGCTATACACAAACAAAAAATTTAATATGCAACTAGCAAGTGGAGGAAATAGTACCCCAAAAATTAATACCTTTACAAATGTGACTAATTCTATTATGTCACAAATACCAACTACAATGAGTCCTAATTCAATTTACTCAAGACCAGTAATGCAGCTAACAAGTGGAGGATATAACCTCACGACACACACAATCACAAGTGTTACAACTTTAGCTACGTCATCACACAATACACAACCAGTAACATGTCAGATAACACCAATAACCACATCACAAACACCCAGTCCAATTTATGGAAATATCGGAGAAAATTATTATACAACACCAATTGTACATATACGTACTACAGACCGCGATATGCATGATACACAATCAACAACTGATGAACTTAACAACTGGCAAACTGTACATATAAGGCGAGCAGGAAAAAGATACAGAGAAAACGAAACAAATGTATCTCAAGGAACATCAAAAAAATCAAATCATACAAACAAAACCGCAAGCACTGCAACAGCCACATTGCAAAGTAATAGATTCGCTGTTCTAGAGAACGAAACCAGTGATAATCAAAACAAAAGGGAACCAAAACCCCCTCCAGTTTTTTCCAAGATGTCACTAACTACAACCTAATGTTGATCAGCCTCAAAACTGTACTCGAAGATGACGAATTTATATGTAAAACCTTAGCAAACCAAGGCGTAAAAATAAATACTACTACACCTGCCGCCTACCGATCTTTAATACACATGCTAAATAATAATAAAATAGCATACCACACATATCAGCCTAGGAATGACAGAGCGTACAGAGTTGTGATAAAAAATATACACCCAACAGTATCCGTAGAAGACATAAAGGAAGCATTAGAAGATTTAGGATTCAATATCCGAAATGTCTCCAACATAAAAAGTTGGAAAACAAAAGAATCTTTACCCATGCACTTCATCGACCAAGAACGTGGCGAAGATAATAAAAAAATATATGAAGTCAAGCACATACTGGGAACTAAAATATTAGTAGAACCCCCAAAAATCAAACGAGAAATACCACAATGCATGAGATGCCAGAATTACGGACATACAAAAAGTAAAAAGTATTGTACAAAACCGTACTACTGCGTCAAATGTGCAGGAAACCACTCAACCTCAGCTTGCACTAAAAACGCACAAGAGCCACCTGTATGTATACTTTGTACAGGTCCACATCCTGCCAACTACAAGGGCTGTTCAGTATACCAGGAACTACAAAAAGCAAGAAATAAAATAAATCAAACTAAACCCCACATAAAAAGTATTTTCACTAATAATGCTCCTCAAAGAGTTCGCGAAAACATGAGCTACGCGGATATGACAAAAAACATGACAAACAACATTACAAATAATACAAGCCAAACAAACAAATCCGAGACAGATATATCTCTTGCGCAGTTTCTAACTAAATTCGAATCCATGTTTACCTAGCTTATGCAACAAAACACAACGATTATTTCTACTCACTGCCTTTATCAATAGACCAAATAGCTAATTCAATTAGGATCGTACTATGGAATGCGAACGGACTGGCGCAACATCGCCAGGAAGTGGAAATATTTCTAAACCAACATAAAATTGATATTATTCTTATAACAGAAACACATTTTACTGATAGAAACTTTTTTAAAATTCCTAAATACAAAACTTACCACACAAACCATCCAGACGGAACAGCGCATGGAGGTACTGCCATTTTAATAAACGAAAAATTTAAACATTACGAAATGGAGAAATATCATAAAGAATATTTGCAAGCAACCAGTATAAAAATCAAAGAATCAACCGGTACACTTGTTATTTCTGTAGCATACTGCCCTCCGAAGCACGTGATTAAACAACAAGATTTCGAACAATATTTCAACACGCTTGGAAACAGATTTATATCAGGTGGTGATTATAACGCTAAACATAGTTATTGGGGGTCCAGATTAATAAATCCAAAAGGTAGAGAACTATATAAGACTATTTCAACAAAAAAATATAATTGCGCCAGTACAGGAAAGTCAACCTATTGGCCCACCGACCCAAACAAAACTCCTGATTTGTTGGACTTCTTTGTCTCAAAAGGAATATCTCAAAACTACACTAAAATTGAATCGAGTTATGAATTATCATCAGATCATTCACCAATTATCATGACTGTAAGCTCCAGCATAATACAAAAACAAAGGAACCCAACATTATACAATAAATTGACAAATTGGGAATTATTAAGGAAAATCTGAATAAAAACACTTTGCAAATGCAACTCTCAACCACTGATGACATCGACGAGGCAGTTGACCAATTAACAAATCTCATTCAGAAGGCTGCGTGGAACTCTACTCCAACCATAAATAATAATACAGGAAATGCAACAAATTACCCAAAAATCTTAAGAGAAAAAATCACCGAAAAAAGAAATTTGAGGCATAAATGGCATTATACAAGACACCCAAATGATAAAAATAGGCTGAATCACTTATCTAAAGAAATAAACAAACTGGCACGAGAAATAAAAAATGAAACATTTCAAGATAAACTGAAAAGCTTGTCAGCATTTCCGGAAGATGACTATTCTTTATGGAAAATGACTAGAAAACTCAAGAGACCAATCCAATCTATTCCCCCAATTAAAAAGGAAGATGGCTCATGGGCCAGAGAAGATTCAGAAAAAGCGGAAACATTTGCGAAATATCTCTCAGGAACATTCCAGCCAAATACATCAACGTTACCAGCAGACGAAGAAAAATCATTAGAAAATAAGATTGAAGATTATCTTAAATCCCCATTACAGTTATCAATGCCAATGAAACATATAACTCCTGGTGAAATAAAAAATGAAATTAAATTTTTAAAAGACAACAAAGCACCAGGTTATGATTTAATAACTGGAAACGTTTTGAAAGAATTACCGAAGAAGACTATACTATACCTAACATATATCTACAATGCCATGTTAAGACTATCCCACTTCCTAATTCAGTGGAAACTTGCACAAATTATCCTTATACATAAAATAGGAAAATCCACTACTGAAACGTCATCCTATAGACCCATCTCTCTACTACCCCTTCTTTTCAAATTATTCGAGAAAATATTGTTAAAAAGGATCAAAACAAACATAGAAGAGGAGCAAATAATTCCGACACATCAATTCGGGTTCAGAGAGCAACATTCCACAGTGCAGCAAGTTCACCGAGTGGTAAACGAGATAGAAGAAAGTCTACAACGTAAAAAAGTATGTAGCGCAGCTTTTATAGACATTAGTCAAGCTTTCGACAGAGCATGGCACACAGGTCTACTTTACAAAATTAAATCACAATTGCCTCATCAATATTTTCTCCTATTAAAATCTTATTTAAACGAAAGATACTTCCAAGTTCGGTACGAAGACAGTACATCAAAATTATATCCAATCAAAGCTGGAGTACCTCAAGGTAGTGTATTAGGGCCATTTCTATACCAACTATTCACTGCAGACTTACCCTGCCAAGAACAAGTCACAACCGCCACATATGCAGACGACACTGCGATACTTGCATCGTTTGATGATCCAAACGAAGCAGCTGACCGGCTACAAAGAACCATGGATGAAATACAGAGATGGGCGGAAAAATGGAAAATTAAAATAAACGAGGAAAAATCAACTCACATCGTTTTTACAAACAGAAAAGTAGCATGTCCACAACTCCAGATTAACAACAAAATACTAGACACGAAAGAAGATGTTAAATATCTGGGTATGCACTTAGAGAAAAGGCTTACGTGGCAAACACACATATAAAGAAAAGACAACATCTAGAACTACAATTAAAAAAAAATGTACTGGCTACTTGGACACAAATCCCAACTATCTTTAGAAAATAAATTGCTGCTATATAAATTGATACTTGTACCAATATGGACCTATGGCATCCAGCTTTGGGGATGCGCCAAAAAATCGAATACGAATATCATACAACGATTTCAAAACAAGGCACTACGTATGATAACAAACGTACCGTGGTATATCAGTAATTACACAATTCACAAAGACTTTAAAATAAAATATGTCCACGAACAAATTCGGGATGCCGCTATTTCATACGAAAATAAATTAAACTACCATCCTAACGAATTAGCAGTGACGAAAGTGACATTAGAAGACTGAATAGAAATAAACCATTAGACTTAAAGTTTATATAAACATTAATAACGAATATGTAAATTAACAATTAATAATAATAAGAGGAAACTCCGATGGGGGCTTACCTCTCACATGTGTAAATATTGTATCAAATTTGCTTGTTGGCCAACTACAGGCCAGTTGTAAATAAAATTCAATAAAAAAAAAAAATCTTCAGTGACATTACTGAGTGTTTGGAATCGATTCTGTATTGGTATTTGTTGAGTTTCTTGATTCGGATTTAGAAGTTTTGGTTTTACTCTTCTTATTTTGTTTATATCGGTGTCATCTCTTTTCTTTTTTCTTGTGTTGGAAACACTTTGCCATTGGCTTGCTGGTGTAGCTTGAGACGATCTCATTTCTGTTTCAAGCACGTAGGCCGAAGGCCTTTGTGCTGTAACACTTCACACTTTGATTATTGTTTTTTTTAATTAATTAAATCTTAATTTAATTAATTTGTAGTAACTAATGGATTGTTTGATTGTTATTATCTAATTGCTTTGGAGCTCTGTGGTAATACGTCCGTTCACTACGAGTGTCGGGAGTCGACTGTACTATACGTGTCATATATTATTATTTGAGGGTTTATAAAGTTATTATTACTTGGAATATGTTAATATGGTTTTATACTTTTACATGGATTTATCGTATTTAGTACATCGCTGCTCTATGACGTATAAAGAGGTAATTATTTGATTTCCGCAGCCGCCAGTTTCTATTTAAATTTCATGATATTAAGCACAATGCTATTTACCTATTTCGCAAATTTCGCTTCTGTATAAACCTTCATGATTTGATTGAAATATAGTTTTTTTTATTTTCATATTTCAGTCTAACATAATAAAATCTTTATTATCAGAAATTCCTTTAAATTGCAACAGTATTGAATTAAAAAGGGAGGTATGTTGCTACACACTATTCCCGAATTTATAATAATGTAATATTGTTAATTAATTAGGTGTCACTTTTCCTAATGCAAATTTTACACAACGACGTGAAACTTACAGCATATGGATTCTTTAATATCGACAATTCACTTCTGTTTTATGTAAGTGTATATATAAATTGAAGAAATTTTATTTTCAGATTACGAGCGGAGTATTACTTATTTAGTCATTCTTATTCAGTTTCAAATTAGTGAAATTAAATAACAATTCGTATTATTTGCATACAAATATTAACAAGATACAGGGTGTAAGAGCAAAATCAATTCTTGTCGTTGTTTTCTTTATTATTAATGGGGAAAAAAAATAGCACTGTAGCATGAGATCAAGGAGAATATTTTTTAATACAAATATTTGATTTAACTAAGAACTGCCACATGTACTAACAATATATTAAAAGTTTTTATTTAAACAAAAAGAAATACTACTAATAACAAATAATTAATAATTATTATAATAAAGAGTAAAAATTAATTAACACTATATTTAAAAATAACGAATACAAAAACGTATACACTAACACTAATCACTACCATAAACAAAAACTATTATTTATATAAACTAGCCGAGCGATATTTATTTATGACGATATATTTATGTTCAGACCGAGCGATATATTTATGTTCATCTGTTCTTCATAGTAGCTTCGGAATCAACTGACTGGCTTCCGATGTTTCGCTCTTTTATATCCCGCTTTTCTTGTTTCTAGAAGCTTCGGGAGTCTTCTCTATTATATATATATATATATATATATATATATATATATATATATATATATATACAGAGTGACCCAGATTTAAACGGCCTAACTTAATCCATAGATTAAACACTTAAAAATAAGGGGACAAGTTCATTTGAGCAAATGTCCGTAAATGCTTTATTCCAGAGATATTCTTGTTTTTCTTATTGAGTAGCGCTACTTTAAAAAATTAACATCATAATGAAATATCTAATATTATCGTATTGAGATGTCACATATTAAATTAAAAATAATTTGTTTATTACCTAATTTCAATACAAAATTTAGTTTGCTTACACTGATGTCTGGGAAAAAATGAGAAACTATCAATGAATTTAAAGAAATTTATTGTTTAAAATAATAAAGTAATAATATAACTTCATAAACTATTTTTTTTTTTAATAATATTTGTTCAAAATGTTCACCTGCAGCATGTAAACAAGCTCTACAATGATCTGCCACTGCATTGGTTGCTGCGTGACATTGCTCGGGAGATATGGTTTCGCAAAGTTGAATAATTTTCCTACGTAGTGAGTCTAAATTATTTATCGGTTCTTCATAGACTTTTCCTTTTATGGCACCTTACAAAAATTTCATATATTCATTGATAGTTTCTCATTTTTTCCTTGACATCAGTGCAAACAAACTAAATTTTGTATTAAAATTAGGTAATAACCAATGTATTATTAATTTAATTTAATTATTCTGTCTCACATCATAAGATAATAGTGGATATTTCGTTATGAAGTAGATTTTTTAAAGTAGTGCTACTCAATAAGAAAAATATGAATATCTCTGGAAGAAAGCATTTACGGACATTTGCTCAAATGAACTTGTCCCCCTATTTTTAGGTGTATAATCTTAATTTTAAGTTAGGCCGTTTAAATCTGGGACACCCTGTATATATATATATATATATATATATATATATATATATATATATATATATATATATATATATATATATATATATATATATATAAATTTAGTTCTAATTTTATATTTCAAATAAATTTCTAAATATACCGCGGCACACAAGTTCCGTTTTATCACTCATATGGCTTATTTTTCTCGGGCCTACAGGCTTCGGCAAATAAATTACATATTCGTGATAAAAAGTAAAACTTCAAGCTTTTGATATAGAAATAACTACTATTACATTTAAGAAATGTAGAATAATATTGCTTATAATTTATATTGAAAACTTTTTTCTACATTTTGTACTGTAAATGATTTTTAGGTGGAATGTTAATTGTCGCATTTCAAACTTCTTTTGAAGATAATTCTATTTACTTCGTACAAGAAGAATTAATATCTCAGTAAAAGGGTCGAAATATAACGAAACATGCAGCTCTTACCTCTCTTTCTCTCTGTTTGTCTGCAGTAAAGTCTTCGGGGTAATATATCTCGTCTTCTCTTTCTCATAGTCCGTCGCTTCCTTAATCGGTGGTCAACCAGTATTTCTTGTACTTTTTTCATTAGCACGTATCTTTCGATTAGTGACGGGGTTCTATTATTTACCAGAAGATATTTGGGGGTTTCATCTGTTTTTTATATTTATATCATTTATTACCTTGATTTTTAATTTATTTTCATGTTTTCTTATTGAAAAATAATTTTATAATGTAACAATAAATCACTGTGTAGGTAAGGATTGAAATAAATTTAAACTGTTTAAACAATATTTTTTTTGTTAAAATCTATTTTAGCAAGTAGAGACATATCTTCTAACAACAACTGGAAGTATTTACGACTAATTTAATAGATTCTCAGCCACTTAGAGTTTTACAAGTAACTACATGTTTACGTGACCATATGGTGACGCTAGGCGTTAATGGGTTAATTGAAATTCTGATTTGGATTTTTCTGCTCTTCATATCTGCCTTTTTTGAAAAATTTGGATTATTCTGCTCTTCTAGACCTTCCTTCACTTCAATACTTCGCTTCATTTATTACATTCAATTTTATTCGCGACTAAAATTACCACCGCAGCGCTAGCGTGCTTTTCAACGTGGCCGCTCAAAAAGATACTCTTCAAATGACAGCTGTAAGTGTTTATGATAAATCATCAGTTTTTTAAGTCAAATTAATAGTAATATAATTTGTTATTTAAAGTGATTTATGGTCTATTATTTAATTATAAGTATTTAACAACATGACAACATTTTTATTTGCAGATAAAGATGAATATGTTCGAAGGGAAAGATGATAGATTAATATCGACAGAATTATTTTCCTACTTCCTCAAGGAATTTTTTAGAAGGAGAAGTTATAAATAGTGGTTTGGTGGTTTTATGCGGTATTACAAATGCAACTGAGGTAAAATGTCATATTTTTGCACTAGTTTTACAAACTAGTGCTCTAATGTCTGATCCTCATGAGATAACTGGTATAATAACATTGGCGATTCTGGTAAACTGTGGAATAATTTGAAAAGACTAGGTGTTAATAAAGTAAAACAAAATACAATGGATGATTCCTTATGTAAACCTCAAGAATACGGACAGCATTTGATAGATAAACTCGATATTGTAAATGTAAATCCAAATACCGTTAATCATTATTATAGTAACAATTTTAATGGGGTAACTGGAGAACAGTTTTGCTTTAAATGTGTAGACAGTGCAATGGTAGAAAAAATTATAAAAAGTCTTAAATCTGATGCGATTGGTGTCGATGGAATTTCAAGAAAAATGTTACTAATTGTTCTCCCAGTTATATTAGATTATATTACACACATCGTAAACACTTGTTTATTGGATGGAGTAGTTCCTGATTTGTGGAAATCCGCAATTGTAAAGCCAATTGCTAAGCAAATAAACTCCTCTACATTTGATGACTTACGCCCTATAAGCATTCTGCCTACTCTATCTAAGGTTATGGAGAGAGTATGCTTTGATCAAATCATGTCTTTCGCTGTGGAAAATGATATCTTACCGTCTTCGCAGTCCGGGTTTAGAGCAGGGTTTAGTACCAACACTTGTCTTCTAAATGTAGTAGATGAAATAATAAAAAACTTCGATAATTCGAATATATCGCTGCTAATTCAAATAGACTTCTCCAAAGCGTTTGACATGGTTGATCATGGACTACTTCTGGCGAAACTAAATTACTATCATTTCTCAACTAATGCAATTAAATGGTGCAAAAATTATTTCGAAAATAGAGAATTTTTTGTTAGTATGTCACAAAATTCTCAAATAATTAATTCAACTCCTTTTTCATTAAAATGTGGCGTACCGCAAGGATCGATTTTGGGCCACTATTTTTCTTAATTTACGGATCTACCAAAAAATCTATTGTATTGTGACGCACACTCTTATGCTGATGATACACAAATTTTAGCATCAATGACTTCCACAGACTTAACAAAAAATTTTCAGCTAATTAATTCAGACCTGGAAAAACTTGCAACCTGGGTGAGAAATAATGGTCTCAAAATCAATGCCTCTAAATCATCATTGTTAGTTTTTGGTTCACAGAGTATTCCTCCCATAATTTTGGATGGAGTTACATTAGAGCGTAGTCAGGTATGCAAGAGTTTAGGAATGTACATTGATGAGGGATTGAATTTTCGTGTTCATCTACAGAGAAAATTAAAAGCAACAATGATTAAACTACGCCATCTTTATCAGTTTCGTAATATTCTTTCGTCGCAAGTTAAATTGCGTTTAGTAAATTCACTGGTGCTCTCGATATTTGATTATTGTGCTAGTGTGTACATTCCTAATCTGACACAATATGACAAACGTAGAATAACAACGTTTCAAAATTCCTGCTTAAGATATGTTTACGGTGTGTGTAAATATGATCATATATCTGAATATAGATCTCTTGCAAACATGGAGGATATAAGCACTCGAGCAAAAAAGTTTCTGTTAAATCTAACACATAAAATTAAAATTACTGGTACTCCAACATATCTCCATAATAAATTAACATTTAAAAACTATAATTATGGTTTGTGGGCTAAGGACTTGTACTCTGTATCTACTTTCAATAAATCAAAATTCAAATGCTCGTTTACTTACTTAGCACCTACTCTATACAATAACTTATCGAATGAAGCAAAGTCTCTATTGTTAAGTCCATTCAAAAAGTATATAAAACAATTGTCAAATTTATAAATATTTCAGTATTATCATGCTATTGCAGTATTTTGTAAACTCCTGAAAGTTCTACTATTAATTTGTACTTAAAGTCGTTTGTAATTTATTGTGGTATTTATGTAAATATATTTTTGTAATCGTGTATGTATTGGTTGGGTGGAAGAACAGCCTTTGGCTGAACCCCGCCATTGACTGGTGTCAATAAAGGTTATTATTATTATATTAGAATATGAAAATAAAATAAAAATTTTGTCTTCTTTATGTTCATGTAAAGCTGGAAAGGTGGAAAATGTAAACACATTGCTGCTGTACTTATTTATTTCACAAGGTGTTTTTAGTTTAACTTTTGTTTTATACAGAAGGAAATGAGTGCCTTTTTATTTATTTTTTTTTCTAATCATATTGCTTTTCTAGGTTTTGTTTTTGTTGGCTGTTCTTTTGTTTCAGGAATAAAATAAATGATATAGAAATAATATCACAGACAGATATAAATGGGCATATAAATGGGCACTTTTAAACCAATACCATGGTTGGAAACAAAATGTTTTAAAAACAAAATAAAAGAAGAATATACACGTGAACTATCTGATGTACAAGGACAAAACCTTTTAGAAATTTTTATAAAATATAATCCCAGTTTTGCGTTGAATATCCATAAGTCAGTATAGATCTTTATTATAATTATTGTGTACCAAACTTATTTATTTATAGGTGTAGAAAACGAAAAATTATTACTGAACCTTCTATCAATGATGAACAAATAATAAAGTATAATGAAGTACATCATTTATTAGAAAATATTAGTAAAGTTTCATTTAACATAAAAGAATGTAGATTTATGTTTAAAACAAACTTTAAAAAATGAAATTGCATGGATGAAAGAGCGACAGTTTAGAGTGACTGGTTCTAGATGCTACGAATTATTCACGTTTTCAAAGAGTGATTGGGAGATGAAAGCAAAAAAAAAATATTTCTGCCCTAAAATAGTACGAACGAAAAATATGACGTATGGGAAAAATACAGAAAGGGAAGCTAGAGATGTATATAAAACAAATTTAAAATACAATGTAATTGAAATTGGTTTACTTGTATGTGAATTAAATCCCTGGCTTGCTTTTTCACCAGATAGTGTAGTTTTGGATATAGATAATAAACCGTGGAAGCTATTAGAAATAAAATGTCCCGTTGCAGGTAATTAACTAATGCTCGGTATTATAAAGAAATTTAAACTCCAGTTAAATTTACATCAAGTTATCCAAATGAAAATCAAATTTTTGACCGCAATGTTAAGAAAGTCATAAAATAATTTCAAATGATGTGCACTTGTTAAAAACAAATAAATTTACTTTTAAAGTAAATTTAAGTGACAGTTAAATTCTTAATAATGCAGGACATAAGAATTTTATTATTTTCCTTTTAAGGTTTTAGGTCAATAAAAGTCTCCTTTAGAATGTTTTCCAGATTTAAAATATTTAAAAATAATAATTAACCGACTATCTTTAAACACCAAACACCGGTACTATGGCCAGGTTCAGTTAGGAATGTGTTTGTTGAACGTCCAGTGTTGTGATTTTGTAATTTATTCATCCAAAACGAAATCATTTTTGAACATTTTAGTAGATATTGATGAAGATTTTTTGAAAGAAATATTATGGACATTAAAATCAAATTATTTTACTCATATGCTTCATCAAATTTGTGAAAATAAAAAGGATTTATATATTTTTTTTATTATAAATATAACTTCTAATATAAAAATAAAAATACTTAAAAATATAATTACATTATTTTTATTCCAAAAATTTATCATCACTTAAAACAGGAGTACATAAATTAGTAACTGCACAGCATATTGTAAAAATTTTGTCTATATGTGGTAATAAATTCCAAGATATAGGTGTAGTTAGTATTTTAAACAATTTTACACGCTGAAAAACACTTTCGATGTGTACTCTTGCACGAGCAATTTTGCATGTCATTTCAACTTTTTTGGACATTTGAACATTTTCTTTTGCAAATGGTGGCCGAACTAATTTAATGCCGTAAATAGCAGTCATTTCGTCTATCCTAAAACCTTTGTCTACCATTATAGCATCTTCATTTGGTTCCATTTTTTCAATCAATTTTGATTGTTCAAACATACATTTATCTGTAGTTCTTCCTCCGTAACCTTTGCAAATATTATTAGCCCTGTAGGACTTACTCCGCATAAAAATTTAATAGTATTGTGCGACTTGTAATGGGAATAAGATTTAAGTCGGCAACATAAACATTTGGGTTTTTGTATAAAAATTTCTGTGCAATCCAATACTACTCTAACGTCTTGAAAATCCTCAAAACATTTTGGCATATTATTAATACATTCTTCTTTAGATGGCCAATTTATACAAACTTTCATTGTTTTATACAATTTATTTAATGTATCAATAAATATATTTTTGCAAGATGTTACTGTTAATGATCTAATTAAAATTGATAATACTACATAATTTAAGTTCTGTTTCAATTTCATAAATGTTAAAATTATTCTTTCTTTACTATTTAATTTTCTGACAGGCAAAGAAGGAAAAGTACTTTCAAGTAACTCTGCAATAGATTCTAACATATTATAATTTGATATTCCTGTTAAAGTATTTAGTTTTGCATCGGAACCTATTAAACTAACAAAAGACTCAAATATATCACCGCTTTTCACTTGCACACCAATATTAACTGAATTATTGTAATTTATCAGTTCTAATAATGCATGTACAGCCATTAATTCTTTATGATGGTTCATCTACATTTGACGTAGGCTTGCTTCTTCTATACTTTGAAAGAGGTAACGGTGGTTCTGGTTTTTGTTCTGGCTTGGTACGGCATGTAATTTAAACATTTTTTTCTTTGTTGGCACATCTAAAATAATACAATACTTAAAAAGTTACTCATATAAAATAATATATAAATACCGTACCTGGCAAAATATAAACTTCCTTCTTGAAATGCAAACTACAAATTTTCATATATTTGCTTACATTTTTACCGGTTCGTATCTTCAATATCCAAGCTTTACGTTTATCGATGAATTCCGTTTGACCTTGTTATAATTTACTAAACGCAATAAATCAAGGAATAAGTTTCAATATAAATCTATTTTATTAATACGAACTGTCAAGTCAAAAACAAAACAATAATTATTCAAATTTCAAAATTAACATCATAGTATGTAAAATATATAAAATATTAGAAGGCTGAGGCAGTGATCATAACATTTCCTCCACGCAAATTTTAATCACAGGGTGAAAATCGTACTGTCTTCTTTCCGTCTCTTGTTGAACGTCGTGGCTGATCTGTTTGCCTATGAGTATTTGAGTTTTTCACACGAATATTTGAAGAACAAGGTAGCTGACGCATAGGAATTTCTGGAGTAGGAATTAAATTTAAATGAGGTGCAGCTTTGTTGACACATTCTAAAATTTCATTATTCAAAAGGAAATCGTCACATTCTTGATTTTTGTACAGCTTGGATGCGATCCTTATTTGATTTTGGTGTCGACATACAACACGATTATCCACCAATTTTATTTCATACATCATTCTTCCTAAATTTCTAATTACTTTACCAGATAACCAAGGTTCTTCATAAGTACCATAATTTTTAACGTAAACAATATTATTTATCTTGAATTTAGGCGTAAAATGATCTGAATGATGATTTGAATCGTTTGAAGAAGGAATTAAAAGAGATAGATGAGTTCTAAGTTGTCGTCCATGTAGTAATTCAGCGGGAGATTTCCCATTTGGAAGTGGAGTGGATCGATATGCGAACAATAATTCAAGTTTAGCTCGTTCAATATTTTCTCCTCCCCAACAAAGTTTGTTCAATGCTGACTTAAATGTGCGAACAAATCTCTCAGCTTCGCCATTTGATGCAGGATGAAAAGGAGCCGTCAAGAAATGTTCTATGCCATGAGATATACAAAATTGTTGAAATCTTTCAGCAGTAAATTGTGTACCATTGTCAGATACAATATTTTCAGGTAATCCTTCGATTGCGAAAATAGAACTCAGTAATCGAATAGTAGAATCAGTGCTTATTGAATTTGTCGAGCAAATATAAGGAAATTTTGAATAAGATCGACCACAATAAGCCAATATGAAGATTTGAAAGGACCAGCATAGTCAATATGAATACGCTCCCACGGACGTTTTGGAGTAGGCCACGACTGATATTTTCTAGGAGGACTAGATTGATAATTGCGACATGCTTAACAATTTTTTGTTAAATTTTCAATATCAGAATTGATATTTGGCCACTAACAATATTTTCTTGCAAGTTGTTTCATACGAACGATTCTAAAATAACCGCGATGAAGAAGTAGAAGAATTTTTGACTGTAAAGTAGAAGGAATTAAAATTCTATTTACATCAGTTTGCCATATTAATACACCAGCATTAATAGTTATATTTAAGCGTTTTTCAAAATATGGTTTGTATTGATCATTTTTGTGTGACAAAGCTTCAGGCCAACCATATTGAACAAATTGTTTTATACGTTTAAAAATCGAATCTTTATTCGTTTCAAATTCAATTTTACAAGCATCTACACGAAATTCTTCTAAAATTTCTTTTGTATCAGAATTTAAAAGAAAACAAGAGCAATCTTCTGATGAATCAAATTTAGTGTCTGGGCCAACTGGAAGTCTTGATAATGCATCTGCATTAGAATGTTGTTCAGTTGCCCTATACTGAATCGTATAATTGTAGGACATAAGAAAAATTGCCCAACGTTGAAGCCGTTGTAATAACATAACAGGAAGTTTCCTATTTGGAGAGAAAATTGCTAATAATGGTTTGTGATCAGTAATGAGTTTGAAAGGACGTGATAATCCATACAAATATTGATGAAATTTCCTAACGCCAAAAATGATCGATAGAGCTTCCTTTTCTATTTGGCTATAGTTTCGTTGAGTATCCGTCATAGTTTTTGATGCGAGAGCTATAGGTTTCTCAGTACCATCCGGATAGCGATGAGACAAGACTGCACCAAGTCCATATGAAGAAGCATCAGTAGCTAAAATTATCTGCAAATTTGGATCATAATGCACTAGTTTAGTTGCATCCACAATAAAAGTTTTGAGCTTTTGAAATGCTTGTTCATGATTATCTTCCCATTTAAAAGAAACATATTTCCTTCGTAGTAAATTCAAAGGAGATGCTATTTCACTAAAGTTCGGAATAAATTTTCCTTAATAATTAATTTTTCCTAAAACTGATTGTAGCTGTAATAAATTTTTAGGCCGTGGTAAATTTTTTACCGCATTTATGCCAGAGTCTGACGTACGAATTCCACTTGTTGAAATTATGTTATCTAAGTATTCCACTTCAGGCTTAAATAATCACATTTTAGTTTATTGCAGCGTAGACCATGTTGATTTAAGCGTTCAAATAATTGTTGAAGAGTTTTAAAATGTTCTTGATCATTTCGACCAGTTACAATTATATCATCTAAATAATTTGCACAGTAATCAAGGCCAGTGATTAGTTGTTCCATGAAACGCTGAAAAATTGCAGGTGCGCTTGCAATTCCAAATGGAAGTCTTTGATACTGAAAAAGACCATGTTGAGTTGTGATTACAGCTAATTTCTTTGACTCTTCATCTATTTCAATTTGAAGATATGCATCCGATAAATCAATTTTACTGAATCGTTGTCCATTCTATAATTTAATTAAAAGTTCTTCTGGACGTGGTAAAGGATATTGTTCAATGTCCAAATGAGGATTTACAGTTACTTTAAAATCCCCACAAATCCTAACAGAACCATTTGGTTTAGATACAACGACGATAGGAGCTGCCCAATTCGCTATTTGTAAAGGCTTGATTATGCCTTGCTGAACTAGTCGATCTATTTCAGCTTTAACAGCTTCTTTTTGAGAAAAAGGAATAGGACGCGGTCGACGCGGTTTGTGACAAATAGGAATAGCATCATGACGCAAATAAAAATGAGCTTTGAAAGTTGTACACGTACCCAAGCCAGGCGCAAAAACATTAGGAAATTGACTGCAAATTTCATCAACTTCATCATTCAACTTGGTCATTTCAGGAGTTTGAAATGTTTGAATCATGTGAACTATTTCATCAGAAATATCAGCAGGATCTGTAAGTTTGTAACCAAAAGCATTTATCCACGAATTTCTAAACAAATTCTCACCCACACGAGTATCAGTGATATAAAGTCGCAAAATTCGTACTTTTATTCCTACTTTGACATCAACGGTAGTCCAACCTTTAAGAGGAACATTAACGTTGCCATAACTTTTAAGTTGAAGTGAAGCGGGTTTCAAATAAGGTTTGCCTAAAATTTCGTAAGCATTTAGTCCTATTATAGATACAGAAGCACCTGTGTCTACTTGAAATTTCAATTTTTGATTGTTGATCAGTGGAGTAATAAAAAGTTTGTTTGAGCTACTTTCAGATTCAATAAGGTTAATAGTACTTTTAGTTTGATCATTTCTAGTTTGACTTATATTCCGTTGTGACTTTATTTCATTAAACTTATTATTTTTAGAAGAATTATATTTAGAATTGCAAACTGAAGCAATGTGACCAATTTTACCACATAAATCACATTTTGATTTAAAATGAAAACATTGGTTTCTACGATGATTGATATTACAACCAGGGCAAGAACGAAAACGATTAGGATCTTTATTAATTTGTAAAGATGAAATATTCTTCTTAAATGATCGTTTATGATTGTTATATTTGGGCTTCATGACATGGACATTCATATTTAAGTTAGCACCAGAAAGTGTCTGATTAGCTGAAAGAGTTGATTCATATAGAGATGCTATCTGACTTATCTTTTCTAAAGTAGGATTGTCTTCAACCAAAGCTGCTTTTCCAACTTGTTCAAATGGAGTATGCTGCCAAACCATGTCCCTGATGTGTTCGTCTACCAAAGATCTTTTACAAGATTCATTGGAACAACAAAATCTACAGTCATTAGCTAGACCACGTAGTTCTGCAATCCATTCTGCATGTGATTGGTCAGATTTTTTACGGGACTGCCAAAATTTATGACGAGCTACAATTAAAGATACTGGCTTCTTGAAATGTTCCGTTAATTTAATTGTAATTTGCTCAAAGGATAATGAGTTCAAATTATCAGTCCCAAAGAGCTTTCGAAGTAGTTCATAAATAAAAGTGCCAACCCAAGAAAGAAAGTATGATTTCCTTGCTGAATCATCTGACAATCGATGTGCTTCAAAATGGTGAATAAGACGTTTTAAATAATATTCCCATTGATCAGTTTTTTTGTATAAATTCTGGAAAAGAAGGCACATTAGAAGGTGCTGTGGCAGAGATAGCAAGACCAGCAGTAGTAGAAGAAATATTTGATTTTTCCGTCAATAAAACTTCAAATAATTTTTGCATCTGTAATTGCTGTTGTTGGAATTGCTCCATTTGCTGTTGTTGTTGTTGTAACATGTGTTGTTATAACTGCTGTTGCTGTTCCCCAAAATATTTAAGTATTTCTTGAGTTTCAGACATTTTTGTTGGAGAACTAGTATCCTTTCCATCAGTTCCAACCATTGAAATTAGTAGATTCGTTACACCTCGTCACCAATTTGTTATAATTTAATAAACGCAATAAATCAAGAAATAAGTTTCAATATAAATCTATTTTATTAATATGAACTGTCAAGTCAAAAACAAAACAATAATTATTCAAATTTCAAAATTAACATCATAGTATGTAAAATATATAAAATATTAGAAGGCTGAGGCAGTGATCATAACAGACCTAATTTATTCCGAATTGTAACTTTCTTTTCTCCTGCTCTTGGAAATAAGTGAAAACTTTATTTTTTTAGAAGAACAACCGTAAACGCAACAATTTGTGTGTGCTTTTCTACACTTTCTCGGAGAATTCATTATTGGTTACAGGTTAGGTTCCTTCCTCCTAACATAATATTGGTAAAATAAGAAGTTTTAAATAATAGCACATATAATAATATGAAAAATAATATATTATAAACAAAAATCAGTTTAATAACTTACCAACAAAATACTACAGAATAATACTTTCATTCAGCAAATCTTTGTATCTACTACACTAACACACAATTGTGTACTTCTTTGAGGAGTTGCGATTTTCCTCGCTAGGTGGCTACAAGTTAATTTTAGTCGCAAATACTTTTGTTATTCACTTTTATTGTTTTATTGTTATTTATTTATTAATTATTTTTCTGTGTGTATAGTTTTTGGGCCTTTTGTGACAAGAATGGAATCTACTACTGAACATCTGCCTGGTGATTTAGATTCAAGTTCATTGCTTCAAAACGCTGCTTTTTCCATTAAACTACCAGCATTTTGGAATCATAGACCTTCTGTTTTGTTTATATGTATAGAGGCTCAGTTTCATTTGGCAGATATTACAAGTGATGTTACTAAATTTATTTATGTTTTGTCGGCTCCTTCACAAGAAAGTATATTAACTATTACTGATATTTTACGTACACCACCATTAGATCACAAATATTTATTTCTTTAAAACACTTTAATATCTCGAAATTCATTCAGTGAAGAACGTAGTTTGGAAGAAATTTTGTGAAATACTGGTTTTGAATTTGAAAGACCTTCCAGATGTTTAGTGGTAGATTCCGTTCTTGGAGGAGGACCTCCTGTGCCACCTAGGATTTAATATTTTATGTTTAGTATTTTATTGTTATATTGTTTTTGTTGATATGACTATCGTTGTTAATTATTATTATTCAACAGTTGTCTTGAAAAGAAAAGTATATTGTGTTATTAGGAGTAAATGTGATACTTTGGGTGCAGAGCACGTAAGTTTGAACGACGAGCGAAGCGAGTCGTACAATTACATTTCTAGTTGCCACAGAATATGTTATTTTGTTATTTTTGTTTATTTGTTTTATTCTTAACTGTCAAATTATTGAATTACAACCTTACTATTTTGCATGATATTTTACTTTGTCCGCCGCCGGAGTAAATGTGTTGCCAAGGAAACACTTTTACACCGGTGGCGACAATATTGAACTTCTGCTTGTTGAATAAAAATACGTAACAACGTACTTTTATGACGTTTGAAGAAAAAATATTTTTCTGACAATAAAATTTTGTTCCATTTATTTTTATGTTTTCTTATTAAAAAATAATTTTATAATGTAACAACAAATAACTGTGTTACTGACTTTACAAGACATTTAAATTGAAATTTATATCTTTTGAAATCGTCTTCAGAGCAAAGGAACGTAACTGAAGAGTGGAAGACGATTCCAGCTGAAGCCTTCCAGCACTGCTTCGAAGACGGGAACTACAGTATTGTGCGAATTAATGTGAACACAGTCAGATTTTTTAAAATATCGTTTATTTCAATGGAAATTTTATTTAAGTGTTATTACAAAGTTTTTTTTAATGTTATTTAATAGGAAATATGGCCTCCTTTGGCTTTAATGACATCCTGAACTCGTCCTGGCATGGAATCAATTAAATTTTTGCAGATTTCCTGTATCTTTTCATCACGAAACCACACTTGAATTACAGCTTCGATCATTTTTGATTTCGTTGTACAGTCTATCATTTTTACTCTGGCCTTGCATATAGCCCACAGGTTTTCAATAGGATTAAGGTCTGGCGAATTTCCTGGCCAGTCCAGAAGAGAAACTTTTTGTCCTTAAAATATTTCACCATCATCTTGGAGATGTGACACGGAGCTGAATCTTGCTGAAATATTGGTCCACCGACTGCTTGAACATTTTCCAGTTGTGAGACCAAACATTTTTCCAACATAGCTTTGTACTTCTCACTATTCATCATACCTTCAATTGGTATAAGCTTTCCGGTTCCTGTATATGAGAAGCAACCCCAGAACATCTTTTTCACCGGATATTTCACTGTCTGGTCAATGTGAGCTGCAGTTAGCCTTTCTGCCGCACTCTTTCGTACGAACTTTGAGCGGTGCCCTTGCACTATAAAATGTGTTTCTTCGGAGAATAAAACTTTCCTCCAGTCTTCTTTAGTCCAATGAGCATACTTTTTGGTCCAAGCCAATCTTTTTTTCATCATAAGAGTCGTGAGGAGTTGTTTTTTCTGCGGTCTTATGGCTTTTCTTCCACCTTCTAAAAGTCGTCTGCGAACTGTGGAGTCATGAATTTTCACACCAGCCTTTTCTAAATCTTGCTGAAGATCATAGCTCGTTTTCCTGGGGTTCAATTTACTATTTCGTAAAAGAAAAGATTCATCCCGAGAAGTTGTTTTTCTTTTTCTTCCACAATTTCCTTTTCTTTTTACTTCAACTGATCCAGTCTCCATTTTCTGCTTTATTATTTTATTTACGGCTCCCAGACTCACGGAACACGTTTGAGTGAATGTCTCTCTGCGTCATCGATGTATGTTCATTAAGTGTGATAAACTTTTCCCTTTTTCTTGGTGTAATATCCATGGCTACAAATATCCACGAAAAACTAACAAATTGTTATATTTCTTCTCAAAACCACAAAAATACATAAAAATGAATGAAAATAATTCGTAGTATAACTGAAACAGGAGCTGATAAATGCTGAATTAGAGGTTATGTGATATGCGGGGAAATAAGTATCAGAATATACACAGCAGTGATGCAATCATAAGAAATATGAAAAATTTGCTCTGTTCACATTAATTCGCACAATACTGTACTTTAAAAGTTATAAATACTGATACATAAAAATTAATCTAAATTATTGCAAATTACTTTTCTGTTACACACACATTTACTATTTTTAAAACGGTCAGTTTAATACTGGATTTTTGCTCAGCTCTAAAATGTTTTCATAGTCAGTTGAGCCGTCACTTGTGGCCAGCAAGTATAACAATATTGATCAGCAAATGATGTCATATTCGGCAGCTCTAAAGTTATTTCTATAGTTAATTAGTTATTTTGCAACAATATAACTCACAAAGAGGCAAATCGTAACTCAAATTTTGGTAAGCTGTAATAGTTATTTACATTACAAGCAAGGTAAACAGTTTTTACTGCTGCTGAATGTAGAAAATAACCGACGATCCGATCAGGCGAGAATGTCATCTGCTTGATCAGTAAAAACTAGTTACTTTGGGTGTATTGTACAGCATTTTACTTGTTACTCATTTGTAAATCAAAATAAAAATTATAACCAAATCCTGTTGTAGCACACAACTGTTCTGTAAAAAAAAAATTGAAATGATTTCGCAAAAGTCATGTAAACATTACTGCAGCAACGTGCATTGTTTACCTTGATTACTAACTTGCAAATTTTTTACAATGCAGCAATCAATTAGTAACTTGTAAAGGTTCATTTTTGAAGGCAATAGAGGGCTTGGGCCAACGGTGTTTACAAGTGAGTAACAAGTAAAATTTATTTTATTCTAATAATAAACTCTAGTTCTACAGCAACAAATGGTAAACCTGTCAATTATCTACTTTGCCGTCGATTTTGTGAAAACATTCCTACTAACATGACTAATATGGGGAAAAAATTAAAAGTACGGTGGGACGTGGATGATCTTGAAAATGGGAAAACTAACCCATATGAATTTCTTCATCAGCCAACATTTTACAGCATATATCTTGGAGCCCATTGCATCTGTAAGATTAGGTTAGTTCGACCAACGCGACCCTTGGCGCTCATCCTTTATTCTAACAACCCTATTTTTTCGGATCCCAGTGTCGCTGCGCTAGCAACGAGGTTTCTCATACGTACAACTCATTAATTCACAGATGCACTTCAAAGGAATAGAATATATTCCATTTTAATTTGTCAGCTGCCCATGATTTTAATATGCACACGCATAAAAATTATAGATTTATGTCTATGTATAATTTTTTTGCCGATCAATTCTATAATCTTGCTGACAAGTAATAATTTTGTTTCATTACTATTTAATTTTTAATATGCACAAATATTAAGCTGATCGAAATATATTTACTTGCTGATGCACTGTTTGCTAATCACATATTGAGCCTGATAGTTTTGCTCTGCCAACAAAAACATCGTATGAAAAAATATTTTTTTGCTAACCCAATATTTAATCGGGGAATCAATAAATTACTTCTATTGATATAATATATACATTTCAACAAGCGAATATTCATAATATAAAAATTGTGCACTTCATTTTTATTACATTCTAAATGTAATAACAGAATTAACAATTAATAAACAGTATGACAACTTAAAATGCTGCTTATATTCAAAGAGTCAATGATAATTTAATTAAAAGCATTAAGAATTTGTTTGTATTGACGTTAATATAGCCTAGAAGTAGTATTGTCAATTAGGTGTAAGCTGATAAACTTATAAAAAAATCCATTCTTGAAATTAAATAATTCTACATTTATAAATTAAAATTAATATTGTGTAAAACTATAAAAACTAAATATAAAATAAATATAAGTAAATAAATGTAAAACTATGGAAGACTTGTTCTTGTCACTTAAACCAATGTATTATTTCAATAAATTATTTGGTATGATGCCATATCACCAAACAGAGGACAAAACATTTAAAACTAACAAATTTGGAATAATACATGGAAGTATATTACTTTCACTTCTACTTATTTCATTAATTTCTCTGATGATTTTTTATTTTCCAACACAAAAACAAGAATCAGATATTTATAAAGCAACAGACTTCGACAAACTGATCTTAATGGTGTATTTACTACTCAGCGTAATATATTACTTTACGCTTCTAATTTCTCACATATTTTACAATAAAAGACATATTATACTGTTGGACAACATTAATAAATTTGATAAAAAGTTATTGTCTTTAAGAATATTTGTTAATCATAAACGAATATTTCAAAGATCCTTGACAAGAATAATTATTGAAATATTGTTTTTTCTATGTTGTCAAATAATGGATTACGTTTTTGGGGCTTTTGCTAACATCATTGACTTTGTATTTTTCGCGCAATATCTCTTTGATATATATTTAAAAATGACGATGTTGTTCAACATCGACACCTATTTGATGATATTGTTCGAAAGATTTCGCGCTATAAATGAATATTTTAAATCTGTGCGCAGTGAAGATTAAAATATTATTCCTGGGTTAATGACTGTGAGAAAATTACATTCTGAATTATGTGATATAGAAAAATATTTGAGAAATATGTATTCATTGCAATTACTATTTTATATTTCTGTGATTTTTATACATATTACATTGTATATATACTATATGTGTATTATAATATCATTTGAAGGTTTATATAATAATTATTACTGGAAATGTGTTAATATGGTTATATACTTTTATATGGATTTATTGTATTTAGTACATCGCTGTTCTAAGGTGTATAAAGAGGTAATTAGTGTAGTGAGCATTTGTTAAATATGGGAAAAATAGATATCATTTGAATCCCTCAGTAGACAGTTGCCATTTTAATTTCATGATAGGGCAATGCCATTTACCTATTTCCAATTCTCGCTTCTGTATAAGCCTTCATTTTTGATTTAAATATATATTTTTTATTTTTATATTTCAGATTAACGTAATTAAATCTTTGCTATCAGAAATTCCGTTAAATAGCAACAATATTAAATTAAAAAGGGAGGTATGTGCTTAGCATTATTCCCGATAATACTACTGGTTAATAATAATGTAATATTTCTTTTTAATTAATTAGGTGTCACTTTTCCTAATGCAAATTTTACACAACGATGTGAAACTTACAGCATATGGATTCTTTGATATCGATAATTCACTTTTGTTTTATGTAAGTGTGTACCTATAATATGATACATTAAAGAAATCATAATTAATTTTTTTTTAGATTACGAGCGCAGTTACTACTTATTTAGTAATTCTTATTCAGTTTAAAATTAGTGAAAATAAATAACAATTCGTATTATCTGCATAGAAATATATAAATACAAGCCTACAGGCTGTAACTGCGAAAACGATTCTCGTCGTTGTTTTCTTTATTATTAAAAGTAAAATAAATATTCTAAATAGAAATGTTGTATGTGATCAAGGAAATTTTTTATATACTCACAAACCGTGGTCCTCGCCTTTGTCTCGGACTACAAACTTGTTGCTCGTGTGAAATATATTCCATTCCATTAGTTGTTGTAGAATAGTTTATTATACAGCAACAAATGGTAAACCTGTTGATTAACTACTTTACTTTCGATTTTGTGACATGACTAATATGGGAAAAATAATTACAAGTGGGACGCGGACGACCTTGAAAATGGGAAACTAACACATGAAATTCTTCATTAGCCACCATTTTACAGCATGTACCTTGGAGCCTATTGTATCTGTAACACCGCGACCCTTGGCGCTCACCCTTTATTTTAACAACCCTATTTTTTCGAGTCCCAGTGTCGCTGCGTTAGCAACGAGTTTTCTCATACGTCCTAGTCATTAATTCCACATTAAAATACAGATACTTTAATAAAATCGCATTTCAAAGAAATGGAATATAGTTCATTTTAATTTGTCAGCTGCCCATCATTTTAATATACAAACGCATAAAAATTACAGCTTATACGAGTATCTATGTATAATTTATTTGTTGATCAATTCTATAATCTCGCTGATCAAGTAACAATTTTGTTTCGTTACTATTTAATTTTTAATACGCAAAAATATTAAATAATATACACGTTTCATAAACTAACGAATATTCACAATATAAAAATTACACTTCATTTTGATTACATTCTAGATTAGAAAAGAATTAATAAATAATAAACAGTACAACTTAAAATGCTGCATATATCCAAAGAGTCAATGATAATTTGATTAAAAGCATTAAAAATTTGTTTGTATTGACGTTAAATAGTATTTTCAATTATTTGTAAGCTGAAAAAGTTATAAAAAGATCCATTCTTGAAATTAAATATTTCTACATTTATAAATTAAATTTAATATTATGTAATAATATTACAACTTAATATAAAATAAATATTTAATAAATATACGAACACGATGGAAGACTTGTTCTTGTCGCTTAAACCAATGTATTATTTCAATAAATTATTTGGTATGATGCCATATCATCAAACAGAGACAAAACATTTAAAACTAATAAATATGGAATTATACATGGAAGTATATTACTTTCACTTCTAATTATTGTATTAATTTCTCTGATCATATGTTTACTTCCAACACAAAAAGAAGAATCAGATATTTATAAAGCAACAGACTTCGACAAACTGGCCTGGATCGTTTATTTACTACTCAGCGTAATTTATAACTTTACGCTTTTAATTTCTCACATATTTTACAATAAAAAACATATTATACTATTGGACATAATTAAGAAATTTGATAAAAAGTTATTGTCTTTAAGAATATTTGTTAATCATAGACGAATATTTCAAAGATCCTTGACAAGAATAATTATTGAAATAATGTTTGTTCCATATTGTCAAATAATGGAATACGTTTATGGTGATTTTATTGATATCATGCAATTTGTATTTTTCGCGCAGTATTTCTCTGATATGTATTTTAAAATGACGATGTTGTTCAACATCGACACCTATTTGATGATATTGTTTGAAAGATTTCGCGCTATAAATGAACATTTTAAATCTATGCGAAGTGAAGATTCAAATATTATTCCTGGTTTAATAACTGCGGGAAAATTACTTGCTGAATTAAGTGATATAGAAAAATATATGAGAAATATGTATTCATTGCAATTACTATTTTATATTTCTTTGATTTATACATATTACGATGAATATATACTATATGTGTGTTATAATATTATTTGAGGGTTTGAATAATAATTTGTACTTGAAATGTGTTAATATGGTTATATACTTTTACATGGAGTTATCATATTTAGTACATCGCTGTTCTACGGTGTATAAAGAGGTAATTATAGTAGTGATCATTTATTAAACATGGGGAAAATAGAAATAACTTGAATGTTGCCATTTTAATTTCATGATAGTAAGTGCAATGCCATTTACCTATTTCACAAATTTCGCTTTTGTATAAGCTTTCATTATTTGATTGAAATATATATTTTTGTTTTATATTTCAGTCTAACGTTATCAAATTTTTATTATCAGAAATTCCTTTAAATTGCAACAGTATTGAAATAAAAAGGGAGGTATGGTGTTGAAAATTATTTCCGATAATAATAATAATGTAATATTTCTTTTTAATTAAATAGATGTCACTTTTTCTAATGCAAATTTTACACAACAATATGTATTTCAGATGTGGTTTTGTAACCCATGGTAGCATAGATGGATATTCCAGAACCATAATTTATATATCTTGTGCCACTTCAATCACTGCAGACAGTAATCAATTTATTCGTCTCTGTTGTATATAAATAAAATATTAATTTAGATATAGTTGGGAACACTGTTTTGTAAAATCATAATTGGAATTAACTTGTATGCTCGACAGAGCCAGCATCACGGTCAACGAGTGAGGTTTAAAATAAATGTCTTGTGTGAGTGAATTTAAATATATTTATTTATATATCCTGTATTCATCTTATCCTAAACAAAATATAACATGGCGCAGTCGTTTCGTAAATATGAAATATAAATAAACAATTATTAATAAATAAACGAAACAAATTAAATTCTAAAAATAAAATATAAATACAATTGATTATAAGTTCGTCACGTGCTACAGGAAGATAACGTTACTTAAAAAATTTAAAAATGGCTAATAATTTAAAACCTCCATCGCATTTAAAATTAAATGGAAATTTAAGTGAAAATTGGTGCAAATTCAAACAAAACTTTGAAAATTTCATGACGGCATCAGATCTAGATGATGAATCAGATAAACGCAAAATAGCAATATTAATGAATGTAATTGGTGAAGAATCCATTGAGCTGCATAATACATTCACATATGTAAAAGCGGGAGATGAAAAAATATTTATTAAAGTATTGGAAGCGTTCGAGAATTATTGCAACCCGAAGAAGAATATTTTACACTCAAGGTTTCTGTTTTACAAAAGGAAACAACAAAATGGTGAAAGTTTTGACTCGTTCCTGACCGAAGTTAATACATTAATTAAAGATTGTGAATTTCAAAATTCAGATGAACTACTAAGAGATAAAATCGTATTGTTCTCAAATGATCAAGAAACACAAGACAAAATAATTAAAATAGGAAATTTAACTTTACAAGAAGCCGTGAACCAATTTCGAGTAGCTGAAATTACCAGGAAGCAAATGAAAACAATACATTCCGGAGGAGAAGAATCTAGGCAGTACGTTGATGCAGCAACATGCAGTAATCCAGGTCTCAGGAAGCAGCATCAAATGGGAAGTAGCGTTCCTTACTCAAAAGGCAATTACAGTTATAATAATAATAATTTTAGTTTCAGAAAGATGAATCAAACCAGAGACAACAATGTAAAGGATAGGATGTTTAACAGACAGAACCAGCGTCAGGATATTAGATGTAAAAGTTGTGGAAACAGTCACACGCATAGAGAATACTGTCCAGCCAAGGGAAAACAATGTACAAAATGCGGTAAATATAATCATTTTAGCAAGGTATGTTTTACTAAAATGAATAAAGTACATTTAACGAATGTTTGTAAAATCAAAAATGAATCAGACACTGATGAATATTATTGTGGTGCAATTGAAACCAAATCGAATTCACTTAGTTGGACTGAAAATTTAAAAGTTGAAAATTTAAATATTAAATTCAAATTGGATACTGGTTCCGATGTTAACATTATATCCTATGAAATATTTAATTGTATCAAAAAGTCTCTTAAAACTTTAAAGTTGCAAAATTGTACTATTACATTAGAAGCATATGGGGGAACAGCAATTAAAATTCTAGGATCTGTAAATTTAAACATGCAATTAGATGGCAAAAGCTATAATGAAAAATTTATTGTAACTGATTCAAGTTCAACAGCCATACTAGGTTTAAAAACTTGTATAAAATTAGGTTTAATTCAAAGAAATGTGAACATTGTTAACGCGATAAATTCAAAAGATGATATTTTGTTAAAATATCAAGATGTTTTTCAAGGAATAGGTTGTTTTCCAAAAAAATATTCAATTAAACTGAATGAAAATGTAGTTGCTAGTGCAAAGTCTCCTCACAGAATACCAATAAATTTAAGAAATAAAGTTAAAAATGAATTAGATCAACTTTGTAAGAAAGATATTATTGTTAAAACTGAAAATGTAAATGGTTGGATCAACAAATTAGTGATTGTAGAAAAACCAAATGGATCATTAAGGTTATGTCTTGATCCAAAAGAATTAAATAATGCAATTAAAAAGGAATATTTTACTATTCCAACATTGACTGATTTAACGTATAAACTCAAAGATGCTAAATATTTTTCTGTGTTAGACTTAAAAGATGGTTTCTGGCAAATTCAATTAGATGAATTTAGTCAAAATTTATGTACTTTTGCTACCATGTTTGGAACATATTCTTTTAAAAGGCTTCCGTTTGGTTTAACTATTTCAAGTGAAGTTTTTCAGAAATATAATACAGAAATTTTTGCTGATATTGAAAATGTATTTATTTATATAGATGACATACTAATTTATGGAAAAACCTCTGAAGAGCATGATCAAACTTTAAACAAAATTTTGGAAAGAGCACGTAAATATAATATTAAATTTAACAAATCAAAATTTCAATATAAAATAGAGGAAGTAAAATATTTAGGTCATATATTTAAACAAGGAACAGTAGAACCTGACAAAGATCGTATTCAAGCTATTGTTGAATATGATGTTCCAAAAAGTAAAAAAGAAATTCAGAGATTTTTGGGTCTAATAAATTATTTAAGAAATTTCATTCCAAATTTAGCAGAAAATTCTAAACCATTACGTGACTTAATAAAGAAAAATGTCGATTTTGTTTGGATTGAAAATGTTCATAACAAATGTTTCAATTTACTCAAAGAAAGTATTGTTAATGCTCCTATATTACAAAATTTTGATAATAGCAAAGAAATAGTAATACAAACTGACAGCAGTCAATTTGGCATAGGTTGTGTATTGTTACAAGAAAATAAACCAGTTTGTTATGCATCAAAAAGCTTATCTGAAGCTGAAATTAATTATGGTCAAATAGAAAAAGAATTTTTGGCAGTGTTATTTGCTTGTAAAAAATTTCATACTTATATTTATGGTAGAAAATGCACAATACAAACTGATCATTTACCTTTAATAACATTGATGAAAAAAGATATTCATAAAATAAACTCTGTAAGATTACAAAGAATCAAATTAAAATTAGCTAAATATGACATTAATTTAATTTTCATACCAGGAAAAAATATGTTTGTTGCAGATGCACTAAGTAGAGCATGTTCAAAAGCTTGCAGTAAAGATACTGATTCATGTTTAAATGAAGTTGTACACACTATAAATATGAGCGACGCAATAAAAACAGAATTTCAAAATGAAACTAAAAAAGATTATATTTTAAGCAAATTAATAGAACTTTTTCAAAATGGTTGGCCGGACCAAAAATCTAAAGTAGAAGACTCTATAAAATTGTACTATAAATTTCGAAATAATATATTTCTTGAAAATGATTTATTATTTTTTGACGATAGAATAATGGTTCCACTAAATCTTCGTAAGAAAATACTAAACATGTTACATGAATCACACTTTGGCATAACTAAAACAGTAAAAAGAGCAAAATCTTTATTTTATTGGCCTAATATGCAAAAGGACATTGAAGATGAAATTTTTAAATGCCGAATTTGTGAAAAATTTAGATCAAAAAATGTAAAAGAACCGATGATAATGCAAGAAATTCCAGAACTGCCATTTCAAAAAGTAGCTTGTGATATATTACAATATGGTAATTCAGACTATCTTGTATTAGTGGATTACTTTTCAAAATGGATTGAATTAATCAAATTAAAAAATAAAACGTCTTTTGAAATAATTAATGTATTAAAAACAATTTTTTCAACTCATGGCATACCAGTAACTTTAGTGGCTGATAATAATCCTTTTAATTCGATGGAATTTAATTTATTCTGTAAATCTTGGAATTTCCAAATTGTAACATCAAGTCCATATTATCCAAGAAGCAATGGTCTTGCGGAAAAAGGGGTAGGGATTTGTAAACAGATGCTTAAAAAATCTATTGAAGGTGGAATAGACGTAGATTTAATGTTGTTAGAATATCGTAATACACCAGTGGTTGGTACAAATTATTCACCTGCTCAAATCTTGTTAAGTAGAAGAACAAAAACCAAACTACCCATTCATCAAAATCTGTTAAAACCTAAAGTTGTGCATAATTTCAAAGAAATTTTAAATGGAAAATGTAAAAGTAATAAGTTGTACTATGATAGGAATTGTAAGACTCGCAAGAATAAATTTTGTAAAAATCAAAATGTTGTATTTAGAGATGGTAAAATTTGGAAACCTGCTAAAATTATTAATAAACATAAATCTCCAAGATCATTTATAATTCAAGATGAAAATAATCGATTAAAAAGGCGTAATACTATCGATTTAAGAGAATCGTTCCACGTACCAAAATTTAAATATAATGATCTAGATTTAGACACCACTGTTCAAAAAGCAAATAATGTTGTACAACCATCATCCTCAAGTTCAGAATTTTATGTCACTAGATCAGGAAGAATTTCCAAACCCCCCAATAAATTAATGTACCCTAATTAGTTAATTAAGAAGGTAAAACCATCGTAAATTTATTTTGTATTTTCATTGGTTAGTATATAAGGATAGCTTTAAGTATTTTTTAAATGTTTATCTGAAAAGGGAGATGTTGTATATAAATAAAATATTAATTTAGATATAGTTGGGAACACTGTTTTGTAAAATCATAATTGGAATTAACTTGTATGCTCGACAGAGCCAGCATCACGGTCAACGAGTGAGGTTTAAAATAAATGTCTTGTGTGAGTGAATTTAAATATATTTATTTATATATCCTGTATTCATCTTATCCTAAACAAAATATAACAGTCTCTGCTGTAGAAAAGTATGGTTTAGCCTCACGGGTTCGTTCTGATCATGATTTGAAAATTTATTTGTGGCTATTGACATAGGGGCGTGGCCTATCCAAGATGGCGTCAATTAGGGTGAAGATTCGACATTAGTACTGTTCGCGTATAAAATATAAAACATGGGTCTCACGATTAATAATATTTGCGAATGCGCTACAACAGATAATGCAAACTAAATTTTAAAGAAGCTGAACGCATTTTATATACTTGACAATTGATTAAATGCGGGAAAAAATTAAATGAAAGTGACTGTGGCTGTGGGTGTAGTGGCTATCTGTATGTCAACGTCGAATTTATGAGGTGATCCCCATCCAATTAATAGGAAAATTGCAGGAGATGAACAAGTGATGAGTGTTGTTTGTTCCTGCATGGCTGGTTTTGGGTGAAAAATACAAAAACTGCATTGCTACGTTGTTGTACTGTTATAGGTTAGTTGTACGTTGATCTAAATCCACGAAATAAACAAATAATTAAAAATTAACAAATATAAAGAACATTAACTTTGAATACAGATTTAATTTATGAACTTATTTAAATACAAAGTGAAAAGATTTCGGAGCAAATTCGTATTATAACCTAAAATTTTACTTACTTAGATGTACATAACCGTCTGGTACAAAATATTCAGAGGATATTATTATTGTAAACGCATTCATGGTGTATACTTTTGTTAGTTTTTTCCAAGGTTTGATCGCACACCCCAAATTGGTTTACTTTATAAATAAAACGTCTTTGGAAAATAATGGAACGCAACCTCCAGATTTTTACGGGACTTATTATTATACCCTTTTACTGCACATTACACTTTATTTTTCGAATTTTTGCGGTGTTTAACTACAATTTCGGTCATTTTTTTATCTCAAAAATCGTTATTCCAATTTGACGTAATGTATTTCTAACGGAATCTTCACCCTACTTTGTGTTCGAAAATAATCCGCTAGATGGCATATCGCTACATGTCAGATCCCAATTCTAATGAACTCAATTCGAGGTTTTAGAAGAGGCAATCATATAACGGGAAATCAGTGCACAATCAGTCAGCACATCCACGGCACGCCGGAGCTACTCCAACGTCGCACACAGTGATAACTAGTTACCGTGCTGCGCTACCCTTGTTAGTAATGTTGTACGAACCTAGTTTACCCTTTGAAGGGTATATTTTAAAACAACATTGATTGTATTTTTCTACAAACTTTTTTTTACGTCGCCTATGGTTTGTACCAGCGCGAACTATAAGTTGGCCATTCAACACAAGTATTGGCCGTTACTATCTATTTGTCATTATTTTTGTCTGAAAGTTATATTTTTTGATTCTGTATAAAATCATTATTATTTAGTTCATATTTTGGGAGATCTCCTCCTACTTGGCTAGTATTATACTATTTTCATTTTAAACTGGAGGGATCGGCATAAAACGATTAAATGCACCGCAATTATGTTTACAAAGGAACTCAAAATATGACCCGCTATAACTGATTTCACAAGGTTCGCACAGGGTTGTACGGCCCTATTCGCCGGTACGTGTATAATAAATACAAAAACCAAGAAAACTACAATCTTTAAATAAGTATATTTCCTTATTCATACGATAAATGTCAAATTCAAACTAAAAAAGGTTTCATTCACATAAAATATTTACAAAAATATACAATTATTTTTGTGCCGTTTTACCCACAAATGTTTCTTGAATGGACAGTTCAGTTCAGCTTGCAGCTATTCCAAAATTTCTTCACCTGCAGAATGAATATTATCATCTCCGTGGTGCAGTAGCGTATGTGAGAAATGCCGATGCAAAAACTATCGTCATTATGTTCCTTACTGCCTCCGACCCGATGATAGCTGGGAATGTTATAATGATTTACAAGAGAAGAAACAGTTCGCGTCCATGGATATGGAGATTGTGACACATCTCTTGATATGCACTCTCTATATCATCTCCAAGTGCAAATAAATAGTTTTCCAATAAATTTACTGGTACTAATTAAAAAAATAATTTGATTCGACTTTCTTGTTCCTGAGAGAAAGCTTTATAGTTGGGTAAGCAGCTTATAAGAACAAATTTAGTTAAAATAAAAAAAAAAAATGTTTGCTGTTTTTTTTCCCTGAATTTAAGCGGATCGACTGCTATGGTCATTACCGCTGTAAAAAATTAATTAAAGCCAACCAAAATTAAATATATAAATAATGGTGGTAAGAAAAACATAGGAAATAAATGAACTATAAAATATCATTTATCAGTCCGGTGGAATGAATAAATTTTAAAAGTTTCTCAACACTATCAGTCTCATTGGAGAGAACTGACGGAAGAGTATTTGCAAAGTTGAGAAGGTTTCTGACGTTGTGATATTTAGCACAATGTAGAAGAAGATGAAAAACAGAAAGGCGAGTATCACATACATCGCACGTAGGTACGGAGTCCCGAACAAGAAGATAAAGATGAGTAGCTTTAATGTGACCTATTCTCAAGCGCGTAATCGCTACTTGCTCCTTCCTCGTAACAGAAATAGGTAGCTTCCACTTTTGAACGCTAGGTTTAATCGATCTAAGTTTGTCGGTGGAGCGATTCCACTCGTCCTGCCAAGAAGTTAAACAAAATGACGATATACGTTGAAGCATATCGTCTGGCCTGAGAGCGTGCGTCCTAACGTAATCAAGTAGAGCAGCTTCACGTGCAGCATGATCAGCCCTGTGATTACCAGCGATACCGATATGTCCAGGAATCTACAGAAAAGTAACACGGATTTGCCTAGATGAAAGTAGGCAAAGACTATAAAAAAGCATCTGAATAAGAGGATCAGTTGAAAACCGGTTACATAGACTCGTTATAGCGCTGAGTGAATCCGTACATAAAACGATATGTTGTTCACGTTCGATGACGTGTAAGCAACGTTGCAAAGCAGAATAAATGGCATACAACTCAGCACCATAAACAGAGGAAGAAGGCGATAAAGTGATAATATGTTCTTCATCTCGAAAAATGAAAGAACATCCGGTTCCGGTGCTGTTTTTAGACCCGTCTGTATAGATAAAAATGGAGTCTGTGTACCTTTCTTTAAGGAGACAGAATTCCTGGACATAAAGGGAAGGCGGAGTAATATCCTTCTTATACTTAGTAAGAACTAACTCAGTACTTATTTGAGGAAGACACCATGGTGGTGTATCCGAAATAAGCTGAGGTAAAATATCTTTCTTGCCTAGTGGAAGTTTATCAAACTTTTTGACCAGTTGAACAGCCAAAGGACAGAGAGAGGTGGAACTGCTGAGGAATAGATTATGAGCACGCTCGTCTTGGAAAAGAGAAGTAAACATGAAATGCCAAGGTTTGGACATAATTCGAGCAGTATATCTCATGCATTGTCGTCTTCTACGGATAGATAATGGAGGCAACCCTGACTCACAGTATAAACTGTGAACTGGAGAAGTACGAAAGGCACCAGTTGACAAACGGATACCCGTATTATGGACAGCATCTAAGCGGTTGAGATGGAGTTGTTTAGCGGAACTGAGTATGATTGCTCCAAAATCAAGTTTTGACGTTACAAGTGAATTGTAAAGTCGTAGCAAACAGTCTCTATCAGCACCCCACTTAGTGCTTCCGAGGCATTTTAATGCATTCAAAACACGACGGCAGTCTGCAGCAAGTTCTAGAATATGCGGCTTCCAGGTCAGATACGGATCAAGAGTTAAACCCAAAAATTTAACCCTATCGACGCACTGAATTGGAGAACCATACAAATGAAGAGAAGGATTGTTGTGAGGAGTACGTAAGCGACAGAAATCTATACACTTCGTTTTCTCGACAGAAAAACGAAAACCCCTAGCGGTAGCAGCATTGGTTATGGTGTTAATTGCATCCTGAAGTCGAGATTCGCACTCAGGAATGCTAGATGCTGAAGTGTAAATGACCAAGTCATCGACATAGAGACAATGGCGGACGGTCGGAGGAAGATTTTGTGCAATGCTATTGATAGCAATTAGAAAAAGGATTACACTAATGGTAGAACCTTGCGGAATACCGTTTTCTAGGGAGTGAGAAGGTGAATAGATATCACCTATACGTACTTTGAAAGTGCGTTTTTCAAAAAAAGAAGATATAAAAAGTGGTAGATTACCACGAAGTCCCCACTCATGTAAGCTGCTTGAGAATGCCGTAACGCCATGTCATATCAAATGCCTTCTCCAGGTCGAAGAAAACAGCAACCAAATGTTTTCGTTCGAGGAAATTACAATGAATGTCATTCGTTAACTGAACATGGAGATCAGTGACAGAATGACATTTTCTAGAGCCACACTGAAAAGGATCTAAAAGGCGATTATGCTCTAAGTACCAGCAAAGCCTGTAGTTTACCATACGTTCGTAAATTTTACCCAGATGACACGTTAGTGATATGGGCCTGTAACTAGTAGATTGTGTGGCATCCTTGCCCGGTTTCAAAATAGGAACGATGGTGGCTTCTCGCCAGGCATCCGGGTACGTACCGCTACGCCAGAGAAGGTTGAAAAAATTTAATATATGAGTTTTCATCTCAGAAGGCAGATGCTTTAACATGCAATGTTGTCAGGACCGACAGATGTATTTTTTGTTTTGCTAAGTGCAAAATCAAATTCAAAAATTGAAAAAGGAAGGTTATATACTTCATCGCCATCAGAAGAGAAATCAAGAGGGGCTTCACTCGTTTCTTTGACATTAAGAAATCTTAAAGAGTAGTTTTCTGTACTACTGAAAGACTCGAAATGTGTAGCTAAACATTCGGAGATGTCATTAAGATTAGTGCTTAAAATGTTATTGATATGAAGAAGATTGACAGTGTGAGACTTTTGATAACCGTGCATGTATTTAATTTTATTCCACAGCTCATTCGACGGACGCTCAGGTGTGACAGAAGAGACATAATTCCACCAGGAGGCAGACTTTGCTTGTAGAATAACACGTCGAGCATGAGCTTGGGCCTTCTTAAAAATGATTTGGTTATCAAGAGTTGGTGAACGTCGATAACATTTTAATGCACGTTTCTTTTCATGGATAGCACTAGCTACATTCGTGTTCCACCAGGGAACCTTTCTTCTAATGAAACGAGAAGATGTTAACGGGATATTATTGGTTGCAGATCGTAAGATACTGCAATTAATATCGCCTAGAGATACATGAATATTTTCTGACATAACTGGGACAGTTATTCCCGCGGAGAAACTGTCCCAATCAGCAGACTCAAATCGCCATCTTTGGAGAAAAGAAGGCTCTGAAAAAGGAAGAGAACAAGAGATCAAAATGGGTAAATGATCACTGAAATGTGCATCATCAAGCACTTTCCAGGAGAAGTGCGGAGCTAAAGAAGGAGAACAAATTGATAAATCAATGGCTGAAAAGGAATTTGAACGTAAATTCAAATAAGTGGCGTCCCCTGTATTCAGGAGCACTGCATCAATATTATCAAGAAGGTTCTCAATAATACGTCCTCTACCGTCAGACTGATTGGATCCCCATAAAAAACTGTGCGCATTAAAGTCACCAACAAGAAGGAATGGTGGCTCAAGCTGGTTTATAATATTCTCAAGATCATTCATATTCCAATTAAAATTTGGTAAATAAATATTACAGACTGTAAACTTTCTAGGCGAATATAATTGAACTGCAACCGCTTGAAGTTGCGTTTGAAGGTTACATACTGTATATGGTGTAGGAGAAGATAAAAGAATCGCTATACCGCCATGTGCTCGTCCGTCCGAATTAACATCATGACGAATGATGTTAAAGCCGCTTAGAGAAAATGAATCTTGAGGTTTAAAATGTGTTTCTTGAATGCAAACACAGCTGGTGCTCTGATCAGCTGATAGCAATTTAAGCTCTGGAAGATGAGTGACAATACCATTGCAGTTCCATTGAAGGAGTTTGAACATTAGAAGTGAGAAAAAAATGAAAGAAAAATGGTGCTATATAAATAGCTGAAGAGCTGAAAGGAAGAATACAAGAACGAGGCTTGCCCTTAGGCCAACCTCTTCTATCTTTTTTCTTCTTATTGCGGGCAGAAGAATTCCCGTCGACAGTAGCAGTACTGTCATTGCTGGAATTGTCAGTATCTTCCGCACGAAGGACAATGGGAGTGTTTGTCGTAGGAAGGCTGACTTGGGGAGTGTTACTTGTTGGTACACTTGGCAAATTAACAAATTTCACACCAGATGAACTGGGTGTAGAAGCAAGAGACGAAGCGGTTGGAGTTTTGAATTAACTTTGAGAGGTAAATAATTGAACAAATTCTGAGAATACATTTTTTACGATTTT